>AP028440.1:12752501-13352501 GCA_036509395.1 Antheraea yamamai | reverse complement strand
GAATAAGAGATGGATAAAAAAGTTGTGAACAAAAGTAAATTTTAAACAAATGAAATTCATTTTACATTCTCTCATCGTTATAATATACTTGCTGTTCCCCGCGGTTCTGCACGCGTTATCTTTTTATGCATTAAAAAATATAAAATCGTGAGCAGGTGTATACATTACAGAAATGCTCTTTTAAAAACATTTGTAAGTACGACACGCACGCCATCTACTGTATCATGTAACGTGTACATTAGATATGTGAATACTAACAGTGTGGCGAATGGGATAGGATTTACCATCAGCAACATACCTGGAACTTTAACCTACTTATTTACTCAGTGCTCGCTTACACTATATAAAAAAAGAATGAAAAATGAAAAATGATGATGAAAATTTGAAAAATGAAAATTTTATATTATAGATTATCGAACAATATGTGTTAAATCTTTTATCATACTTCATATATATAATATGCCCATATTGTCGGTATAATTAAGTTATTCTTATATATTGCTATAATCACTAAATTATGTAGAAGCAAGCGTGGTAAACAAAATAAAATGTCGGTCAAATTGAGCAAAAAGATAATATAATTCAAATTATATACAAACATATCACTTTCAATTATATTTAAGTCCAGTTATCCAGTAAGCGTACGTCTCATACGTCGCATATTTACAGTAAACAACATATTTTTGATCAATTTCACATGCACGAATGCAAGCGTAACTATCTAATAAATCACTACATAGTTTAAAACAAAGTCTTCTACTACGTCTGTCTGTCTGTATGTCTGTCTGTTCGCGATAAACTCAAAAACTACAGAATACATTTTCGTACTGTTTCACCAGTAGATAAAATAATCCATTGGGAAGGTATAATTTGTCAAGATTTTATTTTTATTATCAGGGCGGGACAACGTCTACCGAGCCTACTGGTTCAAAATAAAATGGCTCATTAGTTAGTTATCTGCCTGTAAAAGTCACGTGAAAATCGGTCCAACCGATTTGGAGAAAATCGGTACATTCTATTTGGAGATATTCAAATTCAAATTCAAATTCAAAACACTTTATTCAATTTAGGCCCTAAGAAGGCACTCATGAACGTCAAAACTACCACCGGTTCGGAAAACAACCCAGTCATCGAGAAGAACCGGCAAGAAACTCGATCTGGTTTATCTTTTTAACAAATATATATAATATTTAGAATAATAATATATTCTATATAAAAGTAAATTTCACAAACGTTTTTAATGGATGCACAGAGATGAGTCAATTCCAGACATCACCATCGTTCACATATTGATCCACTCTATAATAGCCTTTTGACACCAAAACCCGCTTGACATGGCGCTTAAATTCACAATCCGGCAAATCGGTAATATCCTTTGGGACTTTGTTGTAAAATCTAACACTATTTCCCAAAAAACTGTTATTGGTTTTACTAAGTCTAAAACGTGGGACAACCAGTTTGTCACAGTTTCTAGTATTTAGATTGTGCCGGTATTTTACGAAATCTAGCTTTTCTAGGTTCTTACGGACATACATTAAATTGTCAAGAATGTATTGGGAGGGCAGAGTTAAGATACCGTACTCCTTGAACTTGGTCTTTAAGGATTCGCGAGGTCTCATATTGTAGATTGCTCGAACTGCTCGTTTTTGTAATAAAAATATGGTGTCTACCTCAGCTGCTGTCCCCCACAACAGAATGCCATAAGACATTAGGCTATGGAAGTAGGCGAAGTAGACTAACCTAGCAGTGGCAATATCAGTTAGCTGGCGAATCTTACGTACTGCAAATGCAGCAGAACTTAATTTGCTTGCCAATTGTTTAATTTGAGGACCCCATTGTAATTTTGAATCTAGTGTGATACCCAAAAATACAGTATTATCAACTAACCCTACAAAATTCCCTTCGATCTTAATGCTACTATCAATCTGTGGCACGTTAGGCAAAATAAATCTCATACATTTTGTTTTACCTGTATTAAGTACTAAGTTATTTAATGCAAACCAATGAGAAATTTCGTTTAAAGTATTATTTACGTGCCCAACCTCTGAATCTGTCCTTTTTACTTTAAATATAATTGAAGTATCGTCTGCAAAAAGCACCATGTCAGCACAGTTATTGACCATTAGCGGCAGATCATTTATGTATATTAAGAACAAGAACGGTCCCAGAATAGAGCCCTGTGGGACACCAATTCGCGTAAAGGATCCTGCAGAGGTTACCCCTTGTATGCTAACTTTCTGACAACGATCTTTTAAATAAGAGACTAGAAGGTCGAGAGAAGATCCACAAATACCATAATGTTTTAATTTTAGAATAAGCGTACTATGGTCAACGCAATCAAAGGCCTTAGACAGATCGCAGAACACACCAATTGCATCATGCGAATCCTCCCAGGCCCTCAATATATAACTTATAAGCGTTGCACCCGCGTCAGTAGTGGATTTCAATTTCGTGAAACCAAACTGTCGACCATCCAGAAACTTTTGCATATTGAAATAGTCTACTAATTGGTTGAGCATAATCTTTTCAAAAATTTTACTTAAGGACGGAAGTACAGAAATAGGTCTATAGTTTCCAAGACTACTTCTGCAGCCTGATTTAAACAAAGGAACTACTTTGCTTATTTTCATTAAATTGGGGAAAGTTCCTTTTGCTATACACTGGTTAAATATATTAGCCAAATGTGGTGAAATAGTAACAATTAAAGACTGTACTACTGTTACCGATATACCCCATATGTCTTCGGTGTGTTTTAAATTTAATTGCTTGAAGGTCCTTATTATTTCACCTGCGCTAATAGATAAGAATTTAAATTTTGAATCTATAGGTGCACTCATATTTTTTAAAAGAGCTGCTGCACCCTGGGCTGATGATGTTATATCTTTTGTTACTTGTAAAGGTATATTAGTGAAATAATCTTGGAAAACAGTTACTACCTCTGTACTTTTGGAAATATGTACTCCGTCGACATTTAGATTAAGTGAATTATCATTTATTTTATTTTTACCTAATTCTTTATTTATAATATGCCAAACAGTTTTGGTCTTATTTCTAGATTCGAGAACTTTATTTCCGAAAAACTTTGCTTTGGCAGCAATACAAACACGTTTAAAAACTTTAGAATAATTTCTAACATAAGCATGAAAGGATTCACTACTTGTTAGTGATCTCCTATAATAAAGATCATACAGTCGATCTCTACTTTTCTTAATGCCTGTTGTTGCCCATTCACTAAAACTAGTTTTTTCCTTTACATTAATAACCTTTCTTGGGCAATGTTTACTGAATTCTGTGCTTATGATACTAAATAAATTGTCATAATAACAATCTGGATCTTGATTATTAAAAGTTTTGGAAGATAGACATTGTGCAATATGATGATTTAAAAGATCTAGTCTACTTTTCGATATAAGTCTAGTTTGTTTCTTGCAGTCAGCACTAGGTTTATCATAACTTATTTTAACAAGGAGTCCTTTGTGATCAGAGCGGATCCCAGTAACAATACTACTGCCAATGGTCTTGAAGTTACTAAAAATATTATCAATACAAGATGCAGTTTGAAACGTACATCTGGTCGGCTCATTAAAAAGAGGATCCAGGTTAAACGACTTGAATAAATATGTGAACTTAGTGACCTCCGGTGACATACTTAAGATATCTATATTAAAGTCACCACAGACCAAAACCCGCTTATTACTATTCAATATTCTCATAAGAATTTCCTCCATTTTTTGTAGGAATTGACAAATATTTGATGATGGAGGTCTATAAACACAAAGTATAATTAATTTATCCATCTCTGCACAAGCCACTTCACAGATACGATCTATTGAGAGACTACATATATCTTTTCTATCTTTAAATTTTAAATTATTTTTTAATAATATAATACAACCACCACCGACAGCGATTGTTCTGTTAAATACACTGGCAACCGAAAAATGGGGTATATCGAATTGCATCTTGTTCGGTTTAAGCCATGTTTCTGTAAAACATAATATATCTAGTCTCTCTCTATTTAATAATAAGCCTATGTCTAAAATTTTGCCGGAGAAGCGATTAATATTTTGGTGATATACCGTAATATTACACTTCTCCTTTGTCTTATCTACTAGTTTAAAATTTTTATCACAGTGTCATTAGGTGAACTATATGACACTGCAGCGTCACTTAACCTATTTACATTATAAGCTATCAATGTAGCTATGTCACACTTATACTTTTTGGGAAGAAACATATTTTCCCGCGTTATTATAAAGTTGTTAATAAATTTATTAACATCAAAAAATATAAATTTGTCACTATGACGACATGTCAAGTTGTATAATGAAGTATTTAACATATGAATGTTATTGTTATTTTTTTGTGGTAGGGAAATTGAATATGGAAAAGCACATAACATTATGCTGCCCACATTCAATTTTAACAGTTTCTCTGATGTCTTATATAAATCAAACTTTTTTACATCGGAACTGTCCCCTATTAAAATTACAATATTACATTGACTGTCGAAGTCTGTGTTCAAGATTTTATCAATTATTTGCTTATATGTGGCACCAGGCATACAGTAATTAATCATATTGTCATTTAATGATTGTGCCAACATAGAACCCATACCCCTACCAATCCTATCACTATAAACTATAGTCTTGGTAACAACATTGACATTAGCACCCCCATGGCTCTGAGTATTATTTCTAATTTTATATTGTGGTACATTTGTCTGCAAATGACATGTGGAAGGTGTATAGTGGGTAGTATTTGTTGATAGAGGTTGTGTATCAAAATAAGACTCAGAGTGACCACAACCAGAAGTTTCATAGTTGCTGCTGGGTAGCTGAGTCAACATATTTTCAGCAACAGATTCTATACAAACATTTGCAGACACCATGTGTTCAGATAACTGGTTTTGTGAACAATTCAATGATAATAAAGTAGATTTAATGTAATCGGTCTTTATTTCTAAGTCAGCCTGTAAGCACTGTATGTCATTGCTGTATACAACTTGATTTTCCAAGAACTGTAGTTTCAAGTTTTCAATTTTTTCTTTAAGTAGTGACTTTTCACGTGCTAACTTTGCTATGGATCTATTGTTATTTCTAGATTTAATATTTTTAATGCACTTTTTAATTATTTTATTTATCCTAATATATTTTTTTAATTTTTTATGGCTTCTCATCACCGGACTGGTTGAGTTTGATAGCACTGCGGTACGTATTCTTGGGTAACAAAATAAAATAGTGTAAGTTACTTCTTATAAAGCCAGGCTTATGAGTTATCTGCCAGTGAATGTCCCATGAGAGTCAGTTCAAGCATTTTAAATACCCCACTGCAGCCGAAGACGAATAAACAAGCTAAATTGGTTCTTATGAGGTCTCAGCTATCTACCAGCGAAAGTCCCGAAAAAATCAGTCTAACCATTTTGCAGAAAACACTGCATAGCAAGTCGCGGGTAATAAAATGAAGCAGTCTAAGTTACTCCTTATAAGGTCAGTTATCTGCTAGTGAAAGTCCCGTGAAAATCAGTACAAGCATTTCGGGTATTCCACTGCAGATGAAGGCGCGGGTAACAGCTATTCTACAGAAAACCTAAATTACTTCTTATGAGGTCAGCTATCTACCTGTGAAAGTCCCGTGAAAATTGGTCTAAACGTTTTGGATATAGCATCGCGGACAAAGTCGCGGGTAACAAAATAAAATAGTCACTCAAAAAGTTACTCATTGTAAGGTCAGTTATCTTTATTTTGATAATATGTAATGGATTACAAATCAAAAATTGGAAACAAAACTAACGTAGAATAAACTTTTTGAATAGGAACACAAAATAAACTTTGCAAATGTTTGCGATTGAAACTTATCAATCAATCAACTTCAATCAAACAAACAAACAAACTCTTCAGCTTTATATATTAGTAAGTATATAGATTTAGTTAGTCTTGGGAATTTTCTTCGTCATATTTTAGCTTTGTAGAGAAGGTTTTATTTCTAAATTTTATTATTACTTTATTTATTAGTTTCGACGTTTGACCACAATCTTATCCGATATCGTACGCTATGCCTAGGAAGAGGATTGGCTCGGAAGGACAACTGTTGAAAATCAAACTCAAATGGCTTATCTAGTTTATCTGTTCATGTTATATATTTTTACAAAACATAAATAGTTACATTTGTTTTTAGTGGATGCACATAGAGGGGCGTCATGTTTAGAAGCCACTATCGTTGACATATTGATCCACCCTATAATAGCCTTTAGCCATTAAAACCCGCTGGAAATGTTTCTTGAACTCACTATCCGGCAAATCGGTAATGTACTTTAGGACTTTGTTGTAAAACCTAACACTATTACCTAAAAAACTGTTTTTGGTCTTAGTGGCTCTGAACCATGGAATGATCAATTTGTTGTTGTTTCTAGTATTTAAATTGTGTTGGTCTTTTATGACACCCAGCTTATCTAAGATTTTCCAGATATACATTAAATGATCAAGAATATATCATTGGTATTGGAAACACACAGTGACGACAGAGTTTCAAATTGAAGGTGGTAAGAAGTTTTTAGAACTAAGCCCTACTATCCAGTGATGGTTTTATCTAGATATTTTCTTTCTCCGAAAGCTAGGGCTCATTGTAGGGATTCAAAGCTACTTTGGTTTAAGTGGGACCCAAATACGTTATCACTGAGAATTACCCAGAAAACCTATGTAAAAATATTGACTTCACAATCTACCAATTTAATACATTCCAATAAAAAAAATTGGTGTGTTTTCAAACGATAATAATTGCGAAGTTAAATATTTACAGACTCAAATTTCAATTACAAATTTGTGAATTCATTAGGCCGATTAGAATAATACTCGTGGAGCCAGAAGTCGGTTCGTAAGCCGCTTTACTTTTACCAACGCTTTTTCGGAAATACAAAACGAAATTTAACATGAATCATTTGTTTTTCTGTTGTTACATATACTTTTTATCTTTACTATACTCTAATTTGCATACATACGTAATCATGAGTTGTAAATTCAGATTCGGTTGTCATATCAAGCTGTAGAATTTTCAGCTATTTATAATGTACACATATTAAAGAGTTCAATGAACTTTTTTCAAATTGTAAATGAAAATGTACTTACGAATTATTATACAGATATATATATATAAAACAAAAATTATAATATATGTATTGACCAAAAACAGAAACACGTATCAGGTGTGCTTTATGCATATTTGTCAATAGAATGGGAATATTTACGAAGTGCTTTTTAGAAGGCCAAAGGAATAATATGTATAAGCTTACTTTATCCGGCCTATCTTTAGAAGGTTTTGGTACTAAGTAGAGGTCCTTTACAAACACGCACTTTTGTCGATGCCATTTATTTTTTGATATATCATAAAACGGTAATACATTTATGCGTCAAACTTGGTGTAATCATAGTGCGAAGCCAAAAACAAAGTAACAAATAATAAAAACCGGCCAGGCGTAAATTGGGTTAACCCTAAGGATCCTGGAGGAGGTAAAAGAAAAAACAATTTCGTAGTAAATACATAACACAAATATATTATGTCGTAGAACACGAGCGTCGGTTTCGGTGACCGATTTGGGCTTAGCCGATATTTTAAATCTAGAAACAACAATCGTTATTACCAGGCCATGTTTTTACTAACTCATTTTTGCTCAACGATCTTACTTTTGAATTAGTTATAAGTATATTCAATATTCATGGCTATTACAAATCCACAATCTCAATAATTCGAAAGAGTTTAGAATTTTTTTTGGATTTTTATTTTATTATGCGTTTAATGAAAGTGACTTATACAATTTTAGTTTGTTTCTAAAATGTCGTGTTTTAGGCTATGTTCACACGACAAGCGCTTAACATGCGTAATTTTTTTTATACTGTTTACATGGTGCTCGCTTGTCAGGCGTTGAACGTGCGTTGCCGCGGCGACCCTCCTTCAGGTTCTTCTACATTTGTCCGTTATCTGCGTCAAAAGCGCGCGCTGACAATTGTCGAGCATTAGAGCCTGTCCAGATGAGGCGATTTACGAGCGAGTCGACTCGCGCGTAGACACTCGCGCGTACTCGACATACTAGAGCTACATATATCCCGTCCAGGTGGTGCGGCTCGTTTCCTAACTCGCGCGTAAAACGCGTGCAATGAGCGAGACTCTCATACGCGCGAGCGCCGCGCGCCTCGAGATACTCAGGCCCCATTGCTGCGTCCAATACTTCGCGCGAGTCAGTGGTGAGTAGACATAGTTGTCAGTCGTCTATCTGTACGACGTATCCCAGCGTATGCGATATTTCCTAGGGTAGAAACGCGCGTAAAACGCGGTATCTGGACGCAATATATTTTGAAGTACGCGAGTGGACTCGCGCGTAAATTGCCTCATCTGGAGAGGCTCTTAGCGTAGCGTTCGAACGCGCTTTTTTAAAACGCGCGTTAACATGTGTACGGCCTGAATAAAATGTATATAGTTATAAACGCACATTATCAAAACGCGCGTTGAGCGCTTGTCATGTGAACATAGCGTAAAATGTATTAAAAAATGTAATTTTAATAACGTTCTAACGTTCTTCATCCGGGACTAATTATTTGCAGGAACAAATTTTCGGGACTACCGTATCGATAACTAGAGTTATAGATGTTATAGTTTTTCCTCCCCGTTTATACATTACAGTAAGTGGTCAATATACCAGGTAAATTTATAAATGAACTCATAATAGTTGATAATATAATACCATTATATTACAATTCTAAACTGGGTGTGCTAAATAATGTGTGTGCTTAATATGAAAGTTATATATCTACTGAATACATGGTTTTAAGTCAACAGTATGGAAGTAGGATAACAGAAGGAACCTTTGTAAGCGAATAGCTTTAACCTGTCTACCTAATGAAGGATCAACCGTTCGAAACTGGATTCATTGTTTGGGGATATTCTTGCTCCCTTTGATTAATGTTTAAAATTGATAAATAAATTATAATATATCTACACTAATATTATAAAGAGGTAAAGTTTGTGACGTAGGGGGTAATCTCTAGGTCTACTAAACCGATTATGAAAATTCTTTTACCAATAGAAAGCCACGTTATTTGTCAGTGCCATAGGCTATATGTTAACCCGAGAAATGAAAATACTTTTTTGTGGTAATCAAATTTGCAAAGTAAGTCGGGAAAAAAACAGTCGAACGATAACGTGTCTTACGAACGCTGCCTTAACGATGAGAGATATATGATTGAGTTCTAGAGAATAGTTGTAGAGCTTGATAATGCCTACAAAAAAGTCAGCGACAGTATATGTCTCACTTGAAGGTTTTTTTATTATCAGGGCGGGACAACGTCCGCCGTGACAGCTAGTAATACATATTTTCTAAATGTATTTATATACTTTTTATTATATTATATTTATGGGCTGAGGGGGGACGAATCCAAAAATTCGAAAAAAAAAAAACCAAAACACCCAAACACGGAAAAGGTAAAATTATTTATTTTTCCATTATAAAAAAACCAAAATTTTAATAATTTTTAAATATCTTTTTAACGGGATTAAAAAAAAAAAAAAAAGGATTTTATAAAAAAAATTAAAAAAATAAAAAAAAAAAAAAAAAAAAAAAAAAAAAAAAAAAAAAAAAAAAAAAAAATATATTATATAATTTTTTTTAATATAATAAAAAAAAATTATTTTTTTTTTATATATATAAAAAAAAAAAAAAAAAAAAAAAAAAAAAAAAAAAACTATATAACACACACACAAAAAAAAAAAATATAATATATATATATATATATATTATATATATTATTTATATAAAAAAAAAAAACAAATTATTATTTTTTTTATATAAAAAAAAAAAAAAAAAAAAAATATATAATATAATAAAAAAAATAATATTTATTTTTAAAAAAAAAACCTTTATTTTTTTATACTTTATATAATAGGTATTAGCTGAACGCTGATGTTAAACTTTACTAACTTTACTATGTATTAATGTATTAAGTTCTTGATTATATTACGCGCAAGGCCGAAATTACAGTTATATTCAGAGCGGTCAAAATGATTGACGAGGAGAAGGCACGTATCCAAACTTTTGGTTCAGGGGAGACAAATATTGAAACAACCATGTGAACTCGTACTTCGTAGTGGTTATGATCCCATTCATTTTATTTTTATGTAATGTCAGTTTTGGGGGGGGGGGGTAAATCCCAACTATCCTCACTCTGTATACGTGCCTGACGAGGTGCGTACTGCTCGTTTATAAATGTGCAATCACATTAGTGATTAGAATTTGGTGTGAATTTAATATTATATCAAAATATATAGTTTAAATAATGAAATAACCATGACTAAATACAATTAATTTATATTACTACGTAATTACATTTTGTCTACAATACTCTACAACTAACAATATATGCAACAAGTTAGTCATCACTACTGAAAGCTCTAAATAGAATTTCAGAATAAGTCCCAAGTTTGTAAGTTAAAGTTTACTAAGTTAGTTAAATATTACTCAGCAGTTCTGATATTATATAGTCTAAAACTTTATAGTATTAAAACAGGTTGCAAAAGTTAAAGCGTGTCTGATTTTACCTAAATATATTGTCTTTAAATATTTTATTATATATATCGTATATTTTTATAAAATAAGGTAACATGTCTCTGCCTGTCTATTAGTAAAATCGCTGTGGTGATACACATATGTTTTTTTTTATATTATAGGTATGTTCTTTGATCAGCTTTTAGTGTACAATATTTTTGTTTATTATAATCTAGTTAGGAGATTTATCTTCTCTCATAGAGTTATACTTGTAATTCCCTCACACGAAAACATTAAAACTTATATATTCTCAAAGGAGTATGTATGAATACTTATTAAAATCTCATAGAAAACATTACAACTCATAGATTCTCATAAAATAAATTCAATATTTTATCAAAGTTTATTAGACCTTTTCCGAAGGGTATTTATTCCTATCTCGCTTAGCGTATCTTCCTATCTAACCTTAGTATGATAATTGCTTTGCTTTTAAGGGCTGTACCGAGATATTAGATAGTAAATTTATATAGATAGACCTTTCCTAGTTAGTAAACTATGATGGAAATAGTTTTTTTTTTTAATCTGACTGGTAGTTTGAAACAAGTAAAAAAAAGTTGAGGCAGTCACAAGAAAACATTTCAGAATTTGTTTAATGAAATTTTTTTTTTTTAACTAGTTCGGCAAAATGACTGTACGGTACCTGATGGAAAGTACAGTACAGTCCATAAGTAACGACGACTGTCGGTGTTAAATAACAACGGCAGTCGTCGCTATCATGCCGACCTGCACATGTGCCTCTTTACGCCTCGTTTGAAGGACCCCAGGTCATAAGAGGAAGGGAACACACTGGCTGGGAGGCAATTCCACATCTTCACAGTACGACAAAGATAAGAATTTTCGAATTTCTTCGTTCTTGCAGGGATGGTTGCTACTGTGAATCTGTGGAGACGCGTACCCACCCGTGTAGTTCTGTATTGGAAAGGAGAAGATGGGATGAAGTTAAACAACTCTTCAGAACACTCGCCATGATACAGACGATAAAACACGCTCAGTGAGGCGATGTCTCTTCGCAACTGAAGCGGTTCAAGGTTGTTGGTAATGTCTGCATCATTCACAATACGGACAGCCCGTCGCTGCAACCTGTCTAGAGCATCAAGGAGGTATTGGGCGGAACCATCCCAGAGATGCGAACAGTATTCCATGCACGGCCTAACTTGTGCCTTATAGAGAAAGTATAGTTGACCGGGCGTGAAAAACCGTCTCACTCTATTCAGGATGCCCAATCTCTTAGACGTTGCAGAGATAACACTCCCAATGTGATCCCTAAGGTTGAGGTCGCTTCGGATGTTAATACATAGGATGCTTAGGCTGACACGTTTTGCAAGTGAGTTGTTCTGAAGAGTGAGAAGAGGAGAAAACGGGGTTTTTTTACAAGAGAACACGCAAACCTGTGTTTTCTTGGCATTGAACTCAACCAAGTTACTTGTTCCCCATAAAGATACGAGTTCCAAAGACTGGTCGAGCTCACTGACAAGATCAGCCCGCATTCTCTCAGTTTCACCACGACTAGCCGCGGGTCTGCTGCAAAATCCACCATGAACCGTGCTGTCGTCAGCATAAGAATGAATGCAACCAGAGGCTTACATATTATTAATATGCATCAGAAACAGCGTTGGTGAAAGTACAGAGCCCTGAGGAACTCCTGCATTAACTATCATGAACTGCGAGCCGTGTCCATCGATAGATCGATGTTAATTATAAACATTAGTATGATTTTCATATCTATTGGCACTCGGAGCAATAATTATATACATTTTTATAAAGTCTATTAACCAGTCAAACGTATGATGAGCTACAAAATATCAATATTACATGTACACAGGCCTACTACGCGTCGGTTGTCTGATTCCTAACCGTACAAGCGCAATACGGCCGCTCATGTTTACGTAGCATGTCATGACGCGAAATTATAAACTTATCTCCTACCAAAGATACCGCTCAACGAGCCTGGAGAAGTTTTCACTTCAATAAATATACAATCCCTTGATATCTATACATATAATAAGAACGTAAATCTAACATGTCTTTAATTATTCGATTTTCGAAAAATTGTTGCAGGTGTCTGGTAGGTGTCTAAGTAATAGAATACATTTCAATCATTTTTAGAAAAATCTGTTTGTATGAACACGCATCACTGCTAAAGTACTGAGCTCACAATATAACCTCACCAGAAAATCATAAAGCATATCCTCGGGAGTAACTTAGTCTTCGTTTCATTAAAATCGGTCCACTCTATCAAAAGTTATTGTAATTTTAATGGCGCCGTGACTTAAGTATGAGAGAAAAGTAGATAAGCGAATGGACGAAATACGTTCAGATGACTTTATTAGTCATTGTTTTGTAAATCAGATTCCACGTGGACGAAGTCACGGGCATAGCTAGTCTATAATATTGGTATGAATAACCATTAAAAGTATAATTGCGGTCCTCGAAATTATGCTGAAATAATTTTTCAAAAGTGATTCGCATCAATTAACACTTCACTCTCCGAACTTTGCGGTTAGTTGGACACAGTAAAACAACAGAATATCGGGGATCATCCATCACGCAACGTATAGTGCTCAACTCCGTCCCAACAGAGAGTTGTTTTAGCTTGTATTATATATACAAAAAATAATTTTTACATTCGCTAGCCGCCCTGGCTTCACACAGCTGTAGTGACAAAGAAAATGAGACCAAAATTTCCCTGTAATTAAAAGAATGACAAACATGATCAATGAACCTCAATCTGCTAATTTTGTTTAAATTTTTGAAGATAACTATGGTCTTTTGTCTCAGTCGCTCACTCACTTTTTATATGGACATATTCGAATCTAATTTTTCATGTTCCGTTAAGATTTTTCAGAAATTTTCTTTCATACAAACTTTCCCATGACAATTTCAAACAAGACAAAAAATAGACTGTGTCGTAAAGACACATGATAGAGATAAAACATTTGTATTACAAAGAAACATTTTAATTAGAGTAATACATCCACATAAAAGTCATCCACCTACGGACTGACCACGCCCGACGTTGCTTAATTTCGGTGATCGGACGAGTACCAGTGTTTTCAACTCTCTACCCGACACAGTGCTTACCCCCATCACATTGCATCACACAAAGATGTTGCCCATTAGAATTTCGAAACTCTGCCATAAGAAGTTTTGATTCATAAAGAATTACATTGTCAAAATAGGTACAGTAATTCTGAAGGGACGTGGTTACATACCTTCGGCAATTAGTTTTTAACTATATAGAAGGTAAACGTGTATTTTAATAGTAAATGCAAATGAAATTGTCCGATCGGGAGTTTAAAATCGCTATGAACTTACACTATATACGCAATTGTTCTTTTATAACCGTACTTCAAAGAGTAGTTAGTGGCATGAATAGCGTCATAAAATTACATGACGTCATAAATCTGTATACGTAACATGAACAGTTTGTACATATAATAAACTAACGACCCGCCCCAGCTTCGCACGGGTGCAATTAAAATGGCTTGGTAAATAACACAACTATTTTTGTACAAAGATAAAAATGGTTACTGTGGGTTATCCTTTAGAGATAAATATATACCATTGAGGACATTTTATCGATCTTTTTTAAGATATACAATCGGTAATACATTAAGTTGATCTATCGTTTTAGCCAGCGTTTGCGATTAAGCGCACAAAAATATGTTTGTTACGACATCACATTACAAATTTTTGAATCTTTTGGCTTTTCTGTACTATAGTATATATATACGAGTATTATACATATAAACCTTCCTCTTGAATCACTCTATCTATTGCTGAAAACTGTATTAAAATCCGTTGAATAGTTAAAAAAAATTAAGGGAAAAGACAGCGGAAGCGACTTCATTTTATACCAAGTAAAGATACAACAAATATGACGATGTAAAAGCGTATTATAGGGAGAGCTTATAAAATATTCATACGTTCATAAAGCGAAGAAAACCTTAGGTGTTATCGAAGAAAAACTAAAATATCAACCGAGAAAATACGTATTTTCCTTTTGCTCTGTCGCTATAAATTTCATTATTATGTGACAATTGTTTGTTCTGTTTGTAGCGTCGTGAATTAAATATTGTTTTGTTTTGTACAAAGTAAATATTTTAGATAATGATGGAAGTGTTTGAGATAAGGAAACCCTTTGACTGTTTATAATTTGAAACAAAAAGTGGTTTGATATTCGTTTGTAAGCATTCGTTAAGCTGGATCATTAACTTTGTGGTTGGGTTAGGTATGTATTTGATATTAATATAACGTTTGTATTATCTCTTTGTTACTTAAAGTTATGTACAATAGTTAACCGAATATGTTTCATAATTTAGACTGTTTATGATGAGGTATTCATTATCACAAAATTCATACAACGTGGTTAAACGAGGGAGTCTACTATATATCTAAAAGGGATCTAGAAGTGCTTCCGTTAATAATTTGCATTAGGTGTTCTACGAGCTTTATCCCTCATATGTTTATACTCAAGATCGAAGGGAAGATAAATGAAAAATATATATAATTTAGAAGACGTATGAATTTAACTTTCGTTCGAACCTCTTTAGTATAGCTTCAATTCGAGTTATTTCTCTAACCATTTTTGAATATCCTACATTGAAATCACTACATTTATTAACTACATATATATTTTTATTCTAAATCAATCTATAAACACGATATGTCTTCATTTTTACACTATAAATCGTGAATAAGCAAGCTCCATAATGGATTGATTGTGTGGTAGCTCAGATAATGTCTTGAGAATGTCATCAGACAGACCTGATAGTTTGTTTCTTCGCAACTGGACAAAATTGTTAAAAAGTGTGTGCACTTACACAAGTTTATGACTTTGGTTGTGTGGGTGTAGACTGTAAAGTATTAGTACCTACCTAAAACAAGTATATCTTTACTAACATAGACTAAGTTTACTAAGAATAAATGGATGTTATGTCTGAATAGATTAAATTATTGAAGTTATACTTCTTTTGGCGCGTTAGGGAAAAATGATGAGAGTAAATTTTTACGATGCCCGCGCACACTGTTACGAAAAACCGACACCCTGAAGTTATTACGATGCGCGCGCACACCGTCACGAAAAACCGACACCCTGAAGTTAGCTATAGTCAACATTTTGTTTCTTTGTATTTGTTGTTTGTATTTCTTTGTATTAAAACTTTCAATGTATTAAATACCTTTTTTCAATTATTAGTGTCGTTTTTTCTATAAACGTAGAATAAGGCGAAAATTAAATTTTTGAAAAGATTTTTATCTTGTTACGCCAAAGAAATATAACTTCTAACGCGTGTACATAAGTACACATTTTTTTTATTATATTATAACCCATTAAAATCTCAAAACATTCATATTTTATGGAACAGGTATATTTACGTATTGTCTAGCTATGTTAATATATATATTAAATCTACTGGTCCAGTAGGCACACATTCATGAGAGAGTGTTGAGAGGCTAGAATTATATATGTATAAGAGAAAACCACAATAAATATAGAAAAAATCGGGTTGGAAAATTCTGGATTTCGAAAACAGTGTCGCATATAAGTTTGAACTGTAACAACCATCCAGGTGCAAGCGTTAAAACTAGATTCATCAAAATGAGCCAAGCCGTGTACGCGAAAAAAATCAAGTTTACAAAAATATGAATGTTTACTGTTATTATTTTTGTTAGTATCCTATATCGAAATCCACTAGATTATACCATATACTAACTAGTGTTATTTGTCGGGTCCGCTATTGTTATGTGTTGGTGAATATCAGATAAGGGATAATAACATCGGCCCATTTATAATTCAGGATTACATATTGTATTCTGTCTATTGTATGTTCATCCTTCAGATGTTTACTAACTATAGAAATATTCAAATAGATTCACGATGTGTGTCATCTCGTTTCTTTGTTTTAAATAGTAGGTTTTGCATCGTCCACGAGAGAATTCTATTTGGTAACTATAAGGAATTAATCTTGCTTAAATACATAGAGAATTTTGAGAATTCTTATTAATTTGTTGTTGTCACATTTGTTGTAAGAAAGCCTGCTTTAAATATGATATTCTGGGAATTTTCTCTAAGTCAGATACATATATTTTACAAATACTCAATCTTATAACATAATGATTAACTTATGATTTTAAAGCTGGAACTAATTTATGAATTTTTCCCTGAATGTTTATTTATTTATTCGAAGCAATATCAACAGCATTTCATACATAAATCAAAATATAATAATCAACTTAAAGCTAATTAAAGATATTCACTAATATAAAAATAATAAAAATAAAGCACAGTGAAAAGTTACATATCACACAACCTGATCAAAGAATGTTTTGATAACCGCCTGTTTTGCTGCATTAATTGGAGTATTAAAAGATCTAAATTAGATTCTTTGAGGCACAACGAGCTATGATGAAAAACAGTAGACGAAGCCCTTAAAGAAATTTTTGAGAGGAGAAATGGACAATCGACCTTGTTTTGGGCAATTTTTAAAAGGAAAGAAATGTCTGCAATCATACGGCGTTTATCCAGTGGTAGTAAATGGTGCAATTTACAATGATGTTCATAGGATAAATGTTTTTTGGAAAGTGAGTTTTTTTGAGGATATAATTTCATATACGGCCATTTATTTTCAAAATAAGCATAACTTACATTTTAGAAACTAAATGTTGATATATGCATATCATTATCAGCCTGTGAGAGACCCACTATAAGGTCATAGCCCTCTTCCCGAAGGATTTCAAACTTCGAGAAATTCACAGTTGGATATCGTCACATATACAACAAAAGTAATTCTCAGGTTCGGGTTTCCTCACGATGTTTCCCTTCCCCGTCGAAAGATAGTTTTACCAATTTAAATTAGTAAAATGTACGCGAATTCCGAAATTCGACGTTATATGCCGAAGTTCGAACCTGTGGACATTAGATTGATATTCCACTGGTCAAACCACTCGACCACCACGACTATCATAGATATATCATAGATTATCATCATAGACATAAATTATATAGATACTCAACACACAGACACAGAAGTGTCACCTACTTGATTACCATATACAAAAGTCAGTTACGAACTTGAGATTTCTCGGGTAGGGCTTTATTACTACTGTGCGTATAATTGTAATTTATGAAAAATATAAACAAAATAGTTTTATTATCATCACTAAATATTATAAAACAAAGTCCCCTGTCATGTCTGTTCGTGATAAACTCAAAAACTACTGAACGGATTGTCATGCAGTTTTCACCAGTAGATATAAAGTGATTCATGAGGAAGGTTTTATCAGGGTAGGACAACGTCCGCCGGGCCCGCTAGTCTATACAGATAAAATGAATGTAAATCTAACGTGTCTGTACTTTTTAGAATTTTGTACAGAAAATTGTTGCAGGTGTCTAGAAATAAGTAATAAAATATCAATCATTTTTAGAAATGTCTGTTTGTCTATCTTTCTGTTTGTCTGGACACGCATCACTGCGAAAATACTGCGTTCATGATACACAACCTCTTTCGAGGAAATCATAAAGAATAGCTTCAGGTAACATTTAGTCAATGTTTCATTAAAATCGGTTCGGTCTATCAAAAGTCATTGTAATTTTAATGACAACGCGGCTTAGTACGAGTGAAAAGTATATAAGTCAATGAGCCTAATTCAGACATTCAGATGACTTTATTAATTACTATTTTTTACATAAAGTTACACGCGGACGAATTCGCGGGCACACCTAGTTAGATTAAAAATATTTAATAACTCAATTGATATACAAATTGTTAAGTCCAGTCAAATAACCTGTTCCTAATTTGAATTGACGATGTTTTGTTAATCTTTTTAATTAGACACTTATGAATTAAGTATTTTTTAAACGTAAAGTCTTTAGAAGTCTTGAATATAAATCTCTAACGTTTCATATTATTAACTTTTATCTTTCGTGTTTAAATATAGCAGGATCCAATAATGAAGAAAGACTGCCGCCGTTGGAACTGAAATTCTTACAAGTAAAAGGAAATAAGTTTGAATTCAATACAAAATGACAGTCACAATGGGTAAGTTAATAATGTAAGTTATAAAACGATACCGATATTATAAAACTAATTTTGATACAAAAGTTTGCAATTTTATCAAAGAAGAATAGAAATTTCAGTTGACATTAAAATATTAGAAAAATATGTGTACATAGTAATTTTAATATTTCCAACAAATAAAATTTTGTACTTATTAAACGTTTTCATGGACTCGTAGTTATTTTTCCTCTTTATGCTGTTATAGTTAGTGGCAAGTAATAATTGTGAAGTAATACTGTTTATTTTTTACAAACAGGACGAATTTACATCCAGTCGAGTGCTGCTATCCTGGTGGTATCTGGCTCTGCGTACGCCAGAGTTGCCGGGAAGATGGGTGGCTACTCCAACAAAATGGGAGGTTAGTTGTTTATAATATTAAATGAATGGAAATGGAAAAGGTTTTTCAAATTTAAAGGTGAGTTACCAAAATATTCTAAAACATTGATATATATTATTGGTGACGCCTTCCTACCTATCAAGGGTTCCGGAAATTTAAGTTACCTAACTTCCAGAGACTATTAGTAAATACGGTTGTTGCTAAGAACGCAAAAAATAACTCGGTTTAAATAGATGAACAATTTAAAAACCCAGAAGGAATTTAACACGCTAATTTTCATAAGAAATCGTTAATATTTCTTTCTTTAATCTTTTATGTTGTTGGCTGATTGGTAAAGCGCCTGAAGGCAGCGGTGCCGTAGGTTCAAATGAAAACTTTCAATGAAGGAAATCGATTCAATGTAAGATTTACCTTGCCTAATGTTCCGTTTACTCATAGTAGAATCAACATCGATGGGAATCTAGTAGGCTTAGTTGACAATACTGTGTTCTTGGGTATTACACTTGATTCGAAATTACAATGGGGTCCTCACGTAAAAAAAAGGCGGGAAAATTAAGTTCTGCTGCATTTGCAGTTAGAAAAATTCGCCAGCTAACGGATATTGCCACTGCTAGGTTTGTCTACTTCGCTTACTTACACAGCTTAATGTCTTATGGTATTTTGTTGTGGGGGACAGCAGCTGAGGTGAACACCATATTCCTATTACAAAAACGAGCAGTTCGAGCAATTTATAATATGAGGCCTCACGAATCATTAAAGACTAAATTTCAGGAATTCGGTATCTTAACTCTGCCCTCCCAATATATTCTTGATAATTTAATGTATGTTCGCAAAAACTTAGATATGCTGGAACTGGTAAAAGACCAGCATAATTTAAATACTAGAAACAGCAACAAATTGGTCATTCCATGCTTCAGACTCACTAAGTCCAAAAACAGTTTTTTAGGTAATAGTGTTAAGTTTTATAACAAAGTCCCAAAACACATTACCGATTTGCCGGATAGTGAGTTCAAGAACCATGTCAAGCGGATTTTAATATCTAAAGGCTATTATAGGGTGGATCAATATGTGAACGATTGTGACGTCTCGAAATGACGCCCCTCTCTGTGCATCCACTAAGAACGAATGTAAATGTTTATGTTATTGTAAAAATATATAACATAAAAAGATAAACCAGATCGAGTTTCTTGCCGGTTCTTCTCGATGACTGGGTTGTTTTCCGAACCGGAGGTAGCTTTGACGTTCATAAGCGCCTTCTCAGGGCCTAAATTGAATAAAGTATATTTTGATTTTGAATGAATTTATAGCATGTTCATAAATTATTCTCTAATGCTCGCTTACCAAGTTGAAACTAAAGTCTACTTGTATCTTTCCACTATTATATTAACCCTTTTCGTACACTTAGTTTATATTGTATTTAATTATAACGCAAAATATTAGTCTTTATAACGGTAATAAAATAAATAAATCGACTTTATTACATATAGCTTTTGCCCGCGACTTCGTCTGCGTGGAATAGTTACTTTGGGCTAAGGCTGACACGCAGCGGAAACTCGCACAAGGAAAAAAAACCCCGATTTTGAATCATTCTCCATTGGTGCTCCGCTGCTATTGGCCAGTAGTTCCTGAGATTAGCGCGTTCAAGCAAACAAACTCTTCAGCTTTATGATATTAGTATAGATTACTACACTTCTTTCGTACTTAACTCCAGCTGTCATTCAAATTACAATAACTTTTGATAGAGTGGACCAATGTTAATGAAATAAAGAGTAAGTTACACTCGAGGATATGCTTTGTGATTTTCTTGCTGAGGTTTTATTGTGAACCCACTACTTTAGCTGTGATGCGTGAATACGCATACAAACAAACAGACAGATAGACAGACATTTCTAAAAATAATTTAAATGTGTTTGATTAGTTATTCCTAGACAACTGCAACATATTTCACGACAATCGAAAAAGAACAGACCCTTTAGATTTACATTCTTATTATATGTATAGATAAGATTAATAATAAACAATAATTATATCAACACGTTTGTACATAAATATCATACTCTATTATTTTCCTTATCCAACCTTCCGAAAAACATAGATTGTCCCTGTAAAAGAATCGCAAAATTCCGTCCTGTATTTTGAAAAAAATATCAGGTATAAAAAAATAAACATTCTCTTCTAGAGATACACGAATCTTCCGTTTTTGAAGTCGAGAGAAAATGATAAACTACTAAATTTATCCGTAAAATGTTTTAATATCGTTTGTAGGTAAATAAAATACCGTGAGTCGCATTAAAACATCTTATTTTTCAATAGAAAGACAGTGGTGGTATAATCCGGCTCGACTGGACCAACTAAAATGGTGACGCCGATGCGATGTCGACGTCACCGTGGGGGCATGCGTGCGGGAATTTCTATGCTAAATTTAAGTGGACTGTATTTGCGGGGGTGCTATATTTGATATTCAACTATTGCGATCAGCTACGAAGAGGGAGACAAGGGTAGGAAGGAAACTTGGATGAGCGTTCTAAAACAATAGGAATATGGTACAGAACGATTCAGCCATATCCCTTAAGGTCATCATGGATTGATGACAGTACGATTTGCGTCGGAAAGAATCACAGGAATGAGATTACACTAAGAACACATCCATAAAAAATTCCAAAAACAAAAACCCACATACCTCGCGGCGCTGCAGTTTCCACGTGGCTAGCCGGCTAGGTGATTCTCGTTTCTTTCCACTGGGTCTTCTCCCACACAACACTTATTGTTTATAATATATGTCGGCACGTATGTAGCGATGCGTTTATTTCTCACTCGACCATGCGAAAACTCAAAATGTTAGCATGCGGCGCGGTCACAACAATCTCGATGCGGCGCGCAAACAACAATGACGATAGCAGTCGAACTAGTAGCAACAGTCGAACACACTGGCCGCCGCGCGTCCGTCGCGCGCTGCGCGGCCAACAACAACGACGATAGCAATGGCGGCAGCACGGACGCGCTACCGAATAAGCATGTGCCAGGAAAGGGTGATTGGGCAGGGCTAGAAAGGTGGCGTGATCTGATCGCAATTAATTGGTCGGGCTTCAAAGTGGCGTGATTTAATCCATAATGCGGGAATTTTCAAATATACATAAAGCGGCGCAACCAGACAGAATATGTGCACAAATACTACACAGATCCTCCCAGAACTCTGTTTTAACGATACATTAATTCTTTGCTTCTATCTCACCTAAAATTCATAATAACAAAGTATGAATATTATCAATATAAACAGTTTCATATAATATTTTATTATTTAACTAGCGAGCTCGGCGGACGTTGTCCCGCCTTGATAATAAAAAACCTTGGCAAATTATATACCTAAACCTTCCTCATAAATCACTGTATCTATTGGTGAAAACCGCATGAAAATCCGTTTAGTAGTTTTCGAGTTTATCGCGGAAAAACAGACAGACGTGGCGGAGGCCTTTGTTTCATACTATGTAATGATAATAATCATCACCCTTAAGTATGAAATAAGATTCTGTAATCGGTAACGTAGACTTCAAATTCAGTTTACCAGTTTATTAATGTCTATTTACAATTAATGCCAATTTACTTATGATCCTGTAATTGATTACCGAGATGAATGAACTACAAGGTTTTAGAATCAAACTTTCAAGACTCAATATATCAAAACCGTCTTTACTACACTTATCAGGTTTTCGCAGTAAGCACTCGAATATGTAAATAACTTCATTCAATGGGATAAGATATCAATTTATAATAACTAGTGATCGTCCAATGATAGAAAATAGACTACGAAATTCTATTTGCGTACTAATAACACGTTAATTGAGATTATACTTAAGAAGCGTGAACTATTATGACCAATAAAGACTTAGGACCAGATAAAGATTTCGATTAGTTGATAGTATGAGAAAAGAGCTCGTTTATCAGTGTGCACGCGTGGAGGAAGTGAAACTTCTTCGGCTTATATGTATTTCATTATGTATATATGAGAATGCTCTTATACTATAAAAAGTACCGTAGTATAAATACTTACACTTAAATACTTACTATACATTTACTGATTCTGTTATACTACTAGACCCAGCAGACTCTTATACGTACTTACACATACACACAAATATGTTACATTTAAAATGTAACGCAAAATTTTTGAAAAGAAGTATCCCAAAAAAAAGTATTTAAAAATGTTGTTGTTGATAACACTACTACAGCTCGCCAAAAACAAAAAATGAATAAAAAAAATCCCTCGACAAACTGAGTAGAAAAAGTTACTTAACTGTTTTGTCTTCCTCTATTTATATGTGGTATGTCCATATTATTTCTATCTATTTGACATCTTTTTGACGAACAAATCTCTGTGCCAATCACATTTCAGTTTGGCGTAGAGATAGCCCCCCAACCCGGTGAAGGATAGTCGGGTGAAGCTGTAAAGACCTTGCGAGGTCAATAGCTTAGTCAGTTCGAGAAAAAAAAACCCGGTGAAGGACAGAATATTTCTTACAATTATATACAAAAAGATTATGGCCAGCGTAGCGACCGGGTACTAACTAGTTAACAATACATTATAGGATCTTAAACAATTAGTAAAACGGCAGTTTTTATGTTAATCTATGTTAAATTTACTAAAGAAATTAAATAAATTTATTGTTACAAATTATTTTTTTAGAAATGTTTCAGAAAAATTTTACGCAACATTGTAATGAGTAACACTGTAAAAACCGCTTCAAAAATAATATTTTCCGAGCTCTACAAAAATAAAACAAAGCACTTAGTAAGCGAGGCGAAGTAATTGGATTATAAAAGGAGAGCAGCATTAAATTACGGTCTAATTTATTAAGTAGGTAACTTTTTGAGTGTCCCTATTTAAATATTATAAAGTGTACAATAGTAGTATGAATTTTTTTTCCAAGTTATAATGATCTCCTTATTACAATTACAATAATAAATTCACAATTGTGTTACATTTAAGGTATGTAATAGATTGGTTTTGGTTAATTAAAATTGTATTTATATGACTGGTAAAACTATTTAAAACTAATAACCGCTTGCGACTTGGTTCACGTTAAATCCTAATCTATATATACTTATACTAATATTATAAAGAGGTAAAGTTTGTGAGTTTGTGGGGGGTAATTTCAGGAACTACGGGTCCTGTTTTAAAAATGTTAGTATTAGATAGCTCATTTATCGAGGAAGGATATAAGGCTATATATGATCACGCTAAAACCAATAGGAGCGGAGCACCAATGACGAATGTTTCAAAATCGTTTTTTTTTTCCTTTTGACAGCTTCTGCTGCGTGTCAGTGTTAGCCCAAAGTAACTATCCCACGAGGACGAAGTCGCGGGCAGAAGCTAGTTTTAACTAATGGTATTTATACGAATGTGAATTTGTCTGTTCGTTACGCTTTCTCTCCCTTTAATCAACCGATTATTACAAAATTTTGTATACATGTTTTTAGGGTTATAGAAAAGGGCATAGAGTGCGTTATATCTAGACAAGAGTACTATTGCCGAGGGATATATCAAATCTACATTAACGTAAACAAAGCCGCGGGCAAAAGCTAGTTACAATACAATAATTAATAGTAGTATACAAGAGTAAACTAGCTGAGCGCCAAATAGTAGCAAATTTATTTAATCTTCGGTAACGAACATTCCATACTTTTACTGTTATTATCTAGTGAGAATTATTAGTGCGTGTCTTGTGATAGTTAAAATATTCCAACAAGATGGCGTCTCCCTTGTTAGAACTTTCCTAGGATTTTTTATGCCATACATATTATCATATATAGGGGCCAGATAACCTAAGATTATGAATAAAAAATAGAAGCTACTGCATGATAGGCGGAGATCTCGACAAAAACTGCTAATAGCCAGTTGTAGACCATAATAACGATGGAAAAACAATGGGTTGGTCAATTGTCATGGTGATCGGTCAAACGGCATAAGACTAGGCTTTAACAATCTTTTTTAATAGAATGATAGAAGTCTGCCGTTATATGCGAATCACTCAAAAACTACTAGATGGATTTCGAATTTTTTTTTTTTGTTTTACGTATTAGATACTCGGCCCTTATTTAAAAAAAAAACTCATGATACGTTAATACAATACAAAGTTATTAGAGTTGTAAGAAAGTAGGATTTTTATAGGCATTACGCGTTCAGTTCGATGTACTTGCCTTGAAGATATGGCGCAAGCGATTTCGTGGATATGTTTTTCGTCAGTATATAAAATATATTCTTGATATATATTTTAATTTATAAAAAAAAATGACACAGACGAAGAAGACAAAGTTAGACGGGTATCAGCTAGTCTAATATAAATATAGTAAGATTAATCGATATTTATAATAAGTTATATTACACCTCCATATTTGCTGATACATATTCGACAAGTTTGATCAATTTTAAAGTATAATAGGGATGATAAATAATGAAATTGTTTAATAATAGTAGAAGTTTACTCAGCTATATTAACTGGGACCATAAATGTGTACTCAGTATTATTTTAACGTTGGAGAATAAGCAATTTAAATTATATTGTTATGATGCCATGTGTGTGTTTAGGACGTCTACAAACAGAACTCGAAATATTGCGTCTTGTTTTTACAGAAAAATGTGTGAACTGCATTTTCGCTAGAAATATACTATGACAATAATCTTCTGAAGAATCTAAATTTTTTTTTTATATTATAGTAGGCAAACGAACAGGCGGGTCCCATGAAGGTAAGTGATCACCGCCGTCCATAGACACTAGTAACACCGGGGAGAGTCGCAAGTGCGTTGCCAGTTTGTGTGGGGGAGAGGGGCTGGGAAAGTGGAGAGGAGGGGGAAGTGGGGGGGGGGGGTAGGGGTCCTCAGGCGCTCTCACTGACCGAACGAAACGCAACAATGCAAGCACTGTTACTTCACGTCGGTGTTTCTGTTGGTTAGCTGGTAGTACCCAGGGCGAGCCGACCCATTTTATGCCGAAACCAGTAATAGCTTCAGCGTGGCTCTACCATCTACAAAATAGTTAGTTAACCTACATATTATATATAAAATTGTGAAAATATAAATAAATACTGATTGTGTGAAAAAAAAAACAGTTTTCACAACAATATTCAACTTTCATTATGCTACGTCAAAATTCGATACATAATTAAAATATTGTATCTGATTCGTTTTTGAAGTGAAACGTCTAATGCAACTTCCAACAAGGTTGCGTTAAGCGTTTAAGGCTACCATGAGGAGGGTATGAAAGCACTGTTGCCTTAAACGTTCCACGCTCCTGGGGAGGGGGAATAGAAAGGGAAAGAGCGAGAAAAATAATCAAACATTTCGTATCTTACTTTAGTTATCGTAATCCCGTTGTAAATGTTATAGATTTGGATATTTCTCCACTCGAAAATGATAATTAAAAGATGCGATCAACTGTGAATTGTAAGCAATGTCAATAAAGTTTGTCTTAAAGAAACAAAATGATTTCACTAAAAATCAATTTCTACCCCTTCCTATTTTCATTTCCGCGTTACAAAGTTTCACTTCTTCCGCGCGGAGGAGCTCCACGCACTATTTTTTTTCACGAAAATCAAAAAAGTAAAGACACGTTACATTTACATTCTTATTATATGTATAGATTTTATTACGTAGCACGGTGCATTACGAGTAATCAATTGCTTATAAACTTGTAATCGAGATGGACTGTGTTTTTTATACAAGTGTTGATTTGTTTTGGCAACATTACGATATTTAAGTCAATGTGTATTAACCACTATATACGTATATCGAGTCAGAATTTTGCAACGAGGACGATGTTGATTTGTGACAGAAATAATTGCTACGGTGGATCTATTGCAATTGCATCGTATACATTCGACTTCTATGTCATGTAATAGGACATAACAATAGTCTCCAAATATATCACCATTACTATAAACCAGGTATAACAGTAGCGCATTTTATATCAACCAATTAACTTCTAGTAATTGACCAGTTCGGTAGGATCACGTGCTGGACCTTGTCAAGGTTGCGACCATCATGCAAGTCATAACAAATCCTTGCAGTTGTACTGCCCAGATCCTTCCAGGTTATCATTATATCGATGACTGCTGATGGACTGTAGATCTTTTAATAGTGGCCGTTGTTTTTGGAAATCATTGTGCACTTTGTCATTAAAAAAATTAAAGTACTTTACTTATCCTAGATGTTACATTGTTAATACTGAATGAGTACACTATACCTATATTTTATATCTCAGTTTTTTCTAACTTTAATTTTGGCAACCAATCTTCTAGATTATTACTGCCCTTGTCGAGTAGGTAATATTATCATAAATGTCTTTTGGAACCTTTTCCATCCACGTTTCAACACCCAGGGAGTTTTTGTGGCATCTCAGAATTCATGCTTCGAGGTATTATTTTCCATCAACTTAATTTGTGCATAACAACCGATCTGTATTGCGTAAAATAACACTAATATTAGATAATATAGAGTCAAATAACACAAGATAATGAATCCATATTATAAAGCAGAAGAGTTTGTTTGCTTGAACGCGCTAATCTCAGGAACTATTAGTTCGGTTTAAAAGTTTCTTTCAGTGTTAGATAACTAATAAACCACGCTAATAGGAATGGCACCCCAATGATGAATGTTTCAAAATCGTTTTATTTTCTTTTGAGTGCGTGCGCTGCGCACACGGTAACTATTTCACGCAGACGAAATCGCGGGCAGAAGCTAGTAAAATATAAAATACTAATACCCCACTACAAACTCCTAAACTTTGTAATAAGTTAAATATCCATTTAAATTCTATACGGAACCAAAATAAGTATTTGTGTAAGCCCATAAAAACCCCTAAAAACCGTAAATTAGCTATATTAACAGTAGTATACGCTGAATGATTTCCTCGTAATAAAGATAAAAAGTACGTGACCAAGGATTAACTGTTAAAGCAGAAATGAAGCTTTTTTACTCACGATCTTTCTGCATCTTGATAGAAACGTTTACTTTGTAATCTTATTTTGTACATAATACCCGCCTGTAAAAGATTTTATATTTAGTAGCAGCCTTTTCCCAAGAGAAAACGCAGTTTTAATTAAAAACCTCAATTATGTGGTATCGGCGATTTCAAAGACGGAGAAATCAATAAGTTTTAATCTTTACCTAGATATAAATTTTGTAAGACCTACTTATATTACAGTTTCTTAATATTTTTCTACGAAATTCCAAATGTGACATAAATTAAGGCAGAAAAATACTTTTAAATTGTGCATACGTTTACACATATGGTGAAAGGGTTTTACTTTTTTCCTTTATCGAACTGCGTTAGTTTGGTTAACTAAATTGACAGATACGAAATACATATACCAAGTTGCTGAGGTGTACACATGCTTAGTTCACATGTATTTCTCACTAATTCATATATATATGAATAGGTAGATACCTATACTACACCTATACAAAACTAAGATTAGTTTAGTTTAGCTTGGTTAGATTCGCGATGTGGTGTATAACTTAGGCAACAGTCCAAGCCGAGTTGTGCCATGCACCCTTTAGCTGGTTACTAAATAAAATCGTCTGAATGCCTTAAACGCTCACCTTGGTAGTCCAGTGAAGCTATAAAGGCTTGTCAGGCCAATAGCGTAGACAATTCGAAAAAAAAAAACTTTTAAAATATCACGACAACCTATTTCAACGTGATGTGTATTGAGTCGAATGAAATCATACTAAATTCTGTTGTTAGAATAACATTATATGTGTACTTGTTTACACTATATATAAGAGACCATTTTGTTTCAGATTAAGTTCCACAGTGGCACCATAGTAACGTTGTTAGGTGGTCCTAACTAGCTTTTGTCGCTCGCGTTAATGTGGATTTGATCTATCCCTCGAGTACGGTATAGTCCTCGTGAATCTTTTTGACCACTTTAAATATAACCGTCAGTCCGGGCTTGCGTGTTATATCGTCAAAAGACGAATACTAGACAAAGTTAAATAAAATATAATTATAGAAATCTAAAATTAGGATTTATTTTCCTTAAGTTGTCTTGATGTTGTATACCTGAGTAATACGTATAATTTTTATTTGTATGTATGTATAACAATACGTATTTATACCTAAATTTGTGTTCTGCGAAACGAAACACAGAGCGCGCGATCAAAAAATTTGCCGCGGACTGTACTTTTCTTATGAATGAAACTGTATGCTTTTCAGTAGTCTCATCAACCTGTATGGAAAATTTTATAAAGATCGGTCAAGTATTAAAAAAGGACCGAGCAGACAACTGGACGTTACGTTTTGTAATTTTTACGATGATTACACATTGTTCATAATAGTTAAGTATGCTTTGAAGCGTATAGCTTTTCCGATAACGAATATTATAGTCATATAAAAATAGTTAAATTGTAAACAACTTATAATCTGCACATTTAGTACTTAACACATGAATAACTTATAGCATTTAATTATATGATAAGATATGTTATTTGCATATTAACGAGGAACGATATGGAATGGAAATGATAAAGAATATTATAGCTATGTAACAATAATTGAATTTTATACAACTTATAATTAGTACATTTAGCATGTGAATAATTTATAGCATTTAATTATGTGATAACATTTGTCATTTACCGATTAACAAAGAACGAGGTGGCAGGGAAATGATAAAGAGTAATGTAGTAATGTAAAAATAATTAAATTTTAAACAACTTATGGATCGAGTACATACAATGTTAATAACTTATAGCATTTAATTAAATGATAAAATATGTTACTTGTATATTACTGGAGAACGAGGTGGAATAAGGAATATTACAATCATGTAATAATAATTAAATTGTAAATTTCTTATAATTAGTATTTAACATGTGAATAATTTATAGCGTTTAATTAAATGATAAAATATATCATATTAACGAGGAGCGAAGGGAATGGAAATTAGAGTAGTGGAAGTTGTTACGATCTACATATTCTTATTAAATTAAAAATGATAAGAATTTGCAAACGAATACTTCATCGCGGGTAGTACTTTTATTGTCTGTTTTTATTAAAGGTTAGGATTTGACAATTATCATTTTATCCTGGAGATATACGGTAACTCTAGGTTGAGGACAAATTTTTTTTTTCGATTAGACTCATTTTGTTGTATTGAAAAAGTTAATTTAATAAATGGATTCTATTCAACGAATGTTAAAATCTTATATTGTACATTAGCTGTGCCCGCGACTCCGACCGCAGGGAACCTAATATAAAAAAACAGTAACTAGTAAAATCATCTGAATGTATTAAGTTCATTTACGTATCCTACTATTCTCTCGTACTTGCGTCGTCATTAAAATTACAATAACTTTTGATAAAGTGAACTGATTTTAATGAAATCAAGACTGAATGTTACTCGAGGATATATATGCATTATGATTTTCTTGGTGAGGTTTTATCGTGAACGCAGTACTTTAGCAGTGATGTGTGTTCAGACAAACAGACAGAGAGACAGATATACAGACATTTCTAAAAATGATTGAAATGTTTTTTATTACTTATTACAAGATACCCGCAACAGTTTTCTTTTTCACAAGAATCTAAAAAGTACAGACTCGTTAGATCATGTACGTTCTTATTATATGTATGTATATAGAAATAAATCTATTTTCATAATAACATACCGTTTTATAGCGTTTCTGAATATATGTCTATGAGTGTATTTCCAATTATTTTTTATTGACTAAATTAAAGCTCGTCAATAAGTACTAAACAAGAAAAATAAGATCGATTGACAAACAGGTAGGAGAAAAAGGTAATGAAGTAATCTATCTTCGCCTGTATACATTACCTGCAAGATAAGCCTACGCAATCAAATTTAATCTATCTATCCTCAGCAGACTAAATGTCAATATGACCATTATTGTATTGGAAAGGACCCAAAATAGTGATCTCATATATCTTCCACTGGCTACTCGTCTTGTTTTTGTGTAACTAAGCACTTACATAACGTATTATGTTACAGATAGGAACGTATCCAATGTCTGTGCTAATGTTATTACTGGGTTTCTGGATCGCAGTAATTTCTAGATATTCATATCGCTATAAATTCGAGAGTGTATCTGAATTATTAATAGTTATCTATTTACATATACTTCGTTTACTTTGGGGTTTAAAAAAATCTTATTGATTCGACCAAAATATACGTTTTTTTTATATCATAGGAGGCAAACAAACAGGTGGGTCACCTGATGTTAAGTGATCACCACCGTCCATAGACACTTGCAACACAAGGGGAGTCGCAAGTACGTTGCCAGCCTGTGTTTGTGGGAGGGCCGAGTGGGGGATATTGGAGTCGGGGAGGGGGAGGTGTTTATCCGGCGCTCTCACTGACCGAACGAAACGCAACAATGCAAGCACTGATACTTCACGTCAGTTTTCTGTGAGAGGCTGGTACTACCCCGCATGAGCCGACCCATCCATGCTGAAACCAGTAATAGCTTCAGCGTGACTCTACCACCTACAAGTTTAAGCATACTCCAATTAATTCTACTTTTTTTACAGGGAAATCGACGAGCGGCATCAACGAGGAGATTATATGGATAAGCATAAGTATGGCAATAGCAATCGCGGTACTCATAGCGATCGCTCTCTGCTATATCTTAAAAGAGAAATGCACGAAGCGGCAAGCTTATAGAGAACAATCATGACGATATAAGGAAGAGTTTGCGAAACACGCGCTCGCAGACTCATGGTCCAGTCTGGATTTTCCCGCGTACGCTCTCTACCCACAATATTCACCGGACGGTGAAGAATACTTTTATAATTTCCATCGCTTTTCGTATATAAGGGACAGCTTCAAACAACCCTCAAACGAATTCCCGGTAAAAGCGAAACAAGATATTTATATCAACGCGTGACAATCCAAATATTAATATACTTTTTTGTAACAGTATTGTAGAACGTACAAATTTTTGTATAATCTATTAGGATGTATAATTAAAATTATATCAGACTTAATAATAGCTGATTATTATAATGTTATGTGGTTTTAAAATAAATATTTCAAAGTTATCTCACAATTTAGTTGTAAAAACACAATTCATGTTGTTGTCTAGTAAACAGGTGAAGGAATTGAACTTTTTAGCTTTAATCAAAGTTTTATGAAGATAAACAGGTTTTCCTAAACAAACTTACCGAAGACTTACTTGAGATTACTTAGGTACTCCTTAACTCTCTTTGCTTAGAGTTTAGTCGACAGTTCATGAAATACGCGAATTAACATAATTAAATTATTGACACAAAACACTATCTTCATAAATTAAGTTACAGATCTGGAAACTATAATGAAGAAGTAATATTTTTTTTTATTTTGGGCGAAAATATATGGTCAATATAATTACATTGTTATATATAAATGTAAATAGTACATTGTTCTGTGGATGAAATACTACTCTTTCGAGTATCATTTATTTTGGGTTAAAATTATAAACGTGAAGCAAATGTCATGTTAACAATAGTGTCCCAGTATTAATACTATGTATGTAATGTCTATATAGGGATCATTGTTTACTACTAACAATTTTATATTTAGTTTTATTATGATTACATATTCTTGTTCGTTAATTGTAAACTAAAAATGAATATAATAAATAATTTCACATGCGTAATACACAGTATGTTTACCCTTACACTATTACAGACTACAGCAAAAAATTGATGTGTTGATACGAAAAAGTTTCCATGGTAAATTTCATTTTTTTTAACTTTATTTTTGGCAGCCAATCTTTTACATTATTACTGCCATTGTCGAGTAGTTAATAGTATTACAAGTTCTTCTTCCATTCCAGTTTTGGCAACCAGTCTTCTAGTAGACTATTACTGCCATTGTCAAGTGAGTATCGATATTACAAGTTTCTTGATATAATTTCAATGAACTAACAAGATGGTGGCCATCTTGTTAGAACTTTCCATGGAGTTTTTGTGGCATCTCAGAATTTATGATCCGTGGTATTATTTTCCATTCACTTCACTTATACACAATAAACAAACTATATTACATAAAACACCACCAATTTTACACAATATACAGTCAAGTAACACAAGATTATGAATAAAATATAAAATCCACTACATGACAGACCAAAATCCCGTCAAAAACTCTAATTTCATTTTATATTACTACGAACGCTTTGAACGTTCACACCACAGATAATGTTGCGTCTACGAGCAATACAAATACATTTTCTATGCTACTTACCTTATCTCAGTCGGTTGTCATGGTATCTGTGCTACGTAGTTTTGCTACGACGCGAGACTTGACATTAGAAATAATGTATGCAAACTTTGTCTATGCTTGTACTACAAACTTTACTGTTTCTATCTTGACGTTGAATTAATACAATATACCTGACTATCTTTTTATTGTAGACGGTAGTAAAAACTTTAATAATATTCTGATTTTATATTGTGTCCGCAAATTCACAATTAAATTAATCTTTGCTCGTATCATGATTTTCAGTGTGAGCAAAGTGACTCCTTTTTCACGTTTTCCCACCTATTAGTTGTTGTATATTGTTTGCTTAATCGTACATTGCGATTGCTAGTAACAATGACGGGCAATGGACCAGAACTAAGGGAATAATGATTTTTTCAGAAAAAAATTCGTACACCGCGGAGGAAAAAAGTCTTATATTTTTATTTGGTATATGATTAATCTCTCTAAAGCTTTTTATCTATTGGTTTGTTCACATGAAAACTATCTTAATTTTCTTCAGGAAATACTTATATGAATTAAAAGTTAATGAAGCTGTCTTTGTAATATATTTTTATCTATTTAGCCCATACAAATGTGTGTATGTACAACTTAGGATTTTTTTCGTGTTCAGTAATATTTTAATAGAAACATTACATTTAAAGGCCATGTGAGAAATAATTCTGCGAAATGACTTGCATTCCATTTAATTTGTTGATGCCAATGAATATTAAGAAAAGTGGCAACTACTACATAACATTTGGGACGATACCGCAAATTAATTTCTACATCTATTGAAATAAATATTGACATGTTTAAAATGTTTTTGAATTGTTCTCAAACTTTATTGGTAAGTAAGATTTTTCTAGTGTTCAAAAATTACTGTATATGAAGAATATTAAAATAAGGGAAAATATAACTCCAATCCATCTCAAACGAGATTGTATAGTATCATCGTATATATAGAAATATTGTATAAATTATTGTATATACCATAATATATTTAAAATATGTAATAAGTAATAATATATGTATATAATATATGATAGTATTAATAGGTGGTATAGCCACGCTGAAGCTATTACTGGTTTCAGCATGAATAGGTCAGCTCGCGCGGGGTAGTACCACCCTCTCATAGAAAACCGACGTGAAGTAACATTGCTTGCATTGTGGCGTTTCGTTCGGTCAGTGAGTGCACCTACCCACTTCCCCCTCCTCCCCACTTTCCCAATCCACACACTCTGGCAACGCATTGGCGACCCTCCCGGTGTTGCCAGTGTCTATGGACGGCGGTGATGACTTACCATCAGGTGGCCCGCCTGTTCGTTTGCCAATTGCCAATATGTTAACCAAATAAATGTGTAAAAGAAAAGTACTTAGAGGTCATTAATTTTAGGGACTAAATTGTAATAGTTTGCTATATATTGTAAATGTAATTGTGTATAAAATAATAATCAATGACGTAATAATATCTAATGACCAAAGAGAAGTTTCTCGAAACTAGTACGTATATCCAATTAGGTAATACCGGAAACTATTCGAATAATAATAAACGAATATTTGAAATTTATTGACGTCTTTCATTTTAAACTATCTACACTCCCGGCTTCACCCGGGCATCATCATCTACATCAGCGTGTATTCCTCCTTCTTCCTTCATAGGCCTCTTCCCGAAGGAAGGCATGGGCATAATCACCACGCCAGCCCACGACATATTGGCGATTTCAAACTCTGAGAAATCCACAGTTGTATGTTATCCCACATACAGTAGTATTACAAGAACGTTTATCAGGTTCAGGTTTCCTCACGATATTTTTCTTCACCGCCAGCCGATGATGTTACCAATTTAAATTGGTAAATGTATGCGAATTCCGATAAATTCGTTGGTACGTGCCGGGGTTCAAACCTGCGGACATCGAATTGATATACCACCGGTCAAACCACTAGACCACCACGTCTTTTGACATTCATAAGTGCCTTCTTAGGGCCTAAATTGAATAAAGCGTTTTTGATTTGATTTGACTTACCAATGACATAAGACCAAATCCTTCTTTTACAGTGCGAAGGTGTAATTAAGTGGCAACTAAACAATTGAATGTCAATTTTATCAATATTTTTGAAGATATCCCTCTTGTCTTCTATCTCTCTTTTTATAAAGAGATTTTTAAACTAAAAATTTTCACTCTTTATTACGATTTTTGAAACATATTCTAATACAAACCTTGTCCTGATAATTACTAACATGACAAAAAAGAGAATTAGGCAAATAGGTACAGCCAGGTCTGAAGTAATGCGCGTATATACGTTTGGCAACTGATTTGTATTCATATCTAGGTGAAATATAATGAAAAAGAGTATATTAAATATTTATAGTCTCGTTTTACTTTGTGTTTTTATAAATGAGGACACCACACATTATCTCCGTGTAACTCTAACAATAGCTGTCAGATGTTGCAGGATTTTTTTAAGCTTACTTGCGACTTTTCGTTATATTCTGATCAATTTAAACAATACCTTTATAGACTATACGTTACTCTGATGTATAAATTATATTACTGTAACCTTTCATCAAAATATGTTCAGTTAAAGAGTAATAAACGTTAATCCAACTTCACAAATTGTTACCTTTACAGTATTAGCATATAAGATACATAACTACAAAAATTACTACATATTATAAAACAAAGTCCTCTATCACGTCTGTCTGTCTGTTTGCGATAAAGTCAAAAACTACTGAACGAATTTTCATACGGTTTACACTAATAGATAAAGTGATGCATGAAGAAGGTTTCGATATATCATTTTTTAAAGTTTTTTTTTATATTCAGGGCGGGACAACGTCCAGCTGATCCGCTAGTATAATAATAATCCATCCATCCAAAGCCTAAATGTCCTGATGTAAAATTTTCATATCTAAGAAATCCGTCTGCGAATGACAAATGACATAAAACCTACCACTGAACGCTTTGTCTTTTTCTCTGAGAAATAAAATGTTGGCCTGTTTTTCACATACCGATTTAGGATAAAAAAACACGTGAAGAGTTTATATTATACGTTCTTTTTAAAATAAGCTAAAATTACAAACAAATGGCTTCTAAATTAACCAGGTCAGTAACTTACATGCAGGGGTGGAGTTATGTCAAAGAAATTTCAAAGTTTCAAATGGGACCCAAAAGTTTAAAGTCGACTACAAACCGACGCCATGGTTGATGTTACCTCCATACACACATATCATTACATAGTATAAAACAAAGTCCCCTACCGCGTCTGTCTGTCTGTCTGTTCGCGATAAACTCGAAAACTACGGAACGGATCTTTATGCTGTTTTCACCAGTGAGTAAAGTGATTTACGAGGAGCGTTTTGGTATATAATTTGTCCAGGATTTTTTTATATTCAGGGCGGGACAACGTCTGCCGGGCCGCTAGTATATATATATTAAGTAATATAGTTACCGTACCGTTTGTGTAATATATCGTTTTCAAGCACCAAATAACTATATATATGTATATATATAATATCTATATAATAACATATATATCATAACTGTTCAGATCCGATGCTTTTACAGCTTGTTATCGTGGATACCGTGGGACCCGTGAAGGCCCGGTTCAACCCTCTATCCGGCATTTCCATACCCCCATTAGGGTGGAGTGAAAAAAACAAATTTTTTTTTCTTAGCCTGGGGGTCAAATTTGTAGCTTATAAAAAACAAAAATTTTTGAAAAAAAAAAAAAATTTTACTCAACATCTTGAGCCAGCCCACTCATTTTTAAAATTAATTACGAGTAAAAATATTTGGTTGCAAAAAAAAAATTTATTTTTGTCTTTGAATCTCTTAAAACATCTAAGAACTGGCAATTATGATCATTTCCAACTCAAATTTTATTCTAGTGCCCTAAAGAGGAATGGTACTTTTTGGGATTTTTTTTTAAATTAAAACAATAGTCACAAAAATTTTTTTTTAACTTGTGATTTTTAATTGGCATAAAAGAGGATACTCTGAAGTTTCTAGAACGCCTTCAAAAAATTTTTTTTTGCAACCATATATTTTTACTCGTAATTAGTTTTAAAAATGAGTGGGCTGGCTCAAGATGTTGAGTAAAATTTTTTTTTTTTTTTCAAAAATTTTTGTTTTTTATAAGCTACAAATTTGACCCCCAGGCTAAGAAAAAAAAAAATTGTTTTTTTCACTCCACCCTAACCCCCATACAAGGCAAACTACTAATTTGATTGTTGTAACTCGTTATTACTGTGCACCGTCACACACACAAACACACAATTAGGTATTACTGAAGTGTTTATTGGTTAGTCGGAAAGGCTAAAGTAGTCCAATTAAGTTGTTAAGACCTTGCTAGGTCAATAGCGTAGTCATTTAGAGAAAAAATAAATTCGGAAGGGCTAAAAACCACAAAAAAATCAAACAGCGCTCAGTCCGTTGTACCTTTAAGCGAAAAACTGACCGTTGTAAAGAGGTCAGAGCACGGTATCGCTATCTACTTTCATATAAAAACATGAAAATACCGGGACAAACTTTTAATAACTAATATAATCCAGGCATATATTTCTTATATCTGACATAGGTACTCACATCTTTCAAGATTTTGTTGATATAAAATCACTTGCAACTGCCGGCGGCTGTGTACGCTATTTTTATGCGTCTTCTTCTGTACATAAAATATATTGTTATGATAATAAACAAAGCAAACGAAGTCGCGGATATCAGCTAGCTTGTCATTGTAAATCATAAATAAAACCGTACCGTTTCTCCTTTGAAATTATTAATCTCATTTACATTTTGGTATGAACTAAAAACTTTTAAATTACTCTTAAAGCAGTATAACCTAATAAATTTTATATTATTGTGATACGCTACCAAAATGTCTGGCAATAAATTCGGTATCCCGATTTTGTGGTTCTTTTCATAGCTCCATAACTTTTAACATAAAATAACTACTACAAAAATACTTTCGGTAAATATATTCGTGTATTATATATTTTGTATTCACGTTATGTAGTACATCTATTGTATGGAAGTCGAATCTGCGACCTCTCAGCTCACTACTAGAGTGGAAGGAGAATGTAGTAAGTCAAAATAATATTTGTATCCTTAATATTCCTTATTTGAGAAAGTATGATACTGTCATAACTATTTTTGGAAACATTCCAATTCTGATATAAAAAATACGGCTCATTGAGTACTTACTAGGTTATATAAACTATTGGTCATTCGTTTTATGGGGAGAACTCCAAAACCGTTTTGATACAATTTACATTATGAACATTCGATAAAAATCAAATAATAAAGAATTTAATTACATATATATCGCCAATATTACTCAGTTTCTATACCAAAAGATTTCGTTGAGACAAAAAACAAGAAGAAAAAAAAATATGCAAAAAGTACTTGATGTTTGAAGAAATAATTAAAAACTAGCGGGCTCAGGAGATGTTGTTCTGTCCTGAAGAGAATAAAAAATCGACATTAACTCAAGCGAAACCGAGAGCAAAAAGCAAGTATTATTGTATTTTTTTATGTCATAGGAGGCAAATTAAGCGGTGTTGTTGACTTGATGTTAATGAACACCTGATGTTAAGTCATTGATCACCACCGTCCATAGACACTTGCAACACCATAGGAGTCGAAAGTGCGTTGCAGGCCTGTGTTTGGGGTGAGGGGAAAGGGGCACTGGAGGGAGGAGGTGGGATGAGAGGGAAGGAGAGGTGGTCCTCCGGTGCTTTCACTGACCGAACGAAACGCAACAACGCAAGCACTATTACTTCACGTCGGTTTTCTGTGGGTCGGGTGGTACTACTCCGGGCGAGCCGACCCATTCATGCTGAAACCAGTAATAGCTTCAGCGTGACTCTACCACCTTCACAAACTGGACGCTAAGTGGCGCTGGGCTACATTTTTTATTATTATTACATTTTGTGCTATAATTTAACGCGGGAGAAGCCGGGGCAGTTGCTTGTTTTGTATAATATTCAAAAATGTTTCACAATTTAATTGCCACTTTGTGTTACAAACTTTATTATAATTTAATCGCGATAGAAACAACTGAACATCGGAACATCAATCATCCCGCGATCAGAGCCAAGTGCCGCCCTACAGAAACTTTATTTGTGACGTTGGAAAAGTTTATATTTAGAAGCCTAACGCTCATATGAGATCGATATTACGTCTAGACATAACGCACTGACATAAGTGACTGCTATAATAATTTAAATGGAATATTGTATCTTATAGTCTTTTATCGTATTAAATAATTGTTATTTATATTGTGTACGTTATGTTTTCATAAATAAATGATAATCATCATCAGCCTATAAGAGACCCACTGCAGGAACATAGACCTCTCCCCGAAGGAAGGTATGGGCATAATCATCGCGCCAGTCCACGAGGTATTGGCGATTTCGAACACGTAGAAATCCAAAGTTCTATACTTTCTCACATACAGTGGTACTACAAGAACATTTCTCAGGTTAAGATTTCCTCGCGATATTTTCCTTCACCTTTGGCTGATAGTTCTACCAATTTAGATTAGGAAATGTACACATTTTCCGAAAAATTCGTTAGTACACGCCGAGCTTCGAATCTGCTAATATCGGATTGATATCACACAGGCCAAGTCGCTCGACCGCCACGACTTTCATAAATAAATAGATTTTTTTATAGGATATAGTAACTTGGTTATAATAATAACTCATTGTTTTAATGTGTTGTAATATATGTACTTATAAATTAATCAAATAAATTTAGCATTTTAATTTCAGGGATAATATTATATAAAAGCAGATTTTAAAGTAAAGAAACCAATTTATCTTACTTTTCCATACAAAGTTATTCAAAAAAATGTCCTGATTTCAAATACGAAATACTATTCTAAATAGAAACAAAAGATATAGATTTGCTTAAAAAAATAGAAAATTCTGAAAAAAAAACTGAAAAGTCCTCTGTCTGCCAATAAAACTTTGGTAAAAATTTATTCAGCCGTTTCCGAGATTAACTCGAACGAAGAATTATTTCCGTTTGATTTTTATGTATAGATTTCATTTTTTGATTATTAAAATGACTTATGGTTGTGAGATGTGTTTAATACAGGTATGCAAATACAAATATACTGGTATATACATAAAATGATAGTGGTATGTCGTGCATCACTCAAAAACCGCTGGATAGATTACGAACAAATATGTTTGTTAAAATGAAAATATATAAAAAATGAAATTAAAATTTTAATTCTAGTTCTCAGACACTTGCTTATTTAAAAAAAGTGTGTATACTTATGTACACGCGTTAGAAGTTATAGTTCTTTGGCATAACAAGATAAATATCTTTTCAAAAATTTTCTCATTCTTTATCCTTATTCTACGTTTGTAGAAAAACGACACTAACAATAGGAAATAGGTATTTAATACATTGAAAGTTTTAATACAAAGAAATACAAAGAAACAAAATGTTAACTATAGCTAACTTCAGGGTGTCGGTTTTTCGCGACGGTGTGCGCGCGCATCGTAAAAATTTACTCTCATCATTTTTCCCTAACGCGCCAAAAGAAGTATAACTTCAAAAACATTGTAGTTTATCCTATATTCTTATTATCCTAATACTCGATGCGGCCTAGATAATCGACATCATTTCTATCTGATGAATCCAATAAGAACGACAAATTGTGTAAAGTTAGCAGGGAACTCCTATTATGAATATTTTTGTATCTATTTTCAGTGAAAAACTTTCATTCATTATTTTTTTTTTATATCATAAGAGGCAAACTAACAGGTGGGTCACCTGGTGTTAAGTGATCACCACCGTCCATAGACACTTGCAACACCAGAAGATTCGCAAGTGCGTTGCCACCCTGTGTTTGGGTAAGGGGGAGCGGGGAAGGAGGGAGGGGGAGGGGAGATGGGTTATCCGGCGCTCTCACTGACCGAACGAAACGCAACAATGCAAGCATTGTTACTTCACGTCGGTTTTCTGCGAGAGGGTGGTACTACTCCGGGCGAGCCGACCCATTCATGCTGAAACCAGTAATAGCTTCAGCGTGGCTCTAGCACCATAAATACATTCAAACCAAAACAAAATCACATCAAATCAAATCAATTACACGTAAAAATGTCATTACAGAAAGGTGAGACGATTTTATAATGTTGATATAAAATACGCAATATATAAGTAAAATCATGTTACTTTTAAATTAGTTTTATATTCTATAATCTCATTAGATATAAAACTACTATTTTGATCAAAACCATTTAAGATGAAATTGCCTTCTCTCATTCAAATATACATCGCTAAAATTCTTGAATTCATTCTAAAATTTATTCTTTTAACTGGTTTTGTTGCTATAGCAAAATCACGTTCAGATTTCTAATTACAAATAAGCTATACTTAAAACAATTTCTTTGCTCCGTTAAATGGAAAAGTTTGAAAGCAGAGAACTTGACAGCAATTTTTAATTAAGCTTTCTTTCTTATATAGTGGGTAATAGGATTCGTATAATTGTAGCATTAAGGTATCTTTACCCTTAGTATTTTCTACCATCCTATTAGCAAATTTATTTATAAAGTTATTTTATCGCCCCCCACGTACTATGAACCATATATAGCTACAAAGTTGTTTTATTGGAAAAGTTAAAACAGTAAAACAAACCATCTGGATAATATGTGGTAGATTATACAACAGAATCATGTATATTATGTAGGACTTTGATTGTATACGAGAAGAATAAAATAGAACTATACCACCATCTCTATGCTGAAGTATTGGAAGACGCCATATCTTGACATTTTTTACGGAACCTGTTACTAAGTACATGCTATACACGTGCTATCTAAATCCAACGTGTCAAAATTAAAATATCCTACTTGGTATCGAATTCCAGTAATAAAAATATTAAAGGAAAGATACAAGATTTTAACTAATATAATAGATGCGAATGTGAGTTTGTTTGTTTGTTATTTTTCATACCTTAAATACTCAACATCGTTAAATTTTGTATAGACATTATCAGATCAAAAAAAAAAACATAGGGTATATTTTACTTGGAAAAAAGTATGGTTCCTAATGGATCATAACTTTATTAACGCCAGCGAAGCCGCGGGCAAAACTAGTCATTACATAGTATAAAACAAAGTCCCCTACCGCGTCTGTCTGTCTGTCTGTTCGCGATAAACTCAAAAACTATTGAATGGATTTTCATACGGCTTACACTAGTGGATAAAGTGATCCATGAAGAAGGTTTTAGTACATAATTTGTCAAGGATTTTTTAATAGTCAGGGCGGGATAACATCCGCCGGGCCCGCTAGTTACATCATAAATTTAAATAATACGGTAATGTTGATGTTTATAATTCATTTATTAAGTACCTTAAGAGAGAGAACTAAGTTAGTCAAACTGATATGTTTAATATCGTGCATATCTTTATATATAAATTTCTTCTGTACGTGTGTATGTCACTGAACTCCTCCTAAATGGTTTGATCGGTTTTGATGAAATTTTGTGAGCGTGTTCCAGTGCATCTGAGAATGGGTAATGGACCCGGTAGGTGGCGCTGCGGTTGACTTTTAGAATTTTTTTTTATTATCAAGGCAGGACATCGTCCGCCTAGTCCGCTAGTCGTAATTCTCGTGTCACGTTTTTTTTTCTCAATTTTATTGGCTTAGCATAGAAATTATTTGTAATTAGCAATATAGAGAGAGGGATAATCGCAATTTGATCGTGTCACGTTGTTCGCGATGAACTCCGAAACTATCTAACCGATTTACACGTTCTATTTTCATATGTGTTCTTTGGTGGTTTGCCTAAGATATCATAGTTTTTATCATGTTTTCTTTATGAATAGTAAAATCAACTATTTTTAAATCCATATACTACAACGTATTGTGTAGCGTCCATTCTACCTTATCTACTAAAGGTACAATGTACATAAATTACCTTGTTTCTGCGTCCAATAGAAAACGTCGTAGGTCGATGGGTCCCTTAATTGTTTGGATTCACAATTAATAAATAATAGTTTTAAAAAACACGCTTTCATATAAAATTCAACTAAAAAACAGAAAATAAAATTTAATAAATTTGGATTAAGAATAGTATAAATTAGAAATAAATGTATATTTTTGTAAAAAGTGACAAAAAAATGATAAAAATACTGATATCTTGAGGTGCTGATATTAACATGCGATGCGTCACTGTTTTTTAGTTGGATTTTATATGAAAGCGTGTTTTTTTAGTTTTTTGAAACTATTACTTATTTTTCATTTTGTAGTTAAAATTTTTTTTTTACTTTTTTTTCGGATTATTACATTGTCATCGACCTTTGACAGGTGTGCAAAGTTTGAATTAAATCTGATCGTTCAAAGTAGGACAAAATCGAGCTCAAAGGGGTCGGTTACATACATACATACAGGTGAAGCTAATAAAAGCGTGATAAAAACGGTGGGTGTCGCTGCAATCGGGTCCTAGACTTTTAAGCTATTTCGCGTACCAAAATACAATTGGAACCCGTAGTAATAAACGTGATTTGGCTCAGACAAAGTTAGTACTAATTTAATATTTCAAAAGGTCCTAAAGTTTTGTAAAGAGCAAGACTCAGTCGTATTCTGAAGCTTCAGTAATGAAATTCGGCCTGTAATCTTTGAGTCGAGATATCCATGTTTGGCAGATACTTTTAATCTAATTTCCTTCAAGCTCCAGTAAGTGAGGACTCACAAGTCCATATTATATTTATATGTTAATAGAAAGAAACGAGAATACGATATATTTTAATCAGGCCGAAAAACATTTTGCGGACGCTTACATTGCTAGCGAAATTGTGTTTCATGAATTTTACCTCTTAAAAAGATCTACAGAAGAGCACAGAAACGAGTTTTATTCTTTACATATTATTAAAAAAATAATGGGTTATTTGCGAAGCTATTTTCACTAACCTATATATATAAACTAGTGGGCCAGGCAGACCTTGTCCCGCCCTGATTATAAAAAAAAATCTTGACAAATTATATACTAAAACCTTCCCCGTGAATCACTTTATGGACTGGCGAAAACAGCATGAAAATCCGTTCAGTAGTTTTTGAGTTTATCGCGAACAGACAGACAGACAGACGCGGTAGTGGACTTTGTTTTATACTATGTAATGATTGGTACAAACAAAACAAAAAGTAAATCTTTCTCCACTCTTTCTCACCCGATTCACTTTATTTTCTTGTTTATTACATATTGTAGATCTTTCATTTTATAAAGAAAGGCACTCATAAAGACTACCGACATACGTGAAAATTCAAAATAATTGTGCACTTATTTTGAATTTCCAATTCAATTATAGTCTGAATTATTTAAATTTCATAATTTATGAATTGAAATTAACATATAGGAAATACAAACCGCCATCGGTGCTCGCCAAGAAGTATATCCCAAGTGTTGTATTCGAATCGTTTGTTAGCAGCTCTTTTCGCATAAGCTAAGTACACTGTATAATTTTTTTATTTATATATAAACTACTTATACCCGCAGCTCCGCCCGCGATTGTCATTAATATCCATTTTAATGATAATCGGTTCAAAGGTATAAAAGTTGAATCAGGGCAGCATCATCCAGAGGAGAGCTATAATAATTCATTGTATTATAAAAAATGCCCCGACAAACAATAAATACTCAATTTTCATAGTGACGAGACAGTGCACGGGCTTAATGATCGCAAACATAAAAAAACCATCTTTATCAATGTAGATAATATCGCATAAATACATTTAAAATCAATAAAACTCTACAAAGTCGTGTACGAAAAGTTAGTTTTTCAAGAAAATAATTATTAAAGAAAAAATTTGATAGCGGTAACGTTAACTGTAGTAAAAAATCTCAAAATCAAACAATACAACCGCTTCAATGAAAGCCTACACCTTTCATATAAATTACGTTGAGTTTCATAAGAATTCATATGATTACGAGTTACGAATAAGAGTTCTCCCCTTTTGCTAAACTTTGATATAAGGTTGGTGTTGCTTTTTATTTCTGAGTAAATTATATAGGGTGGCCCCGAGAGGTATAAACAAATATAATTTAAAAGTCAGATTTATTCAAGAAAGATTTTACAAGTTTCAGTTAAGATTTAAGTGAAATTAAAATGAACGATTAACTATTGAAGCTCGATCTAATATTATAGTTACAATTAAAATTAAAGTGGCACGCCATGATGGCCGTTTTGACATTTGTCCGCTCATGAAGTTTCGTATAAATTAATAACTACGTTTGAAGGACCAAATTGCTGATCTTTTTTGTCAATAATGACGTGTAGCTAGTCCTAAAATTTATCGAATTCTAAGATACAAAATCAATTTTGGGCACTGATTTTTTACTGATTACATATGTAGAACCTCGTTAAGTCGAACCTTATAAGTTATAAACGTCAAAATCTCGAAAAAATGTTTTGTTCCTTTCCCTTCAAACACCAAAATCTCCATTACTCGAAATCTCAACCCTCTATTATTTGGCAAATAATCAGTAAGTCTCTCCAAGCCATTTTGGTATATATTTTCCCTCCGTACTCGAAAAAAAAATGTTGATTTATAATAAATAAAATGTGTGTCACCTCTGCATCTTGAATTTTTATTTATTTACCTTTCTAACTCATAATTTATAAGAATGAATCTCAACCTCTTTATGTCGAAACAAAATCCGCCTAAGTCGAAAATTCTATACCTCGAATTTTTTTGCATCTCCATTGATGTTTGACTTATAGAAGTTCTACTGTATTATGTATCTATCTAACGATTACTATATCTAACTATATAATAGTAACGAACAAATCTTTCTCGTTTTCACTAACAAAAAAACAACGCCCTGTGAGTGAGTCCTTAATGGATTATAATTATTATTATACTTATAAACAACAATTCATCATTTCTAAATTTCAAAATTATATATTTATATCCTATACATGATTATATATGTAGGATCGCTGGCTGGCACAACTACCACCTCCGGCAAACTCGCGTCAATGCTTAATGCAAAATAAAGCAGCATTTGATTATGTTTTTGTGGAAAACGAATCTACATTTCGCGTCACTATTGTAATATGTAATATGCAAAACGGCCATTATAACGTGCCGCTATTATAACGATCGAAGTGTGATCAGATAGTTAATAACTGACTTAAGTAGGTACATGACTACCAATCAAAATGTGAATGACTAGTAATCCGAGAAAAGTACTGGTGAGATTCGGTATGATTTTCATGACGCCACGATGATCTCATTCCGAGATTCTTGTGATATCATCTAAGAAATACATCTTGTGCGATCGACGGTTGGCATGTTGGAATGGCAGTCTTCTTCGTGTCGGCACAAGTATTTGAAATAAAAAGCGCTTGTACCGTGGTCAAATGATTGGTCATTCAGTAAAGTCGACATCAGCATTGACTGCCCAGAGTACGCCTGTATATCCAAGTATCGCCACTCACACTCGTTTTATGCATCTGCAACAGTTATCAGGAATAATGCAAAATGCATATACGACGATATAACAAGTGTATATGGGAAACCTTTAGGTACATCCATTAATTAATGTAAATTGTGATTTCATGAAATGAAAAGAAATTGTAAGAGAGGTATTATTATTATTCTGCAATTTACAATTTTTATAAGAAAGTATTTCATAAAAACTTTTCAATGTATCTGAGACAGCCATTTATTCAAGTTCCCAAGAGTTATTGTTCGTTTTTTATCTTTATTACTGTAACGTTGAAATGAGAAACGTTGAAATGCGAAAAGTCTTTATCTGCAATTATGTAGCGACAACAGATTTCACTGTACAAGAATTCGAGGCAATTTCGCAAACAACAATTTAAAAAACAAAACTGTAAAGTGCAAATGAATAAGCTTACATCTATAATATATTATTTCGTAAAAATAGTCAATCATACAATATATTATTTCGTATATGGTATGTTATATTGTATATGGTAAGGTACGGTACGTATATGGTAAGTTTTATTTGCATTTATTTTTTCTATTATTGTTTTAAAATTTTATATTAATGTAATGGTTACTTGTATCTAATTTAGATTTACTCGACAATGAATACTCCGAAAGACACCAACTATATTAATTCAAGTTAATATACACCCGACATACGTGATACAAAATCCTGATATAACTAAAACTTGTCGAATTCTGTCATAACACTCGCCAACGTTGAATAAAAACCATTGAGTAATAATTTGAAACGTTTGTACGAAAACAGTGGCAAAATAGAATGGGTAGTTGGAAGTACTGTGAATACCCTGTAACCGGGAATACTGAAAAAATCCAAAAATGCAGTCGTGGAGACATACTAAAGTTGGCTAGTTTTCTAAAAATGACAATATAGCACGAAAACTATATATCTTTGAAATTAAATTAAAATTGAAAAGCTACAAGATGTACCTATCAGACCGCGTAATTATATATAGTAATCATAAATATGGAGTGGTACAACAAAATAATTCCAAGAAGGGTTGACGTCATGCGGCCGATCGTAAAAATTAAGCCAAATCATATCCAAATTAAGCCAAATCGTAAATCACAATATGACAAACATGTGACGACCTTACTTAGGTAGAATAAGGGTAAGAAGAAGAACTATATACAATTTCGTAAAAATAGTCAATAGACACACTATAGTGTACATACTATTAATTTCGCCTCAATATATGTTACCCTTGTACGCTAAGCCAGATATAGTTCAGCCAACGGGTTCAGTGTTCATTTGGTTGTCAGCAGATTATGGATTATTATAATATGTGTGTGGGCCCTCACGCATACATTTGCACTTATATAGACATTATCACTGCTGCTGTAGTAATGTTATCGTTCTGTGAAGTATTCAATAGGTATGGATGTTACTGTTCGACATTATGTAGTGCCCTTCCGCCTCGCTGGATTTCATTTTTTCCTATATCGTTATAAAGAGTATCCCACGTCCTTTCCAAGCTATTTCCCATTTATAATTATACTAGCGGGCTCAGCAGACGTTGTCCCGCCCTGATTATAAAAAATCCTTGACAAATTATATATACCGTTCCTCATGAATCACTTTATCCACTAGTGAAAATCGCATGAAAATCCATTCGGTAGTGTTTGAGTTTATCGCGAACGGACAGACAGACAGACGCGGTAGAGGACTTTGTTTTATACTATGTAATGATGTGTAGATGTAATATGCGTTCAATATACATTATAAATATTAATTTTAACAAATTTCATTGCCTAGCTATTATAAAATTTTGTAATAAATGAAATGCTCTTTTAATATAGTACAAAGAAAAGGCCAAACTTTGCAAGAGTAACATTTATTGTATTTTTGAGAAAGAATATCCTTAGCGAAAGTTCACGCTTTTGTTTTGCCTCATTTCGTCTCTAATGAAGAGAATTTTTGGAACCGAAATTCACTTTTCCGGTTCAAAGAGATATTTTTTATTCATGAATAAAAAGTTCTTGGCCAAAGGTTTTGCTCCTTTAGTCCGCGATGTTTTTGTATAATTTTATGAATATTTAATAAGGAGTTGCCCTTAATATTGTTCGTTCCCATTTTTTAAGTATTTACGAAATTTATACATATTACTAATGAAAAATGGGTATAAAACGCATTGACATATGTATACTTTTATTAAATAACACATTTGTCAAAAACTAGGAATAGATCCCATTCGTAAGGGTAAAAAAAGTTATATGTTACTAAATAGCTGATATATTGTATATGTGTTAAGCGAAGGAAGTCAATGAGGGCAAGCAATTCAGCTCGAACTAGGTCAGCCTCTGAGAGAAATATGTACTATGTTCTTTTTTATCTGACTTGTTACTAGTGTTGCAAATGTTTAATATGCATTATAATGAATGTGTAAACGACTTGCAAACTTTGTTAACCTTTTTTAAATCTTAAGAGAATTGTGAACAGTCAGTAGAATTATGATATTATATTTAACAGTACGTTCAATCATTAGAAAAATCTTGTATTTTATTTATCATATTACGCGCTGACTCTTAAACGACAGACACAGTGAAATGTACAATTTAGTGGCCTCTACGTCTATTATAGCTAAATATGTATTAAAGCCTACCCACATACAGTATATTATTGTAGCCTGTGAATCACTATTCAAAGAAGACAATCAATGTCTTAAGAATACAATATAAAACCTTCTTCGGATTGTAGTACAAAAATAATTTATTTGGAGTTATATCGATAACAAGGGGCATGTATAAACTATAAATCGCGTTAAAATACAGCAAAAAAAAAAGTTGACAACGTCTGCTGGGCCCGCTAGTTCTATGTATATATAGATGCGTCACAAGTTAACGCTTAGGCCGGTCGCGCCTCTCTATCGCTTGCTCCGCGCTCTCGCTTGCACGCTCGGCTCAGGCGGAACGTTACAATGAGTCATTTTCCGTGAAAATAAATGCAAATCATTCCAAATAAATCAATTTGCAGAGTCCAGATAACACTGGACGGATTTGGTAAGTATAGTGTGGATTTATCATCATGAACCTCAACAAGAAATCACAATAAACCTTGAGCGAGATAAAACATTATTAATTTTTCTTTTTAAAACTTAATTTCTTACCCAACTTATTATAATTATTATGTTGGTTAAGGTACAACTAGTATAAAGTATAACTCTAAAAGACACAGCTTTTCAACCCAGGTAATAAGATAATTTCGTGTATGAATTACTTATACATTTGTTTAACCCAGTTCCAGAAAAAGTATTGAATTTTGTTAGTGATCAGTGCAAAATTGAGTTACCTACATCGAAAGGACATTTTCTGCAGCGAATGCGATCAAGACAGTGACAAATCAGAGGTTCACATAATTCCCATGCGGGTAAAAGTTGAATCACGTAACGTGATCTATCTTCGTCACGCGACGTTAAGCTCCGAATATTTATGTGGGACCCTTGTCATATTACGGTAATATACCCTTTACAACTAAATGTGTAAACTGGAAAAATTAAACTAACTGGAACTTCCATGAATAAAGAATTTTATTTGAAGAATGGTAAAAGCACAAAAGTAACTAAAAATGATTCCTGCAGGAAAGTAGCAGTTTCGTATGAAGGGTCTGGCTCCAACTTAGTACTGAAGAGTAACTACCTATTATTATTGACCTCATGGCTGTGGTCCTATTGAGGTCAATGATATTATGACTAAAGATACGTTACCTACATGATATTCTGACAAAACAAATGGTACAATAACGCACGCATACGATGTTGCTTAGATACGGGCGAATTGACGGGGCAGTCGTCAAAAATAAGCTAACTAGCCAAATTTTAACAAGGCGTTGTCGGAGCGCTTATGTCGTATCTATATAGTTATAATATCATTGATTGAGGTTGGTTAGACCCAACTATAAGCTACAGTCACCAACTAAACAATATACCTGTTTTCTACTTCATAGTAAATAATCGGTGCCACAAATGCAATAAAGAATTCGTTCAATTCATTCATTCATAAAAGACAGAATATCTATCAGAATAAAATATATTGCTCTTCGCTGATTAATTCATGTTTGTGTGGCTGTTTTTTCTTTCTTAGATTTATTTCAATTCATTCATTCAGTTGTAGTTCTATTATAAAATGATGGATCAGTGTTTACAGTGTTCGAATCCATGGGATTGAGCTCGAACTTTCGGTGATGGAAAACATAAAGAAACCATAGCATGATGACGGGGCTTTTTCTGAGCCTAGCGGGCTAGATACCGGACTCAAGCTAAAAATCTATTGCCCAGCATCTATAGGTGTTGCATTTATAAGCTACACCCGGTCTAGGTTTAGCGTGTTTACTATCTTAGATCACATCGTTATTTAACATCAGGTAAGACTGTAGTCCAACACTAAAACCTATAAAGTATAAGAAGATGTGGCATAGAATTGAAATAATAATAAAACGGGGTGTATAAATAGCTATGAATATTGTCTGTAAGTCTGGAAACAAATGCGACGAAATGAGCGATGATGTCAAATGAATAAATTAAGAATCGCACAAAAGTTTACGTGGACATTTAAGACTCTATAAAGGAACGATAGCGTTTCTTAATTACTTTGTTCGGAGTGCCAGACCTCCCACATTTTAGGTAAAGGAACTTTTTCATATAAGAAAATTAAATGAGAGTAATGGAAAGTTACACGTTTATTTACTGAGATAAGTACAATCTATGTAAGCATTTTTAACTTTATTGGCCAATTTAAGTATATTTAGATGCCAAGTTACGACTATTGTATTGTGAAGATCCAACAAAGTCAAGCGGTTAATCGATAGTCCAAATATAACTATGTAAAACTAGGCTACTACAGAATGAATTCAATATTTCATTGCCCCTTTTTTATGGACTGAGACGTATGAACATATTTTGATTCAGTATGTACGTATTTTGATTGGTTTGCTTTGGGTGGATGCCTTAAAAGGCAGCTGACGACTAGCACTGGGCACTTTTTCGATCCCCTCGACGAAATAGCGGTAGCAAACGATCAGTACTCCTCTGAGTCTTCAAACAGCGCGCTCACGCCCGCGTAACCACAGATCACACCACCGCCGTGCTCTGGCGACAAATTTCGTTCCCGCAGAGTCGCCGCGATCCCCCGCTAAACGGCTCATGTCTAGATTCGATTCCTTGGAATGGAGCCCTCGAGCACGATGCTAGTACAATACAGTGACACTGAAAGTTTTTATTCACTAGCTCAATACACAACGCAAATCACCCCCACATACGTGCACACACTTACACAGTTTATTAACAACAAACAAAAGGTTTATTAGCATGTATTTTCTTCCTTTATTTTATCGAACTTGGTTAGTTTAGTTTAGCCGAGTTGACAGGTAAAAAATACATGTTTGGTTCGTGTGGCACATATGCCGGTATAATTAGCTTAGCTAGTTTAGTAAGATTTCCGTAGTTGCATTCAAGGCAACAGGCTGCAAGCCCAGGTTCGGATGCTTTAATATACAGAAGCTTGTTGCCATACGGCTGCGTGCCTTAGGCGCTCGCCCGAAAAATTCCGGTGTAGCTGTGAAAGCACGTCAGGTCAATAGCGTTAGTCAGTTCGAAAAAAAGGCAATAGGCATTCTCGCTTGGATTCGAGATATTTCGTTACTATATTTACTATTGCAATACTATATCTGTTATTTATAGCTAATAATGCTTTTATTTTTGATACTTGGTTAGTTTTGGTGGATGAATCGATTGAATAATAAAGATGACGTCATATTTTTATATGACGATATGTATCTCCTATAGGTATTTAAATTAACCTTCACATACATAACATTATATATAATTAGAAACATTCGATTTATCTACAATATAAATTAAATTAGGTAATTAAATATCCAATTTATACAAAATTCATAGTGATAAATCTTATCCCTAACTTGATGCTTTGACCGAAACTTGCGAGTGAGTCATAAATTTAAAGCACTTTGTTAAATAAAATAATACATACGTATTACGAAGAGTAATTAAGGAAGACGGACAACTAATACTTTTACCCTAAATCTAATGGTAAGGGTTTCGGGAGAGGTTCGACAACCAGACCGTTATTTACATAAATTATTTAAATGCCAAGTTACGGCCATTGTGTTGTGAAGATCCCACAAACGTCAAGCGGTTAATCGATATTTCTAATATAATGTACATTTTAAATTACAATTACATTTCACAAAGTTTGTTTACGAGCGATTTTGTTATTGGAAATTATAATAGGAATAAGAGAAAACTACGATTAGTACTTGGAACTAAAATCGCAATAAGAACGACGAAAGTCCAAAGGAATTTCCTTAAACTAGGGTCGAATCTCATATAGAATCACGCTTCTAACTGTAGCCTCAAAGGAGTATGTATATTTATAGATAGCTTAATGCCGAATGCTTTTCATTCTGTTTATCTTTTTTTAACATTATATTACATATTGTAATGAACTAGCTGTGCCCGCAACTTCGTCCGCGTGGGACCTTATGTAAAAAACAGTGATTAATAAAGTCATCTGAATTTATTAAGTCCATCTACTTTTCTCTCGTACTTACGCCGCGTCGTCATGAAAACTACAATAACTTTTGATAGAGGTGACCGATTTTAAAGAAACAAAAATTGCTCCCGAGATTATGCTTTACGATTTTCTTACTGAGTGTTTATTGTGAACCCAGTACTTTAGCAGTGATGCGTGTTCATACAAACAAACAGACAGACAGACATTTCTAATAAGGATTGAAATGTATTTTATTACTTACTCATATTCCTAGACAACTGCAACAATTTTTGTCACGAAAATCGAAAAAGTACAGACACGTTAGATATATTTTCTTATTATATGTATAGAAGAAGATGAACGATGCATAGGTAATGAATGATGTGAAAAAAAAGCCCTGCGATAAGTGTTTAGATCAAAATCCTTACTAATATTACAAATACGGATGCGAGTTTTTTGTTTGTTACGCTTACACGTTTTAAGTACACATGATCATCATGAAATCTTGTATACACGTTATGAGAGATTCTAGAAGGGACATAAGGTACCTTACATCTAAAGAATGCTCTGTTATATATGTCAAAACTATACCCACGCGGTTTCTCTTTTTGAAACGATGACGGCTTGGTTGATAGCGTTTTTTGGCCCAGCGTCGAGAGACGAAGGATTCGAATCCTTGTGAATGAACAGGCGCTTTCAGTGAAGAAAAACATCTTTTCAAAGGTCGGCAACGCACTTGCGATACCCGTGGTGTTGCTAGTGTCTATGGACGGCGGTGATCACTTACCAAAGGACGATCCACCTGTACGTTTGCTCACTATAATATAAAAAAAGATGAAACCATAGCATGGTGACAGGGTTTTTTCTAAGTCTGTTTGAGTAGTTACCACCCTCAGGTTCAAAATCAAATAAAAATACGTAGATCATAACAACTTCAACGCATGTAATATACTCTAATTTCCATTCCCCTCGTTCCTCGTTAATATGACATATTTTATCATTTAATTAAATGCTTTAAGTTATTAACATTTTAAGTACTCGATCCATAAGTTGTTTACAGTTTAATTATTTTTATCATTTCCCTTCCACCTCGTTTTTTGTTAATCAGTAAATATCAATTTTTATCACATAATTAAATGCTATAAATTATTCACATGTTAAATGCTAAATGTACTAATTATAAGTTGTATAAATTTCAATTATTATTACATAGCTATAATATTCTTTATCATTTCCATTCCACCTCGTTCCTCGTTAATATGCAAATGATACATTGTATCATATAATTAAATGCTATAAGTTATTCATGTGTTAAGTACTAAATGTGCAGATTATAAGTTGTTTACAATTTAACTATTTTTATATAACTATAATATTCGTTATCGGAAAAGCTATACTTTTGTGTTTGCAAAGCATACTTAACTATTATGAACGATGTGTAATCATCGTAGAGATTACAAAACGTAATGTCTGGTTGTCTACCCGGTTCTTTTTTAATCCTAGATGCGAATGTGAATTGGTTACAGGTCTTAACTTCTCGACCGATCTTTATAAAATTTTCCATAAAAGTTGATGAGACTATAGAAAAGCATACAGTTTCATTCATAAGAAAAGTACAGTCCGCGCCAAACTTTTTGACCACGCGCTCTGAGTATCGTTCCGCAGAACACAAATTTAGGTATAAATACGTTTTATTATACATATATACAAATATACATTGTACGTATTATACAGGTATACAACATCAAGACAACATAAGGAAAAATAAATCCCAATTTTAGATATCTATAATTATATTTTATTTAACTTTGTCTAGTATTCGTCTTTTGACGATATAACACGCAAGCCCGGACTGACGGTTATATTTAAAGTGGTCAAAAAGATTCACGAGGACTATACCGTCCTCGAGGGATAGATCAAATCCACATTAACGCGAGCGACAAAAGCTAGTTAGGACCACCTAACAACGTTACTATGGTGCCACTGTGGAACTTAAACCGAAACAAAATGGTCTCTTATATATAGTGTAAACAAGTACAGATATAATGTTATTCTAACAAAAGAATTTAGTATAATTTCATTCAATTCAATACACATCACGTTGAAATAGGTTGTCGTGATATTTTAAAAGTTTTTTTTTCGAATTGTCTACGCTATGGGCCTGACACGCCTTTATAGCTTCACTGGACTACTAAGGTGAGCGCTTAAGGCACTCAGACGATTTTATTTAGCAACCTGCTCAAGGGTGCACGTCACACCTCGGCTTGGGCTGTCAGCTAGGTTACACAACATCGCGAATCTAACCAAGCTAAACTATTCATACATATAGGAACTAGTGAGATATATATGTGAACCAAGCATATGTACGAAAGTAAATCGTATCGGGCAACTAAGTTAACTATCGCAGTTCTATAAAGGAAAAAAGTAAAACCCTTCCACCATATGTGTAAGCATATGCACAGTTGAAAAGTATTTTTCTGCCTTAATTTATGTCATACTAGCGGGCCCGGCAGACGTTGTCGCACCCTGATTATGAAAAAATCCTTGACAAATTATATACTAAAATGTTCCTCATCAATCACTCTATCCACCGGTGAAAACCGCATGACAATCCGTTCGGTAGTTTTGGAGTTTATCGCGAACAGACAGACAGACAGACGCGGTAGGGGACTTTGTTTTATACTATGTAATGATTATAATATCGTAGAAAAATATTAAGAAACTATAATATTAGTAGGTCTTATAAAGTTAATATGTAAAGATTAAAACTTATTGATTTCTCCGTCTTTGAAATCGTCGATAACGCATCATTCAGATTTTTAAATAAAACTGCGTTTTCTTATGAGAAAAGGCTACTACTAAGTATAAAATCTTTTACAGGCGGGTATTATGTACAAAATAAGATTACAAAGTAAACGTTTCTATCAAGACGCAGAAAGGTCGTGAGTAAAAAAGCTTCATTTCTGCTTTAACAGTTAATCCTTGGTCACGTACTTTTTATCTACATTACGAGGATATCATTCTGCGTATACTACTGTTATATAGCACACTTACGGTTTTTAGCGAGTTTTTATGAGCTTACATACCTATTTTGGTTCCGTATAAAATTTAAGTGGATAGATTTATATAGACATACTAGCGGACCTGGCGGACGTTGTCCTGCCTTGATAATAAAAAATATAAATCCCAAAAGTCAACCGCAGCGCCACCTACCGGGTCCAATTGTGAATCTAAACCATTCTCGGATCCACTGGAACACGCACAAAAAATTTCATCAAAATCGGTCCAGTCGTTTAGGAGGAGTTCAGTCACATACACACGCACACAAGAAATATATATATTAAGATAGATTAACTTAGATTTAGGAGTTTTTGGTGGAGTCTTAGTTTATCACGTTTTATATTTTATTCAAAATCTTGTGTTATTTAACTCTATATTTTGTAATACTGCATGCATTTTACGTAATAAAGTTCGGTTATTGTGCACAAGTGAGATGGATGGAAAATAATACCACGGTGTTGCGGCCGCGTAAATAGTCAATTAGGAAAAATTGTGTCAGTGAGGATGGGAGCATTTTGTTTGTTAATCGCTCCCGGCGCTTGTGTCGTCGGACGAATTCGATCGCACACATAGTATGCGAAGCGCCCGCGCCTAAAAGGAATCGCGCGCTCCTTGTATCGCAATAACCTATTATCACCAACGCAACACCTCGGCGCCGACCACCGGCATCGAACCTCGCACCAGCCGGTGAGTGATCACAACAGTCGCTACTAGTTCTCGCTGACCTCGCATTTGATTCACACCACAGGTGGTTTCCGATCGAAGGAATCACTACCACACGGAACATGAATTCCGAGATGCCACAAAAACTCCCTAGAGGGTCCTAACAAAGGGGACAAAAGACACGTAATATTATTACCTACTTGATAATAGCAGTAATAATGTAGAAGATTGGTTGCCTAAAATAAAGTTAAAAAAAACTTGGATTCAAAATATATAGTGTACTTATTCATTATCAACAATGTAACGTCCAGGATACGTGTTGTAAAGTGCTTTAAAAAAACGACAAATTATAAAAGACAAACAATGGCCACTATCATCGATGTCATGATAACCTGCAAGAATCAGGACAGTTAGATATACAACCACCGATTCGGAGTCACTATCAAGTATTTATCACTACATGCATGATGGTCACAACCCAGTCACAGTCGCTCACAAAATCCTACCAAACCGCTCGGTTACTGGAACAACATCGGTCGATATAAAATGCATCGCTGTTACACCTGTTTTACGGTGATTGTGATATATTCGGAAACCATTATTATGTCCATATAAATTCAATTGTAATAGGTCCACCATCGTAATTATTTCTGTCACACAGCAACATCACCCTCGTAGCCAATGTCCATATAAAATTAAATTGCAATAGACACACCATCGCAATTATTTATGTCACAAAGCAACACCGTTCGTGTTTTTAAATTCTTACTCGATAACGTATGTAGTGGATAATACACATTGGCATAAGAATCGTATTTAACTAATGTAATGTTGCCAAAACGAACCAACTCTTGTATATAAAACACACTTCATCTCGATTACAAGTTTATAAGCAATTAATCACTCGCAACGCACCGTTCCTACGTAATAAAATCTATACATATAATAAGAATGTAAATCTAACGTGTCTGTACTTTTTTCTTTTCTCTTTGTACCTCTAGTAGAGAATGTTTGTTTGTTTTATACCTGACAATTCTTTCAAAATACAGGACGGAATTTTGCGATTCTTTTACAGGGATAATCTATGTTTTTCAGAAGGTTTGATAAGGAAAATAATAGAGTACGATATTTATGTACAAACGTGTTGATATAATTATTGTTTATTATTAATCTTATCTATACATATAACAAGAATGTAAATCTAAAGGGTCTATACTTTTTCGATTGTCGTGAAAAAAATTGTTGCAAGTGTCTAGGAATAAGTAATAAACATTTCAACCATTTTAAGAAATATCTATCTGTCTGCCTGTTTGTGTTTTGTGCGTAAAGGTGCTGGTTCAGGGGGGGGTTTGCGAGAATAACGGATGCGGGCTCACCGGTGTTGATTATGCGGGATTCACTTCACTTCACTCGCGGCGATATATATTATGCACTATATTTGGTTTAGTGTCTATGCGCTTTTTCCACCAAACTTTATAATAGTAGTGATGGGTGACTACCAATTCTTGCGTATGAATAGTAGGTCGTTTTTTTTTGTTGCGTCCGCGGTAAGGATCGTGGCGTAAGTGACAGAGTGAAAAGAAGGAAGGCGGAAGGGATGCTTGTGCGTTCAGAAACCTGTTACATATATATAATGCGCGCCAACAGTTTGTATGAACACGCATCACTGCTAAAGCACTAGGTTCACAATAAAACCATAAAGCATATCTCCGAATATAACTTAGTTTTTGTTTCATTAAAATCGTTCCACTCTATCAAAAGTTATTGTAATTTTAATGACGACGCGGCGTAAGTACGAGAGATAAGTAAATGGATTTAATACATTCAGATGACTTTATTAATCGCTGTTTTTTACATAAGTTTACACGCGGACGAAATCGCGGGCTCTGCTTACTAGCTAGTAATAAGAGCAAAATCTGTCGCCAAGCACCTGGCGGTGTGTTCCGGCAGTTGCACTTGAGAACCAGTCCCCTGTAGGCTTGGCTGCTTACATGCTGCTAACATCAGATAATACTACGGTCAAACGCTAAAACCTATACGGTGTTATTCCAAAGAAGTTAAATACGTATTGAATACTTGAAACCTTTTTAAAGCAAGTATTCAATACGTATTTAACTTTTTTTGTAATAACACCGAAATAGCTTAAAAAAGCAACATATAATTGTTTTAAGGCTAAAATGGGAATGTTAACATAACGTATTTAATCAAATTAGGCAAGATTTGTTGACCGATTACGTCACGCTCAAACGTGCAGATTTTCCTCAAGTCTGACAGGACCGCCCGCCGCTCCATCCTGCTCGTTACACTGATAGCAGATATGCAGATACTCTTATCTACTTAATTAGTCTACTGCGCTGCAACGTGACTCAAATTTAGAAATTTACTTCACATCTACCTCCACAGACAAAAGTACATTCAACAAAGAAACTCGCTGAATACAAACACTATTTTATTGTCAGTTAGACTAATAAAATAATCTATCTATAAAGATCTGGCGAATTTATTTGCCCAATCAGCGTCGTATAAATAAAACGTTATAGTTTTGCGACAAACAAGTATAAATGCTAAGTTCGCATTTTCGAACAAAGGTCACAAGTAGGGTAATGGAAGGTTAACTCTCGTAGGCATGCAACGACCTGACACTCTAATGGACGTTCAACCTCTCTAAAACTAGATTCATTACTACTAACTAAATTGAACATTATAAAGATGGTGACATTTTTCTGTACAAATAAGTTTTCTAACAATGTAAACAGGACTGATCGCTTATGACAGAGTAATTTAAAATTATTATTTTATAAAACTAACGAACTAAGTTTGCTTTAATTAACAAGCGGGGCTGTTGAGTTTATTTGTATTAATAAAGAATCAATTTAAATATATCTAGTCTTGCCATTAATACTGAAACACAGAAAAAAAAAATTTCTAATGCAAAATAACATTTATTACTTTTACAGTGTGTTAGTTTAATTGAAAAAAAATTCTCATCCGTAAACAATTTTTTTCTGTGATCTCCCTTTGCGTACCGCTTCAGTAGTTATTTTGATTTTACCACTCTATTCTTTTTTAAATTATCAGTTAAGAAATGACCAGTACGTCTCTTATAGGCTGCAAGTCCTAAGTCATCTTTTAAAATACGTGGCATGATTCTAGGTGCTATCTTCATTTCCCGAGATAAAATCTTTTGCTTTCGGACAGGATATCTTCGAATTCTTTCCCTTACTGCTATGACCACCTTTTTCGTACGAACACTACGTGGACGGCCAGATCTTTTTCTGTCACAAACAGAGGAAGCCTCATTGTACCAATTAATAGCCCGGTACACAAACATTTTACTAATACCAAGCGTATGAAGAGTTTTAAATATTGCATTTGGTTCCATATCTATTTTATGTAATGCAAACACAGCGATTCTGTTCTCTTTATCACCCTACTCCATTTTAAGCCTATGATGTTTGGAATGACATACAACACTTCCCGATAAGAAAATCTATTGATTTTTTTTTTTCATTTTAATTGTTCTTAAGAATATTGTTACCCTTGTTGATAATTAAAATGTTGTTTGGGTCCAAGTAAATTTATTTGTAGTCATAAAGACAAAATAGAAAAAAAACTCAGTATAACACAGTTACACACAGTTCTTATTTATATCTTATGCTCCGTGATTGTGGATTTCTTCTTTTTGTTTCGCTTCGATATCCAAAATAGAAGTGCCTTCGAAATCCCTGTACCGTGCTTATATACCTCATATAATGGGGGGTGGAAATCTCTCGATGCTTTTCATAATTTATGACAGTGCTCATGTTTTAAAAGAAGGGTGAATATTCCAGACGTGCTATTTTTAGAACTCTATTGATTGCTTACAGTGGTCGGAGCGATTAGGTTTCAACGTGTGCGTTTTTTTCCACCTAGATTAGCCACCCTTTTCTTTTAAGATGAATTTTTTCGTGATGTCTGGAGAGGTAATGGTCCAGATTTTTTCACATCATTGTTAATATTTATACAAAATTTGTTTCAATACACAGTTCATGAGACCTGCTGCTACATACATATATATATAATACAGAATCTCAGAATCAACAACGGAACATTTCCATGATTTTTGGCATTTCTGTTTGTTGATTTGTCCACTTATCGTTTAGAAACTACTGGACCGATTTGAATGAAGTTTTGCAAACAGAAAATATGTGTCACTCAGAAATTAATGGATAATATCATTTATCATTAATACTTGTGTAAATAATAAAGTATGAGTAAAATAAAATTACGCGAAGTAGATAATCAATACGCCGGAGAAGCCGTAGGCATAGCTAGTGAATAGTGAATTATGTATATATCATCATCAGCCTGTAAGACACCTATTACAAGAAATCTAGGCATAATAGGATTAATAGAATACATTTCAATCATTTTTAGAAACGTCTGTCTGTAACATTTGTCTGTTTGTATGCACACGTATAACTGCTAAAGTACTGGGTTCACAATAAAACCATACCAAGATCCAATATACCAAGATATCTTCAAGAATAAATTTGTCTTTGTTTCATTAAAATCGGTCCACTCTATCAAAAGTTATTGTAATTTTAATGACGATGCGGCGTAAGCACGAGAGAAAAGTAGATAAGGAAATGGTACATTAAGACGACTTAATTAATCACTGTTTTTTTACATAAGGTTCCACGCGGATGTTGTCGCGGGCACGGCTAGTTTATAATAAATTCAAACGTTTAAGCCAGTCTGCCAAAGAGGATGACATACTCAGTAGCTACAAGCCCAAGCCTATAATGCATGTATTTTATCCTGATATTACTGAAATCTGGTTTCTTATAACAAAGAAGCTGTTTCGAACAACCATCCAACAATGTTTTATTAATCGAGTTGTTGGTTTGTGATATTAAAAAGTAAGTAAACACGCTTCGTATGTTAAGTTTTCTTCTAGTTTATACGCGGATGCCTCGTAACCCTTATTGTAAAGAAATTTGTTCATCGAAGGATATTGAGAGTTGTTATCCAATTAAAAGTTATTTTAACTGTATAGTGTTATAACTAATATTAATAGAAAAATAATATCGATTGATGTACAATTTATTTGATAAATTTGAGGAAGTATTTTACTTTCACGACAATTATGTCCTTACGCCTGCGACTTTGTCCACATAAAATTACAATATAAAACATAATAAAAATGTTTTTTTATACTACGATGGTGGCAAACAAGCATGCGGGCCGCCTGAGGTTAAGAAGTCACCGCAGCCTATGGACGCTTGCAATATCAGAGATGCCACATGCGCGTTGCTCACTCTTCAATATCCAATTTACTTTCTCCTCTTGAAGAATGCCATATTGTAGCCCCCAGGAAAAACCTCAGCGAGAAGCTCATTCCACAACCGAAGCGTGCGTGGGAGGAAACCCCTCTGAAACTGGACCGTCCGAGACCATTTCGGTTCCAGTGTGTGAGGATGAATTCCCTCCCGATGACGATCGGTACGATGGCGAAAAGTAGCAACAAATCCTTATCCTAGTATCGCCTAGAGGCGAGTTAATAAATTGTATATCATAACACTCTCTCCATCAAAAAAGAGTTGGGTGTACCGTAAATCGTTTAAATTCGTGAAAATCGTTCAAATTGTAAGGGAGGTTATCGCTATCAGATATATCAATATACAATTTTATCTATATGTACATTAATTAATTATATTCGTGCAATTATTAAACATGAAGCTATCACTAAAACGTGTAGCAAGATAATCACTGATACAATTTGTTTCTTCCCAATTATATATGAATTTATAAGAAATATCATGTTCTCGTGAGATTTTTTACATTTCTTGTATCATATTGCTCCTAGAATTCACGTAGTACTTTAATATATTATGTGTTGGTAGCAATAAACTACGGACATGTAACTTCGTGTTCAGAATTTGTGAACAAGCATTCTTCTTGTGTTATATCCTTCACGGGACCACAGTAACTCGACCTCTGATTCAACTTTTTATTGCCACAATTTATTTTCTGTAGTTATGAACAAACAAGACAAAATCTACTACGATTAGACTGACTTAACACGTTGGCAGCAACACTATTTTTTTAGTTTTTTCCTACGGTACGGGACGTTTAAGACCTCGTATGAAAACTAACATAATGGCGGTACAGGGCTTATCAGACCGCGTAACGTTTAAAAAACCAAAAGTTTTTTTGGTGATATCTAAAAAAATGGTATACTATTATTAACTATGAATGGATCGACTTAAACCTTAAAGCGTACATCAGAGGGTTGGTGTATTTAGAATCTGTAGGTAAAAGAAAATGAGGGGTCTTATGAACCTCGTACCGCACTCAATAAAGAAAGTTTTAGATAGATTTTAGTGATGTCAAACAAAAATATCGGTAATTGTTTTTTACTTTATATTTATTTTACTTAATACAAAAGTTTCTCGTTAAATCAATTTAAGCATAAAAATGTTTGACATCCAACACATTGTGTGGCAATTTTTTTAACTATTTTGTCCGCCTCACGGCTAGACAATTCGTAATACGATTTGGCGTAATAACCAGCACATTTTTCTAAACTTCTAAATTATTCTAGACTTATCACCTCATCTTCTTCGGTGTCCAATACAATTTGTTTTCGACAATATCTCACCATTATTATTTGAAAACTTAACACACTTGTTCTAGCAGCCGGCGCATGCACAACACTAGTTCGCGCGATTGCAGCTGTGTGCAGTACGAGGTCGGCGGCAGTACGGGGTCTTCTTAGCCCCGTTTTGCACTGTAATAAAATTTTATTTCTTCAGTGCGGTACGTAGTCAAAGTGACCCCGTATTAAAGTAGGTACACCACAGCATTCTTTTCTCAATAGGGATGATATATACGAGTATATTTATCTCTTTCCTATAATTTATCAAATAGATGTTACGTATCCGCACAACAAGCCGCGCCGCAAAGGAGACACAAACGAGGCGTATTAGACCTCGGTCCGCATTGAACGTGTTATAATATAAACTGCTCCAACGAACAGGCCGACGAAAACAAAAATAGTTCTTGTTGATTGTTTCACGTGCATGGATTCGAATATGTGCGTGCTTAACTATTAGTAAACAGGTTTACATACTTCGAAATAGCAACAGGTGAAACTTTTACACTCCACAGTGCTTTGGAAAAAACATTAGAGACTTTTTTGAAGGTTATTTTATTACTGAAAACAGTTAATAAAACAGCGTTGAAAACATCTGTAAAATTTCAATGAATGTAAACGGCCGGTTTTTATTGTAATACCGTTTATAAGCGTTCCATTTGAGAGATGAAAGTATTGAAGAGAAATGTTGAAGGTTTTTATAGACAAGAATTTATTATGAATATTGTTTTTACGCTATAAAATAGCAAACATGAATGCAGTACACCTGATTTTAAATGATCTGTGAACAAAACTCAATAGGAACGCATTTCGGAGGACAGTTATAATAAATTACTACTCCTAATGAGGGTCGGAACATATGTGCCAGCGTATGTTGCCAACAACACCGTTCGGATCAGAACACAACAGCGGGAGCAGTCAGCCCTTGCACAAACTCTCCCACTTTTCTTATCCCATAGGTACTCTCCATTTTCACTATAAAATAGATTAGACTAATCAACTTATATATTCGCAATATGTTCTTTGATTTAATAACGTAACTTTGATGCCTCAAGATTACGTAAGAGTTAGAGAACGAGGCCATTCAGTGGTTGAAGTTAAACGTTAGATCCACTGAAGCAGTCAATTGAAACTTTCGATTCATCCCCAATACTCTTGCGAAGTTTATGTAGAATGACGTCATGCGCTACTGAAGCGTTTAGCAATCGATGTGAGAACATTGTTAAGGAACTTTGACAGCTTTTAGCTCTTAACACGAAGTCTCTTTTAACACTCAATTTTAACATAACAACATCATAATTATTAGCTCATGTATATACATTATCAGCCTACTTTAAAGATAATATTTATGTTATTCTAGTTGATACTGTTGTATTATAATTAAAAACTATAATGTGCACATGAAGAAACCATTTTATTATTAACTTTATTTTTGGCGACCAATCTTTTAGATTATTACTGCCATTGTCAAGTAGGTATTACAAGTTTTTCTTCTATTTTATTTTTGGCAACCAGTCATCTAGTATACTATTACTGCCATTGTCAAGTGAGTATCGATAGTACAAGTTTCTTGATATAATTTCAATGAACTAAGAAGATGGTGGCCATCTTGTTAGAACTTTCCTGGGAGTTTTTGTGGCAAGTCAGAATCCATGCCCCGTGGTATTATTTCCAATCCACTTCACTTGTGCAGAATAACCAAACTATATTACGTAAAGCACCACCAACATTACACAATTTAGAGCCAAATAACACAAGATTATAGATAAAATATAAAGACCACTACATGCCATTCCAAGATCCCGCCAAAAACTCAGACACCATTTTATTTTTAAAACTTACAATGACAATCTCGGATCGTCAGTACCATAGACAATTATAGAACATAAAATAGTTTTACATAGAACAGATACCTCGTCTGCACTGTTTATTATCTTAATAACATATGTTACGAGTTCGTAGAAAAGTGAAAACACATGCCCCACACCGCTAGATTCTCGTTAATAAGAATCGTAGTTTCTTAAAACTTTTGAAACTTTATATTGAACTAGCTGTGCCCGCGACTTCGTCCGCGTGCATCCTGATGTACAAAACAGTGACTAATAAAGTAATCTGAATGTATTAAGTGTAATTATAATTTACTTTTCTCTCGTACTTAAGCCGCGTCATCATTAAATTTACAATAACTTTTAATACACCAAACCGATTTTAATTTATCAAAGACTAAATGTTACTCGAAGATTTGCTTTATGATTTTCTTGAAAAGGTTTTATCATGAACGTACTTTAGCAGTGATGCGTGTTCAAACAGACAGACATTTCTGAAAATGATTGTAACGTATTTTCTAAATGTAAAAAGTGTAGACACGTTCAGTTTACATTCTTATTATATGTATAAATTATGATCATTCTTTTTTTAGATAAGGACTAAGTGTCTAAGAAGTAAATCTAAAAAAACTGTCATCGAAATCTATCCAGCGATTTTTGAGTCATACTCGTATTAACAAATAAATCTTTTGCTGTTAAATATAAATAAAAACATCATGGTGATTAAGTGAAATCAATTTTAAAATTACTAAAGGACTTTTTAAAGTATCACAGAATAGCAAATATGATCAAATTTAACTTTAACCTATGTGATTATTAACCAAATATTTTTTAACGAAAATGTATAAAGACAAATAGATAATAAACAATTTTTTTACTAACTTCCGAAGTACTTTTATTTTAACTTTCAAAATAAAAATAATATTCAAATATACCTTATTCAAATTAGTCAAAACTACCACCGGTTCGGAAACCCCAGTCATCCAGAAGAACCGCCAAGAAACTCGATCTGGTTTATCTTTTCGTGACATATATTCTCACAAGACATACATAAAAATAATAAACATCACAAGTGATCAAAGTCATGGACAAATAAATATAAAATACGACAAACTAATCATTACATAGTATAAAACAAAGTCCCGTACCGCGTCTGTCTGTCTGTCTGTTCGCGAAAAACTCAAAAACTACCGAACGGATTTTCATGCGGTTTTCACCGGTGGATAGAGTGATTAATGAGGAACATTTTAGTATATAATTTGTCAAGGATTTTTTCATAATCAGGGCGGAACAACGTCTGCCGGGCCCGCTAGTTAAATTATAATATTTTACTTAGCTTTGTTAATTCCATACACCAGAGCTCAGCTCGGACCGACAGTTGAAGACAAAATGAATACAGCTACTTTATTTTTTCTCGAACTGACTACGCTATTGACCTGGCAAGGTCTTAACAGCTTCACCGGACTACTTTCCCGAGCGGCAGCGTTTTTATAGTGGCGAGTAAGTGACGTCACTCGTCACGTTTTTTTTAGAAAAATGAAAACTAATGCTCTTTGAATAGCGATTTTGCTAATATATGTGTTGAAAAAGACTTAGTGATCATTTCTACAATACAATTTATACATATCATTCGTTATTTACCAAATTATTTGCCATTTTAAAGACAGTGTAACTACCGTCACTCGTCACGTGTTTTGGTAAATTGAAAAGTAATGCCCTTTGAATATAATTTTTGCAAATACGTTTACTAATCGTTTGTACAAAACAATTTATACATATTATTCGTTATTTGTCATATTAAAGACAGTACATTTTAACAGACATACGTCCAGTTTAACCAAAACATACCTTATTTGGCCTTAGACACGTATCTATTTAGTAATTATTATTGTTTTTATTACTTCTTTTTTTTAAATAATCTATCACGCGCACAACGACAAACTTCTATAATTTTATTTATATAGATGGTACAACATTGCTTGAACACTTGATAAGCCAATACAAATTTGTAGATAGGTAGTGATTTCAACGATGGGATACATAATTATATACAATACTAGCGGGCCCGGCAGACGTTGTCCCGCCCAGATTAAAAATAAATCCTTGACAAATTATATACTAAAACGTTCCTCATGAATCACTTTATCCAATGGTGAAAACCGCATGAGAATCCGTTCAGTAGTTTTTGAGTTTATCGCGAACAGACAGACAGACGCGGTAGGAGACTTTATTTTATACTAATTTTGTATGATTCCTATGATTACTAGATATTTTATGTTTGTTTATTATTTGTATGTAGTCTTTTAGACTATACTTAATAAAAGAATAAATAATATATATATACTATGTACATTTAGTACAATTGAATTTATATAGTGATATATTCATACCAAACAAGATAAGTTTAGTAAAGCTACGCAAAATCCTTGAAAGGGTGGCGTAAAAATGACTCAATAGAAGAGCTATAAAATCCCGGCCGATAAAATTACAGAAATAAATTGCGGCGAGTTTACTTGAGTCAGTCAACGATCTGCTTACTTTATTCACATCATGAAACATTTATTTGTCGCCGCTGCTGAACAGTTGCTACGGCATCTGACCTCGTCGAAAATGTATTTAATCTCTTGAATCAATGTAACTGTTTTTCGATTTCGCTTTGTTTACACCAATCATGCTACAGAAATCTGTAGATTTTTGTACCAATTATTAATCGCCCGCATTTTTCTTTTTTTCTACATTGAAATAATATTCAGAAATAACGTTTATTACAAATAACGTGAAGTACATTTTTGATGTGAAACATCTATAGGCACAGGTAAACCTGATTTTGGCTTGGCGTGATGCTCGTGGCGACGCAAAATACGAACTTTGCACTATTAACGAAATACTGAAAAACATTTGCAACCCTATCTGTATAAACATATGATTCAAATAATGTTGTCGACCACTCGTTATACAAGTGTTACGCGGTACGCGCCGACGACCTAGCGCCCTTTGATAAATGCCGCCCAACACACCGCGCCTGCGCCTAGTGGAATTTTTTTATTTTGTATTTAATAAAAATTAATATTTATGTATATAAATAAATAAACAGTCATTCCTTTATGGAGCTTTGTAATGCTTTATCTTTTCATTATGCCATAGCTGATTACTGTCGTAATCTGTTCTTTTAGTGAGTGTTAGTAGTGGCTGCAACACAGTTATTAACTACACCAGTCTCTAAAATTTATGTAATTATAAACAATCCATGGCTGGTTCGTATGTCTCGCGGTGTCTGGTTATTCTATCAACAAACAGAGAGTTTTCGGACGATTTGTATAATTAAGTGAAAACATTTTAAATTAATTTTGGTCGCTTCTCTCACATTGTGGTTCCATATATATCAATATTGTTTCGACAATGTTTAATCTGGATCGCAATTAAATATAAACGTTCATATGAAATGAGTTAATAGTTCATACTACCTATTACCCACCAACTGATACCCGCGACTATATAAATTATAGATATAAAGAGAGGAAAGGTATATGCAGTCTCTCAATAGATCGTATTTGTGAAGTGGCTTGTGCAGAGATGGATAAATTAATTATTCTTTGTGTTTATAGACCTCCATCATCAAGTATTCACCAATTCTTACAAAAAATGGAGGAAATTCTTATAAAAATATTTAATAGTAAATAAGCAAGTATTAATCTGTGGTGACTTCAATATAGACATTTTAAGTACGTCGCCAGAGGTCACTATGTTCACATCATTGTTTAGGTTGTTTAATCTGGATCCTCTTTTTAATGAGCCAACCAGATGTACGTCTCAAACTGCATCTTGTATTGATAATGTTTTAACTAACTTCAAGACCATTGGCGGTAGTATTGTTACTGGGATACGGTCTGACCACAAAGGACTGCTTGTTAAAATAAATTGAGGCTATTTACTAGGCTTATATCCAAAAATAGATTAGGTCTTTTAAATCATAATATTGCACAAAAGTTATCTTTCAAGACTTTTATTAATAAAGATCCAGATAGTGATTATGACAGCTTATTTAATATCATAAGCACTGAATTTAGTAAACATTGCCCAAGAAAAGTTATTAGTGTAAAGAAAGTAAAAAAATTTAGTGAATGGGCAACTACAGGTATTAAAATAAGTAGAGATCGTTTGTATGATCTATATTATAAGAGATCACTAACAAATAGTGAATCATTTCATGCCTACGTTAGGAATTATTCTAAAGTATTTAAACGTGTTTGTGTAGCTGCCAAAGCAAAATTTTTAGGAAATAAAATTCTCGAGTCTAGAAATAAGACCAAGACTGTCTGGCATATAATAAATAAAGAATTAGAAAAAAATAAAATAAATGATAACTCATTTAATCTAAGTGTCGACGGAGTACGTATATCGAACAGTACAGAGGTAGCAACTGTTTTCAAAGACTATTTCACTAATATACCTTCACAAATAACAATAAGTATATCATCATCAGCCCAGGGTGCCGCAGCTCTTTTAAAGAATATGAGTGCACCTACAAATTCAGAATTTAAATTCTCATTTATTAGTGCAGGTGAAATAATAAGGAAATTCAAACAATTAAATTTAAAACACACCGAAGACATACGGGGAATGTCGGTAATAGTAATACAGTCCTTAATTGTCACTATTTCACCACATTTAATCAGTGTATATCAAAAGGAACTTTCTCTAATCTAATGAAAGTAAGCAAAGTGGTTCCTTTGTTTAAATCAGGCTGCAGAAGTAGTCTTGGAAATTATAGACCTATTTCTGTACTTCCGTCGATAAGTAAAATTTTTGAAAAGATTATGCTTAAACAATTAGTAGAATATTTTACTGTGCAAAAGGTTCTGGATGGTCGACAGTTTGGTTTCACAAAATCGAAATCTACTACTGACGCTGGTGCAACGCTCATAAATCATATATTGGGACCCTGGGAGGATTCGCAGGATGCAATTGGTGTGTTCTGCGATTTGTCTAAGGCCTTCGATTGCGTTGACCATAGTACGCTTATTCTTAAATTAAAACACTATGGTATTTGTGGATCTTCTCTCGACCTTCTAGTCTCTTATTTAAAAGATCGCTCTCAGAAAGTTAACATACATGGGGTAACCTCTGCGGGATCGTTTGCCCGAATTGGTGTCCCGCATCGCTCCATTTTAGGGCCGTTTTTGTTCTTAATATACATAAACGATCTACCGCTAGTGGTTAATAACTCTGCTGACATGGTGCTTTTTGCAGACGATACTTCTCTAATTTTTAAAGTGAAAAGGATAGATTCAGAGGTTGGGCATCTGAATAATACTTTAAATGAAATTTGTCATTGGTTTGCGTTAAATAACCTGTTGCTAAATGCAGATAAAACGAAATGTATAAGATTTACTTTACCCAATGTTAGACAGGTTGATAGTAGAATCAAGATCGAAGGGAATTTAGTAGGGTTAGTTGACAATACTGTATTCTTGGGAATTACACTAGATTCTAAATTACAATGGGGCCCTCACATTAAAAAACTGGCGAGCAGATTAAGTTACGCTGCATTTGCAATACGTAAGATTCGCCAGCTTACAGATATTGCCACTGCTAGATTAGTCTACTTCGCTTACTTCCATAGCTTAATGTCTTATGGCATTCTGCTATGGGGCACGGCTGCTGAGGTAGCCACGATTTTTTTATTACAAAAACGGGCAGTTCGGGCAATATATAATTTGGGACCTCGCGAATCATTAAAAACGAAATTCCAGGAATTCGGTATCTTAACTCTGCCCTCCCAATACATTCTTAATAATTTAATGTATGTCCGTAAAAACTTTGAAAAACTGAATGTAGTAAAAGACCAGCATAATCTAAATACTAGAAACTGTGATAAACTGGTGATCCCATGTTTCAGACTTAGCAAAACCAGTAATAGTTTTTTAGGTAATAGTACAATAAAGTCCCAAAGCATGTTACCGATTTGCCGGTCTATAAATTTAAGCGCCACGTCAAACGGGTTTTAGTTTCAAAAGGATATTATAGAGTGGATCAGTATGTGAATGATAGTGATGTCTGGAATTGACTCCTCTTTGTGCATCCACTAAAAGCATTGTATGATGTACTGGAAATATATGTTAAAAAAATGTACCCGATCGAGTTTCTTGCCGGTTCTTCTGGATGACTGGGTTGTTTTCCGAACCGGTGGTAGTCTTTGACGTTCATAAGTGCCTTATTAGGGCCTAAACTGAATAAAGTATTTTTGATTTGATTTGATTTGACTTCGTCTGATTCGTTTTCTTAACAATATATTCTATGTATATAGGATCAATTATAAGCAACACACCGCTTGCCCCACTTCTCCACTGCAAGAAAACACACATAGATGAACGTCTACAGCTTATAAAGATCGTTGTCTTTTGAATCTCTAATTACTTTTTATTAAATGAAGCTCGTGATAAGTTTTTTGAAGTCAAAACTTCTTTAGCCGCGTTGATCGATTTTTAGTAGGAGAAACAATTTACGAGTTCACGTCACCGACATGGTAGTGAAGTGTCACCAACATGCTCGGTGATGTATTGCGCTTGCGTTACGGTAGCGACGCGTAGTATAACGGCCTGTGTATGTGTGATATTGGTATTTTATATTGAGCTTGTGCAGCGCCCCATATTTTTGATTAATTAATAATTTGTATAAAAATGTATATCATTATTGTTCGGAGTGCCAACAGATGTGAGAACTAGACACTAATGTTAATAATTTCAATTTACAAATTATGACATAATTGAGAATATAATTGAATTAAAAAATCCAAAAAAGAACACAGTTTTTTCATTCTTTTGAAATTTCACTTCTGCCGGCAGTCCTGATTACTACCTCGAGTTTTTTTTTAATCGAAATCTATCCAGTACTTTTTGGGTGATGCGCACACAATACCAGACCTCTATTATTATATTTCTATAGATTAGATTTCCTATAGTATCCACTATTAGAACACTCGAAATCATTGCTAAACTTATTCATGAACAAGATATTATTAATGCAATGAGTTCAAGATTACAAAGATATTACCTTTTAAATATTTATATAATAGACAAAGGACCACATAAGACCTATAGCGTGTCAACCCTCCCACTCACATCGGGCGTTAGTTGACGAGGGTCTGGGCATACCTTTTACTTTTTACGGAAACCCGCATACGATTACCTGGGCCCGAAACATAACGTTGGTAAAACGTTACATTATGGTCCTGATAAATGATCATTGCCGTCGTTTGAAAGAGAAATAGTTGTTAACACGTATCACGTTGGAAATATAGTACAAATTTATTTCAATAACTGTATGATAGTACAGCGATGATGACGTACTAATGAGGAAAATGAGAACATATCGACGGGGGAAAGCGGAAATGTCGTAACTTACATTTTGGGCTAAATCATTTCTTACCATAATCTTGTATAAAAAAATACCGCTTCTAATGGTTTGGTTTTCCTACGATCAAATTTTTCATCGATACGACCTTGGCTGTACGACCTAGCTTTAGCACTACATATAAAAAAAATGTCGTAACTAGGGTAAAATATGCTTTTTTTTAAATAAAATAGATACTACTTTGTTTATGTGTCACAGAGATTGTTTGGAATTGCTTGCTATATAAGTGCATAGCAGTTTTCAACTTTCTATCTCTATAAATATAATAAGAGTTATGAATTTTTGAAATAGTTTTTTGGCTGTGGTGTAAACTTGGAATTTTCAAGTTACGACAATTCCGCTTTCTTCGTTTGATATCTTCCCTAAACTGTAATGAAATAAAATGATAACTAAACAAATGAACGCTGATTCCCTCAATATTTTTGAAGATTTCCCTACTGCCTCATCTTTCACTCACTTTTTATACGGGGATTATTGAACTGATATTCTTCACTTACTGTGCGATTTTCCTAAGGTTTTCTTTCATAAAAACTTTGTCTTATCGAAATAAGGACAGCTGTTCTTAAGTAATGTGATTACGTACATTCGGTAGTCTATTTCTATTTTTATAGATTATTAGCGATCCCGACAAACGTTGTTCTGCCTTGATAAAAAAATAATAATTCATATGCTGTCTCTCGGTTTCTATTAACGTAGACTATATACAATCGACTGCATTTTACTAGCGACTTGGAAAACGATAAGCGTGTTAGAACCACTCCTTACACAGAACGTTGCTTCTTAATGCAACACCGCCACTTTTCGCGCATACAAAAATCTGTTTCAAATAACGTTGCTTGGCTCTTAAAATCTTTCATCTAAAATACAATAGAGATATTAATATCAGAGGATTTATATTCAAAATTAGTGAACATTTTGGACGTTTTTGGAACTAGTGCCTGCTGCTTCATAATGTTGAAGATGGGGTTGTTGTCTCATGTGCACTAGGTGTCTGATCAAGGTTACTTGAGGGCTATCTTTTAATTGTAATTTTGCCATTACTAAATAAATTTATACCATCCATCTACCAATTTTAAGTTACCATTATTTTGTTTTATTATCACCTCTTAACTCCAGTGGAAGAACATAATGATATAAGCCGTGAAAAGTCTCATACCTACCATTAAAAAATTCGTCGTATTCAGTCGTTCCATAAATTATGCCCGACAAACAATAAGCACTTCCATTGTAATTATATCTTAAAATGAATGATATTTTCTGCATGTATAACTAATTAAAAATAACTAAAGACTAATTATGCAATGCCTCCTTAAATCTCTGGTGACCATTTTCTAAAATTAGATCAGAATTAGAATTTCAGATCTTTTAGTAAATTTTATCACCTCCGCTTACGTGGCCTGTGTTACAAACACATTCTGTTTTGAAATAAACGGGATCATTTATCTCAAGGACGTAAACGACAATGTTCCATTTTATTTAACTAAACGTTGCACTCAGCTCGAACTCGTAAAAGTGACACGTCATTTATTTTCATTTAAATACAAAGTTATTCACGCAAGAACGTGAGAGTGATAAATGTATTTCGCTTGTCGTAATAGCCTGTAGGGATTAATCGAAAGTTAGATTATTACATCACAGTTTTTTTTTCAATTACATAGGCAGTTGAATTATAGTACACTCATCAAAAAAGTCTAAGCAACATGTACTAATTTAAATTTTAGGATGGTTCTTCACATTATAACGTTGTATTTTATTTTTAAAATAATATCTTTAGGGTTCTATGATGTAAAAATAACAGCTGTTGTCTTTATAAGTTCTTTTAATAACAGAAATGAACAATATTAGAATATACTGTAGAAACTAAGATACATAAGAAACTAAACTTTTTTCTTACAAAATGAAATTTCTAAAGAAAATGTATTTATTGTGAAAGAATAGAACAATTTAATACAAAGTATGGGCTCCTCTGCTATTCAGAACTTGTCGGCAACGATTATTCATTGAATTAATGAGACTGTTTATGTCATCTTGCGGTATTCGCTCCCAATGGAATTGTAGCAAATCCTTCAGCTGTTGGGTTGTTGTCGCTCCGTCCAAGTCCTTCAAAACACGTCTCTGGAGCATGTCCCATGCGTGCTCGATGGGGTTGAGATCTGGCGATTGTGCAGGCCAGGGCAATACCCGGATGTTGCAAAGTATTCACTGGTTCGCCGAGCTGTATGTGAACGCGCATTGTCATGCATTAACCTAAAATCGGAGCCAAAGGTTTGTGCAAATGAGTAGACATAAGGTCTGAGAATATCCTCAATGTAATTTTCAGCATTCATGTTTCCATTCACAAAAACGAGCTCAGTTCGCCTGTTCTTCATAATACCGGCCCATAACATAATTGTTGAGCCGCTGTATGGATGAACTTCCTGAACGCACCTGAGCCTTTCAGTATTTCCGGGCCGATGATACACTCACACCCTTCTTGTATCAGGCTTAAACCCGAATCGCGACTCATCGGAAAACATAATTTTATCCCATTGTTCCTGGGTCCATGTTATGCGTTCTCTACACCATTCATATCGACGAGCGCGATTCCCGTGACGTATCAGTGGGCACCTGATTGGGCGTCGAGCTCGTAGGCCGTACTCATGCAGTCGATTTCGCACAGTTTGAGGACTTACATCAACACCACTTGAAATTTGTAGCCTCAAACTTATCTCTCGAGCGGTTAATATCGGCTGGCGTCTTGCAGTCAGTTGTATGTACCGGTCTTGCTGAGTGGTTGTACTCCTTTTACGGCCTGGATGCTGTTCAGCGGGTTCTCCTGTATTATTGTAGCGCTGCCAAAGACGACAAATAACACTTCTATGAATGCCAAAATGTCGAGATACCTGAGATTGATTACTTCCCGCTTGCAACATCCCTACAGCTCTTTGCATTTCATCTGCCATCAAATGACGTCGCTTCATGACGTAAAGAATATCTAACAATTCAATGTTGTCGCTAACTTTATTTAAATGGTTGGTAAAATTATAAAATCAAGACTAAACGTAGCAATTAAAACGCAGTTAAATTCAAACAAATTCGCAGTCATTTGAATTTTATGAAAAAACAAAACCTAATCAAATTTTTTTTTTACAAACAGCCAGTATGTCATCAATAACAAAAAAGTTTACTTACCTACGCACTTTGTTTGAGTAAATATTAAGAAATTAATTAATATAAATGGTAAAATTTGTAATATCACGCATGTTGCTTAGACTTTTTCGATGTGTGTATTTTTTGAGTTTTTTCAACAGAAGGCATAATTTAGCTTTGATCCAAACAATGATATAGAAGTTGATGGATATGAAAAACACTAAAATTAAATTAAAATTTGAATCAAATGTTTCGTAATTGAAGGGCTTTAAATAATAAACCTTATTTTATTAAAGAGCGTCTATTCTCTCATAAATTAACTTACAACCAACATCCATTAGATCACAGCGCACAGAATGACATAATCGTAACCAACATAGTGTAAGGTTTCTAAGTGCAGTTTTGATTTTCACTGTTCATAGGAGTTTGTTCGATAACTATCTGTACTCGTAACTTCGTATACGTTTGATATTATTTACTGTTATTATTTATCATAATAAATAAATGAGTTATATCTAAATGGAAATGTTGTCTGTATTCAAGTATCTACGCATCAGTGGCGAGGCCTTCATATATGTCGATTATCATTCTGCTACCCTTACTCTAACCAATATCCATATAAACAGTATATTATTTGTACAGTATGTACAAGTGTGTGTATTATTAGGTCAATACCTCCGTTTTTATTTACATTATTACACCATTTTTTATTTACATTATTACATCATTTTTTATTTACTTGCATATTCGTTCCAATCCCAACAATGACTATAGTTACGACAAATTATCCGTAGGTGTGACTAGCCCAACTATCTGAGCGAGTATGCGAATATTCGCATTTTAAGGCATCAAGATACATAAACAGCCGATACCTCCAACCAATGGCGTCTTACATTAAGGTAAATAATGAACAACCAATAACTTCAATCAATAACGTTTGAGGTCATTAGTAACACCCCCGATATAGTCAATAGCGCGGTATCGCAGGTCAATGGTGGCTCTGCCGATATGTATATCGCATAAATTGGTAGTATAAACCTAACATGTGTATAAATAAATACAACACATCATTAAAATTACAATCATATTACAGTTGAAACAACGTCATGAGTATTCTTTTAGACTTTTTAGGGTTTTAGCGTTTAAACACTATCTCATCTGTTAAGTGAGAATATAGTCTAAGATGATAAACACGCTACTAAATCTAAAGAGGGACTGGCTCTCAAACGCTACTGCCGGATCATACCAATTGGTGAAGGAAGGGAAGGGGGGAAGGGAGAGGGGCCTCCGGCGCTCTCACTTACCGTACGAAACGCAACAATGCAAGCACTGTTACTTCACGTCGGTTTTCTGTGGTTCGGGTGGTACTACCCCGGACGAGCCGACACATTCATGCTGAACCCAGTAATAGCTTCAGCGTGACTCTACCACCTACAGTGTTTTTACAGCACATCTTTTCCTTTTATAGATTTATGAATAAGCAACGCTACAAACAGATAAAAGCATATCGCCACGAATTAAATCTTCTGCTTTTTACTTAACATTAAAAATATAAAATAAACAAATAAGAAATACGAAGATACAATTTCACATACGACCATTTCATTCCAAACTAAGCGTAACTTGTATAATGGTAGGTAAACACTTGATATACGTACATACATAAATATTTACCATCCAGGCACAAGACTGACGACTATGCTCATTACACAAAAGTTAATCATGTGCCAGGAACGAGTCACCGAAATGCCGACTCAATACTAGGGTTTCATACCCGCGCGCCTTGAGGATCTAAACAAATTACAATAACTACCAATACATGCGTTTGAAAACTTAACCATATAAAATGTTCGTCTATTAGGGTTATATAATTTTATTTACTTCATAAAATTCATGACAAACACTTAGAATTTTTATATAAAATGTTTGCTTATAATTTTGCGTCGATTATGTTTACGCACAGCTTAACCGTGTTGTCAGGAAAAGTTTAAATTGTTTCAATTAAAGCAAAGATAGGAAATAAGTTATTTTTTATTTAGTCATTATAATAAAGCAAGGCCGGGAACGCACTTGCGACGCCTCTGGTATTGCAAGTGTCTATGGACGGCGGTGATCACTTAAGATCAGGTGACCCACCTGTTCATTTGCGTCCTATGACATAAAAAAGGCTATATTATGCTGTTTTAATATTAATTATTCGCACCTTTCGAATGATTATTTATTACAAAAATAATGTCAGACTAAGAGAGTATATCGATGCCACGAGACGAAAACAATCGTATACATAAGTTAATAAACATATGTCCAAAACTAATTTATACTTACATGGAGTCACCAACATCACTTTCATTAAAACTTCGTGTTTCGAGACATAATATGCACAAAATAAATGGAGTCAGTGATAAAGCGACCTTAATATACTTGAGAAACTCACTTATGTAAACTTTGTCACGTTGAAGATTTCAGGCGCTTGTATTTTGGTGAATTATTAATTCACGATAACATAAAATATTTCGCTGTAAATTTTTACAAATTTCAGTAAAAAAAGTATTAAACATTTTTTGTACCCTTTACTTACATTTAATATTTTTAAGTGCTGTAGGTATAAAGCACTTATAACACAAGCAGTTTGTAGATTTTCTTTCAAATTACTCTAACAATTCAGTGGTAATGTCAAGAGAGTTTTAGAGAATTTTTACTCTTAATAAATTTTAATTATTATATGGAATACTAGCCTCTGCCCGCGACTTCTTTCGCATGGAATAGTTACTTTGGACTAACGCTAACACGCAGCGGAAGCTCTCAAGAGGAAAAAATATCCCGATTTTGAAACATTCTTCATTGGTGCTCCGCTCCTATTGGTCGTATCGTGATGATATGCAGCCTAAAGCCTTCCTCGATAAATGAGCTATCTAAAACCGAGAGATTTCAAATCGGACCAGTAATTCCTGAGATTAGCGTATTCAACCAAACAAACAAACAAACTTTTCAGCTTTATATATTAGTATAGATATACGTTGCCATGGTAACGTGGTAAGTTTCTATCGCAAACATTTTCAAAGATTATTTTGTGTTCCTATTCAAAAAGTTCATTCTACGTTAGTTTTGTTTCCAATTTTTTATTTGCAATCTATTACGTATTATAAAAATAAAGTGTGTGTATGTAAAAATAAATATAAATTTTTTGGTGAATGGATATAGCTACAAATAACAGAAAAAATGTTTTTATATTCGGTCGATATTTTTATATTATTATATTTTGTCTATTTGTTTGTTTGTTCCGGGTAATCTCCAAAACAGCTGGACCTATTTTAACGAGAATTTTACTGGCAGATAGCCGAAATTATGGCGGTTGACATATTCTATTTTATTTGTCAGCGGCTTTGTCCGCATTGCTTTTTCCAATATGGTTGGACCGATTTTCACGGGATATTCACTGGTAGTTAGCAGACCTCTTAAAAGTAAATTAGGTTTTTTATTCGCCTTCGGCCGCAGTGGAATATCCGAAATGCTTGAACTGATTTTCACGAGACTTTCACTGGCAATTAACTAATTTATGAGCTATTTTATTTTAAGCTAGCGGACTCGGTAGATGTTGTCTCGCCCTGATAATAAAAAGAAAACCTTGACAAATTATACCTAAACCTTCTCCTTGAACCGTTCTACCTACTGGTGAAAACGGCATGAAAATCCGTTGTATAGTTTTTGACTTTATCGCGAACAGATAAACAGACAGACCAGAGGACTTTGTTTTATACTATGTAGTGATGAACTGTTACCTGTGCTTTCGTTCGTGTGAAATTGATCAAAAATAATTTGTTTACTGTAAACAAGCGCGTGCAACATGCGCTGAGATAGAATAAATGTATATAATTTGAATTATATTATTATTTTGGTCAATTTGACGACCATTTTGTTTTATTTACCGCGTTTGCATCTACATAACTCAGTGATTATAGCAACGTATAAGAATAACACAATTATATCGACAATATGGGCATGTTATATCTACATAATAAACAATTTAACACATATTGTTCGATAATGTATAGTTCAAAATTTTCATTACTTTCTTATATAGTCTAAGTGAGCACTGAGGGTGGTATATAGTAAGTTAAAATTCCAGGTATGTTGCTGATGATAAATTCCATCCCATTCGATATACTATTCGTATTCACATAACTAATGTACACGTTACATGTTACAGTAGATGGCGTGCGTGTCATAGTTACAAATGTTTTTAAAAAAGCATTTAAGTAATGTACACACCTACTTACAATTTGACATTTCTTTAATACATTTAAAAAAACGCGTGCGGAGCCGCGGGTGACAGCTAGTACAGTATAAGTGAGCACTGAGGTAGTTGTATTGTGGGTTAAGGTTCCAAATATGTTGCTGATGACAAACCTCATTTGGCACGCTGTTAGTATTTATATATCTAATGTACACGTTACATGTTACTGTAAGTGGCGTGCGTGTCGTACTTACAATTGCTTTTAAAGAGCATTTCTATAATTGTACATAGTCACACAATTTTATAATGTTTTAATACCAAAAAAAAACGCGTGCGGAGCTGCGGGTACAGCTAGTTAGGGATAAAAGTGCTTAAATAAAATTAATATAAACAAAATGAAAAACATGAGCGTATGTATTACACAATCTTTTGCTCGCGGCTGAGCTCGCTGTAATGTAGATTTTATATAACCCTCGGGAGCAGTATATCTTTTCTGGGCAAAAAATACTCTATTTCCTTTTATATACTATGACAAACGTGTATGCAAAATATCATGACGTTCGGTGGAGTAGTAAACGCTTAAAAACGTAAGAAGCAAATAAACAGAGTTGTATTTTAAAAGTTTCAAACAACGATAGAGCTATTAAATAGAAGTGAAAATCAGTTAAACTTCTTTCCTTTTGAAAGAAGTCTCTAAACTAGAGAATTTGTTCGGAGTACCTATTTTATATATGTATGTACGTAAGGACCAGTAACAACATGTCAACACTGGAAATGCATCCGTAGCAAGCGTAGCGGAAGTTATGCCCCTCTACGAACCACCGCACTGCTACGTAGCGCTACGTAGTTATGTTGCACGGAAAGGTAATCTCCTTCCGGCTAGAGAGCCGAATTTGCGGCCACAGCACTTTCACGATAAAACGATTTCAATTTACCAAAACATGATTATCGTGTACATACTGTCTGCATAATAATTTATTAAAAATATATACTTGAATTTATATCACACTAGTTGGTGTCCGCAGCTACGCTCGTATTAATGTAAACTTAATCTATCCCTGGGGGACAGTACTTCCTTTCTGGATTAAGACCTTATATTTTTTTCTGTACCTCTGAAAACGTGCAAACAAAAGGTCATAATAATCGATTGACTATTTATTTAAGGTGTAAGAAACAATTAAAGAAAGAAACTCACACTTGCATTTATAATATTAGTTAGGATTTAAATAAGACATTTCAGTTAGATGCCCTTATTCGTAGTTTTAGTATACGCGGGTAAAAAAATTGTAACCGCTTTCTGTGTTAGCAGCTGAGAATTTCATTATTCGTGGTTCCAATTTCAATATGTACCTAACGAATTTATATCCTTTTCTGTACCTCTCACTATGTGTAGACAAAATTTCATTATGAGTTTAATAAACAAACTTACGGTAGCATTTATTACTTGGGATTTAAATAAGAAACTACAGTTCAATGTCCTTATTCGCATTTTCAGTATACGCGTGTAAAAAAATCGTAACCACTTCTGTATTAATACCTAACGGATTCTTATATTAGGTAACAATAAAATAGGCGTAAAATATTTATAAATAAATAAAGTTTACTTTGTCTTAACCTAGTGCTTTTTGACAAAAGCCGCTGACGCACAACTTTCGACTTTCAAAAATAACGCGTGTTGCTAGGACCTTTGATATAAACCGCCATGGTACATTTTATACCTTATAATCAACTCTAATGCATTGTCTGGACGATTTTTTTTTGTTCCGGAATGTGTAACGGCTCTAAGGCTGTTATAGATTTGGTTAATGCTTTCGTGGTCACTCTGGTTAGCGTGAAGCTATGCATCCGAAATTAAATAACCAATGAGAAGATGGAAGATAATAAAAAATTAGTATAATCTTTAAACTTTTACATAATCTAAATAGGAATAATAATATTTTTGTGAATAAATTGATTTTAATTTAATATATTTTTATTTTATTTTGTAACCTTGGAACGCACACTCTACATTTCTATACAAATTATCATACAGGAGTTTTTGGCGGGATCTTGGAATATCATGTAGTGGTCTTTATATTTTATTCAAAATCTTGTGTTATTTGGCTCTGTATTCTGTACTGTTGGTGATGTTTTACGTAATATAGTTTGGTTACTGTGCACAAGTCAAGTGGATCGGAATTAATACCACGGAGCATGGATTCTGACTTGCCACAAAAACTCCCTGGAAAGTTCTGAGACGGCCACCATCTTGTTAGTTCGTTGAAATGATCGTAAGAAGTTTGTAATATCCTATTCGATAATGGCAGTAATAATCTACTAGAAGATGAGTTGCCAAAAAAAATAACATACAGTATTCGCGGCGCAATTATTGAACCTATCATATGCGAATAAGGAGGTTTTAGTGTACATAAAATTGATAAATTCATACAACATTTGAATGATCGTTACAAAAGTATTTTTTTACGTTATCTATTTTACAATAACTTGCCGCTGGGTGGCATTGTGGAGACTACTTTTATACGGTTACACTAATAGTTGTTAAAATGGGTATGTTTACCAAAGAATATTTCCACAAATTCCATTTAGCTATATGTCAACCATTTATTAGAACGAACGTGCAGAGCTGTGGACACACCTATTACCAAACTATAACTTAGAATGATTGTGTATAAAAATAATGTTCGACTGTTCGTTGTTTAATCAGGACTTAACCTATAGTTAATCCTATATAAATATGTTTGATATATAAACTTTCACCTTCAAGTATAATGGATTTCAGACGTGATGGTTCAAATCAATACAGTAATATAATCTATTCGTTTGCCAAAGCTCTTGGGGCAATTTACGGGGGACAAACTCCACCCTCTATACGTGTTTCCGTTTTAAGTCTGTTCATATTACAATCCGATTGGTAAATCGATATCTATACATAATAGTAACATCGTAAACGAGCCGTGTTACAGACATAAATAATTAAAAAAAAATGTATACCTACATGTACTTAGAGGCCAAAATATTTATTGGATTTGTTTTCTGTTTATCTGTGCGTTTGTACACGCTAATCACAGAAACGACGCAACCGATTCGAATGCCGTTTTATTTATTTCTTAGTTTAGTTTCTGACTTTCTTTTAAATATCTTCGCTTTTCATTAATACTACATGATACAAAAGTTAGTTGAACTTACGAAAACAATTCAAATAAATACAAATAAAAAACTCGTTTGCAAAAATACTGTTTTTTTAATAACATGTTAATTTTTTTTTGTTTTCCTATTTATAAAACGTATACTTAAATATTACATAGACCTTGATACTTCCACGATTAAGATGAGTCTAAAGATATCTAATATGTTAAAATCCATCAAGCCGTTTACGCTACAGACAAATAAATTGAAATACATACTTGCTTATTAATATAGACTCGAATAACATTACCCTCCTTCTGCGTAATTGGGTAATATGCACGCTGTGTTTACTTAGGAAATTATATATCATTATCATATATACAAGTAGGAATATATAACATAAGTTGGTATAATAATAATAATTTATCTAATCATATGGCTAACTAGAGTATCCTATATCATTATCATTCATTACATAGTATATAACAAAGTTGCCTACCGCGTCTGTCTGTCTGTCTGTTCGCGATAAACTCAAAAACTACTGAACGGATTTCCATGCGGTTTCCACCAGTGGATAAAGTGATTCATGAGGCAGGTTTTGGTATATAATTTGTCAAGGATTTTTTTATACTCAGGGCGGGACAGCGTCTGCTGGTCCCGCTAGTTTCCTTATAATTAACTATAACAAATCGGTGATTACGGTGCTGAAGAGTAACAAATTTTTGTCCGTTGGACTGTTCCATAATATTAATTAAGATTTATAGCGATAAATAAAGTAATCGGACGCTAGTTAAGTCTACCAACAATTATTGTAATTTAATAGATAAAAATGTACTTAATATAATCTATACTAATATCATAAAGAGGTAAAGTTTGTGAGTTTGTGACGTTGTAGGGTGTAATCTCAGGAACTACTGGTCCCATTTGAAAAATTCTTTGAGTGTTATATAGCTCATTTATCGAGATAGGTTATAAGCTATAATAGGAGCGGAATATCAATGAAGAATGTTTCAAAATCCGTTTTTTTCCTCTTGAGAGTTTCCGCTGCATATTAGAGTTAGCCCAATGTAACTATTCCACGCGAACGACGTCGCGTGCAGAGGCTAGTAATAAAATATACTTACAACTTACGTAGAATTATATATAGTTTATAAAAAAATGTAGAAGAAATAGGAATTGTAAATCGTGTTTTGCAAGTGGAAATCAAATACGTGATTTTAATAGCTGTACAGTAAAGTTACTTTCACGACACACTGCCTGTCAATTTTTATGGATATTCGGGTATGTGTCATGTTTTTACATATAACGCAGATATCAATCATCGTTACGAATGGAATGGTTATAAAAGAATCCATTGATAGATTCAATACAATACGGGCGCTCATAAAACTAAACTATACATAACAATAATACCGCTCGATAAACCTTTGTGTGTACGGTATATCTAATTGTTAAGTGCTAGCACAATGAGGCTCTATATCAAAAGTACATCGGTACGGCTATTACAAGAAGCCAGAAAAATGTATAGAGGCGACGATGAAATAATAGCATAGTAGTAAACTAATTTAGAGTTTTCGATAAGTTAGCTACTACCCTTGACATACAAAGCTATCGCCAAGCATTTAGTAGTATTTTCTAACAACTGTACTTGAGACCTAGTCTCTTTTGAAGCATGTTATGAGGTATCAGATTTAATTAAAGTCTAGCTATAGTTTATTGGAAACAAAACACGCCTTTAAAGATGAAATAAACAAAAAAATTATTAGTAACAATACGAGTATATTTTATTTTACGATTTGATCAATTCAAACGATTTATCGAAACGATGACCGAATAAGTCATTTCTTTTGTTCAACTTGGTTCTTTATTAAGTCCCTAAAGTACAGACAAAGATGAAAGTGTCCCTATTGAATTCGAAAGAATTATTTTCGAAAGACTTCATTTTTATACGAGAATTCAATTTATCGAGTTAAAATGTATACTTTTTTCAAATCCTTGTAATTACAATTTAAGGCCCGTACGTAAAATTACGTAACTTAGAAAGTATAGTACGTAAATTACACATTTTTCAATAAACATAATAGGGCTTAATACATTGAAGGTGATTTTGGCGATGACTGAAGGAGGAATTTACAGGTGGTAGAGCCACACTGAAACTATTGGTTTCAGCATGAATGGGTCGGCTCACCCGGGATACTACCACCCTCTCACAGAAACAGCGACGTGAAGTAACAGTGCTTTTTTTTTTTATTTACGTGGGGAAATCCTTTATGGATACGCCACCCTCTTGGGGGAGAGAGTGGGTTATGTCCGACTCGCACGGACTAAAACCCCACGGTGTACCGTCCGCCGTATGGTAGGGCCGGCCAGGGATCGAACCTGCTGTCTTCCTGAGAAACCGCCCCTGCCGCAGCCTGGCGAGTGAACGCCAGGCTTCGTCCTACTATAGAGAGACTACTGGGTACACGACCAGTCGTCTCCCCTCGTCAGCCTCACCTGTGCAATGAGGAGATGGGTCCCCCGACCCATCTCCTCAGGCTCGGCTCGGAAGTAACAGTGCTTGCATTTCGTTCGGTCAGTGAGAGCGCCGGAGGCCTACCTCCCCTTTTCTTTCTTCTACGCCCTCCCCTCCACTCCCCATAACCCTTCCCCCAAAACATAGGCTAGCAACGCACTCGCAACTCCTCTGCTGCTGCTAGTTTCTATGGACGGCGGTGATAACGTAACATCAGGTGATCCGCCTGTTCGTTTACCACCTTTGATAAAAAAAAAATGTTAAACTATTTTTTATTAATTCAGCAATGAAATCTCAAACTTTATATATGTGTAATGGGACTACTACTGAACGCATTAATACACCGAATAATAAAATTATGAAGACTTTATTGCGCTAAAACGACCAAAGTTAAAATTTTATAGCTTTAGAAGATTAAAAAATAAGTAAGCACGCGTTGTCGCCTCTCTTTGTCATAAACGGTGACCCCAATAAAATCGGGACAGAGAAAAAATCTTACACAATACCATATTCCGGTACTAAAATGTTTATGTCATCTGTATGAATCCTTTATTTTATAACTACTGAATTGTTTGCGTAATGCATTTATATTTGCATTGAATTCCTTGATGATCTGCAAACATGATTTAAAACGGATAGTTCGTTAACATTTCGACAAAATTTAAATTGCACTTGGGACTAAAGTTAAATTTAACTGTTAGAAGAAAATGAACCTGATAATGTTAAGTGACGACGTATCCTAAAATGTTAACAATATTCACTATATGATAATGTAACCAAAGTTTTAGTTAATCTAAAAATGACAAAATAATTCTTACAAGTGTTATTACGCATATTCTGAACACAATTAACAAAATCACATACAATAGAAAATTCAAAAGCCATAATAGACTGAGAAATAAGGCGATGGAATATCGGATTTAATGTTCACATATTTCAACCTAGCAAACTTTCGAGAAATATTTCAGAGTTTACATCAATTTACTGAATTTTCTCTAGTACTACCATGTAGTGGAAAATGTGAATTTTTAAAAATGCGACTGTCGAATGACTTTTAGCTTCCAGATGGATATGTCAGAAAAGTGTTACCACCGTGCTATCGTTTTGTTATGTTTTCCTTTCACTTAAAGATCAAGCTCCATTGGTTTTATCATTGCTTCATCGCATTGCTATCTACATAGTTTCCAGGGTTGTAAATTTGTTACAAAAATATGAAATAACTAGTTTTTCTCGCGGCTTCTCTCGCATTAATGTAGATGTTATTTATCCCTTGAGAACATTATATTACTTTTTTAAGTAAAACTTCTTTAGGCGCGACTAGGAGGTAACTGGACGAGAATGCAATGGAAGTCCGTTACGGCAATATGGCGTCACGTTTCTGTACCATCCAATTTTTTAATATTTTTAATTTTATCAATAAATAGTTTATAAACGAATCAATCACAAGTATTTGGAAATAAATAAATAAATTGAATAGTAATAAAAATCATACAATAGATTAATTTTGTACATATGGGAGCGCGACCGTGCTACCATCTGGTTTCAATGTAAGTAAGTAACATTACACATAAAGCAAAGCTTCATTACTTATAGTGCCATCTATCAGCTAATTCGGAACTTAAATAAAACAAGAAATATTATTAGCAACTCTTTGTTATAAAAGTGAATAAAGTATAGACATCTCTTTTAACGCCAATGAAGTTTTACTTCAATCGTGTGTGACGGTTACACGTACTTATTTTTTTTCTTTTCTAAACTCCTAACAAAGTCTATGCAGAATTGCATAATGTTCGATTCGTATGTTGTAATATTAGTTAGGATTAACGATCATCGGATAATTAAACGGAAACGTCCGTATTATTTAAATATATGACATTAAACTTATTTCACGTCAAAGTTAGATTATATAATTCTAACTTCCTAAAAGCTCCGAGGTAATTATTTCCAGGTCAGCTTACCAGATAATTGTTTCGTACCGTTGGGGAGCCCGACTCGTTTAGTTTATTGGCAAAGTTCCAACAAAATATCACAGAAATCCACAGGTGACCAAATCATATTCTTTTTGATATTAATAAACATTTACCAAATCATTTTGCAAAGGGAAAAAGGTTTTTATTCGAATGAAAACTTACTGAAATCAAAATTGGTTAGCATAAAAAGCCAAAAAGTTATCGAATTTTTAATAAACATAATCAAATTCAACGAAAATCCGTTTGTGAAGAGCTGGAAGCAATGAAGCAAAAATTTTATTAAAGGTATTCGACAGGCAACTGTTTGTTTTTGGTTTTACGAGTTGGCTTCCATCCAACGAACTGTAACGAGTTCTACAAATTGCACTCGCTCGGTTCAAAGTTTACTTCACACGGCTCCGCTCTTTATCTGACAATGTGAGCCTTATATACCGTATTATTAATTACAATTGGTTAATTTCAGTAGCCCTATTTTCACCAAATTATTAAACAAATTACAAATCATACAATAGAGATATAAACCAACAAAATAAATGCTCAGAATAGTTGGGAATAATTGGATACCAAGTTCGAAGAACAAGTTGCGTGACGCTTTGGGATATTCTTAATAATCGACAGACATGAGCTGAAAATGATATTAGACTGTTTAGATTGTTTTTGTTATATGTTTTTAAGCCTTACTAGGAAACCAAATCTTCGCTTTACAGGACAACCATGTAATGAAAGAAAATGGGAACTAAACAACTGAACATCAATCCGTCAATCACACCATTATTTTTGAAAATTTCTCCACTATGTCCTGCCACTTACTTATAGGGAATTTTTTTATCTCTATATTTTGACGATTTTTCAAATAATCAGTTTCGTAACAAACACAGTAAAAAAAAAGACGTGTGGCACTCGGAGACTGCCGCGGTAAAGCTATTGCATAGCATTTTTTATCAACTTATGCAATTATAATTATTTATTTATTTTATTAATGCAGTATTTAAAAATAAAAAAAATAAAAAAAATTAAAAAAATTAATTATTTTTTTTCTTTTTATTTCAAAAAATAATACTGCATTTGTGATAATAATAATAAAATGAATGTATATAGAGTACTAACTCATTTTCTTTCACTATTTTTTCGTGATTTTCTTCATTAATAAATGCACTTTGTTTATTCATATTTAAAACACTTTGTACACAAATTATACGAGTACAGATATTCACTGTTGTACATAGATGATAAATACCTATACACTTATATACTTTCTCACAAACAGCTGATTACGGTAGTTTTCCAATACAACCAATGCCACCTAAAGGCGGGTTGCTGAACTAAAGAGACAAGCGTGATATTTCAAAAAGTCATTAAAAGTTCTGGTATTTATCGATAGATGGAAAAACTAAAAAGTATCACCGCTGTGCCGGTCAGAGTGGGGTGTGTTAGGTTTTTTTCGTTACGGAATTTCTGGATTCGGTCCCCACGCTCAAGGCCCGCGATAGAAGCTATGCAATAGCTTAAAAGAAATTCGTGAAATAATTGCCACCGTTCAGAACTGATGTACTTACTGTACATTTGGCAATATGTTTTTGTTTATATAAATATATTATAATGTGTAGTAATATTGATCTATATGTACGAGTATATACAGAGTTTTTATGCCATAAATAACATTGCAAATTGACATTATAAACCTTAACGTACAGAAGCGAGTATTTTAAAACAGCAAACTTGGCAACAAGAAGTTCTATAGGACCTCTGTGCGCATAGTGACACAGTTTCACCGGACAGTGGTTGGAAAATTACTCCGGGAATGTAGTGCCAGATTTGTAAATAGGCCGTATAAGTCGTGCCCTAGGGAAGGCACATTTCAAAGAGAACACGCGCACTTTGCTTACCTGTTATTTTCATATACAAATATTTATATAGTACTTCATTTATTCATCATTATATTTATACTAGCTGTTATTCGCGGCTTCGCTCGCATTAATGACTTGACCTATTCCTCGGTAACCCTAACAGTACATTTTGTAAGATGAAAGGTACCCTATACTCTTTTCTGTATCCCTAAAAACATGTATGCAAAATCTCATGATGGTAAAATTATTAGTTAGGATGCATATACGGAAAATACGTTACTCGGTCGCTTAAGTTCACGCGGATAAATAATACTTTATTTTAAATGTTGTTTTTTCCAGTAATTGTGATGTTTAATTGGTTCTATTGATTCCTATTCGATTCTCATGTGATATTTAATCATATCACATATTATGTGTAAAAGTAATTGTTTTAACATTTCCTGCATTATATTATTGTGTATAATTATTAAACTTGATACTACGTTCAAAATAAGTAGATATATAGTCATCAATTGAGAATTAAATAACAGGGTAAGAACAGCACAGAAGTAACGCATAACGTTTTTTTTTGTGACATAGGAGGCAAACGGTTAAACATAATTTTATAAAAACCTCGCCTTTTACACCTACCAACATTTATCTCTGCATCACCTAATGGTTGACTGGCAGATAATACCTTAGGCATTAAGTCCGCCATTGCGTATTTAACGCATAATGTGTAAATAAATAAATAAAACGGACAGGTGGGTCACCTGATGTTAAGTGATCACCACCGTCCATAGACGCTTGCAACACCAGGGGAGTCGCTAGTGCGTTGCCAGCCTGTGTTGGGGGAGGGAGGAAGGGAAGGGGAAAGGAGACGAGGAAGAGCAAGGGAATTGGGCCTCCGGCGCTCTCACTGACCGAACGAAACGCAGCAATGCAAGCACTGTTACTTCACGTCGGCTTACTGAGAGAGGGTGGTGCCACCCTGAGTTCGCAGACATTCATGCTGAAACCGGTAATAGCTTCAGCGTGGCTCTACCACCTACCAAAATAAATAACGTTCCTAATATATACTAAAAGCACTTTTCAACGGATTTTAATTTTTAATTTTCATCAAAATCATCAGAGATACTAAATAAAGAAAAACTAATCGATTCTGCTAATAAAAAAACTGTAAAAAGGTTATTCTTGTTGTGTTGTTTATTATAATTCAAAACCCAATTCGTTTATTCATTTTATCACTTAATATTTACCTGACTCAGGTATTTACAAAGGTCCTATGCATATGAATAATTATTTGTTACCCGATAAAAGGCTCAATAACTAGACAGAAATGATTGATTAAGCTATATTGAAATGAGGGAGAGGTGACCCGAAGTAAAGTCGTCTAATACATTTAGTTATGGGATACACAACGTGTATAATAATTCATCCACCCTTTGACTGGAAATGACAAAGGAGTTCGTATATTATAATGCTGTGTAAAATTATAATTATGTAAATGTAATTTGTAATCCGCATTTGGATAATATATCCCAAATAACTATAACATTCTAAAATACTAGTTGCGCCCACGACTGTGCTCGCGTAAACTACAAAATTATTGTCAATGTATTTTTTTAATATAGCGCTTTAAATATTCCATTTTTTATTTTATAACTAATTATTTATTGTAAAGCCGGGGTGTACAAATATATGATTTCAATCTATTAAATTTAATTTTATGACACACTGCACTTATAATATTTCAATAATTATATTGGGTTAATGTATGCTACAGTTTATACCGTTATTCGAAGCGACCGATATCAGAACTCTATTTTTAATGTCAGTGGTCATTTAATTATGTTATAACCACTTTTATGAAGGTTGTTAGCAAACGGGATGATTGTTAGTTCGTGCGTGATTGCAGAGTTTGTTGTTTGAGCTGTGGTAGTTATTCCTATGAAGTATTAAATTAAACTTTTGGTCCGTGGAAAATGGAACAACATTCAAACTGAGATATCAGGAGGGGGTAGAAGATTCTTTTCCTATTTTAGAGCTTGTTTAACTGTACCCGACCACTACACACATACTGAACTATCAGTCATTCATCAAAATAACACAGTGCATATCCTGTATTTACATTCCTAATTATTTTCAAAATGGCAACGTGACGCCAAATGACGATAAATCCTTTTATCCCCGTACTTACTAAAATTTGTGTGCTCTATGTAAAATATATAGAGCAAGATAGACATATGTATTAGTATGAAACAAAAAATAAACCAATAAAGAAAACACTGTGTGAATCCAATACGAAATAAAATTTGGATTTCATACGTAGAAACCACCCGTGAATTTATTTCGGTGCTATAACCTAGTTACAAAGGACGCGTGATGAGCAGCCGTGGATATGACTTTTCCCGCGGCCTGAGTAGACGGATCTAACCGTGTGAATAAAATCCAAGATATGTTTACACGTATTAGACGCGATCTGAAGTTAGAAGTGAAACTTCGAAATGCTGATCCGCAACGTTTTTGTGTAACGTACAGTGGTGAGGGTTGAGTGAGAACAGTGAGACATATTCTCTTCTCGCTTTTTTCCTTGGTTTCACACACATATATATTTTTTTCGCCTAACATCTTTGGTCCTTATATAAACAGAAAATAATCACGATATCTTCATTTAATATAATGTTAATAAAGTGTTAATAAACTAAATTTTTTTATAAGTACTACACTTCGTATGTATTCTCTTGGCGTGGAGAAATGAGGCGAGTTATGTGGTGCGCAGATGCAGGACAACGCATACGAAGTATCAACTACTTCTTAATACAACTTTACGTAAACTACATGCCATTATTTTTATACTCTACTAGCTTTTGCCCGCGACTTCGTCCGCGTGGAATAGTTACTTTGGGCTAACACCAACTTTAACTCGCGACTTCGTTTACGTGAAAATGAAAATATTTTTAAATAATACGTACGTTAACCCCGATTTTAAAACATTCTTCATTGGTGCTCCGTTCCTATTTATCCGTGTGATGATGCCTATAGACTTCCTCAATAAATGAGCTATGTGACCATGTAATAATTTTTCATATTGGATCAGTAGTTCCCGAGATTAACGCATTCAAGCAAACAAACTCTTCAGCTTTATAATATTAGTATAGATGTGCGATGAAATGTCGTTTAATAGTGAGATATGATATCTATAAAGTCGATATAGTGTTTTCAATAATACGCAAAGACGTTCAAAAAAATAAACTAGTATCATATAGATTTTCCCTCACTAGCAGAGAAGTGTACGAACAAAGAACACTCGACAACTTCGTGACACTGCCGACCGCCTTTTCACGTTCTACTTCGAGGCCACTAAACTCTTACACATGTGTACATAACATATCGGAGAAATAAATCAGTAGGTACAAAATACCAAACAACATATATATCGTTGACATATTACACCCATTATATTTGATCTCCATATGTGTTGACCTTACAAAAGTACTTCTTTCGTTAATTCAAAATATAAGCCATTTATTTTTCACTCGTCCGTTTGTCATTATTTATTGTAATTACTACTTATTTGTAATAGTATAAAACAAAGTCCCCTACCGCGTCTGTCTGTCTGTCTGTTCGCGATAAACTCGAAAACTACTGAACGGATTTCCATGCGGGTTTCACCAGTGGATAGAGGGATTCATGAGGAAGATTTTGGTATATAATTTGTCAAGATTTTTTTTTATAATCAGGGCGGGACAACGTCTGCCGGGCCGGCTAGTTTGTAATAAATAGTGTACTTATTACAAGTATTCTCAGTATTAAAACATTTACATATACCAATTTTATTGTGCTTCTTGAAGTATATAACTTGATACACTGCAACTCCATCCAATGCAACGGTGAGTTAAACCAAAATGTAATATAACATAGAAACCGGCTGGTGAGGCGGATGTCCCGTCATCTAGTTTAATAATGATAAGATGTGTCGATACGGGGGGCGACTTTGTCCTTTGACATAAGTACAGCACTCCTCTTCGCGAAACTGTAAAGACACCACCCGTTTGCCATCGCGTGCGCAATAATTACGCACAATAACTGCTACACCGCTATATACCTTGTGTTTAAACCGCTTTTAGTTTTAAATGTAATAAAGAACTATTGCCGCTTCTTTCACCGCATAATAAACATTACGTTTTATGTGTTACGTGTGTGAGCGATCTGGTGGCCACCAACACTGTGATACACGTGATTCGTGGACGTGCGAGGACCAGGCAGCCGCATCCAGCAACTGGGTAAGCGAAAGTGCTTTATATACCTCCCAGTATCGATCACATATTCTCACATACTCAGAGATAGACAAAGTTAGTCTGACATGCATCCACGTGTTCAGACATAATAAGTTCTCATACCGCACGGTGAGCACGGCTATTTACACGCCTGCCTCACCACCGGCTCTATAATAATTGTATCTGGATCACTTTCGACGGTGTTCGGTCAAACGGTGTACGAGTTTATTAATAACAATTATGTATACTAACGTTCATATATTTTTATATGGATTATAGCTAATTCCCTCCTGGTTCGTTGAACATAAAACATGGTAATGGGTTAGTCGAATTCAAAAAATAGCCAACAACTATTTACGAAAAATTCTGTGTCGAATGGTCATAGTCCTGTAACAATACGTTCAGTACTTTTGACATGATTGAGCCTCAAAGGAATTGCATTCTCATCTATATACATACATACACATATAATAAAAGGCTAACGGGACAAAATCTGTACATATAGATTGTATCTCATCATTTAAAAAAAAATACTGGGCGGTGTCTTAGAATCAATGACAGACAGAACACATTTCGATAGCTTCTAAAATTTTTGTCTATCTGTCGTTTGTACAGGATTCTTTCAAAAACTACTGGACGGATTTTGACGAAATTTGGTATGGTAATAGTTTATACATCGATATAACATCTAGGACATGTTTTACGTGTACGAGTATATCACATTCGTAAATATTTATAGGTATCTTGCTTATAAGAAAACACAAAAGAAAAGGAATTTACGCAAGAATTACTGGACGGTTTCTGACGAAACTTGACACTGACATCTATACTAATATTATAAAGAGGTAAAGTTTGTGAGTTAGTGAGTTTGTGATAATCTCATGGTAATCTCAGGAACTACTGGACCGATTTGAAAAATTATTTCAGTGTTATATAGCTCATTTATCGAGGAAGGTTATAGGTTATATATCATCACGCTAATACCAATAGGAGCGGAGTACCAATGAAGAATGTTTCAAAATCAGAGTTTTTTTTTCCTTCTGAGAGCTTCCGCTGCGTGTTAGCGTTAGCCCAAAGTAACTATTCCACACGAACGAACCAACGAAGTCGCGGGCAGGATGCTTTTTGTGCCATAAAACGCAAGGGGTTCTCCAGGATAACGGACGAAAGTCAAAAATTGGTAGTGAATGAAATTCTTGACGGATTTTGGTGAAATTTTCTTTGTGCTATAGCAGAGAGATTAGCCATAAATTTCATCTCCGTATGCTTCTTAAAGAAAACGATAGCTGGATTTTGAACCGACTTCTTCGGTCCGTATAATGTACGTTATGATTTAACTACGGCAACATGACATTTCTTTGCGTAATTATCCATCAGTTGAATTAGAGGCACAATATCTAATATGTAGGCTAAATACTATTGATGTGTGGATTCGACTCTTTATCGTGAAGCATTTTCTTTACATTCATTTTAACCATAACGATTCTAAAGAAAATTCACATCAATAATAATACCATGTCGACAAAGTTGAAAAATATGTGTAAACGAAACTGTTACTAATATGTTGTTACATTTACTTTATTGTATAAAAATGTTTCCTTATGTACTTAAAAGCTATTTAATTATAAACTTTAAATTTTGAGATGCACAAGTCTGATATAAAACTCCTCATACATTTGACGTTCTTGAAATATACTAACAAAATAATCTGTATGCAGCACAGCGCGGCGGCTGCTAAAAATTAAGTCAAGTTATGTTTCATTTCCATATTTGACACCAAAAATGTAACTAGAAATGACGTTGGTAAACAAAGGTGACAAGATTTTTCCGAAAATATAAACCTAGATAAAATAGTTAGGTAGCACTGTAGACGAAGAATTTCAATTAGAGTTCTGTCGGCATGTGTGTCGTTTCGATATTTGATAAAATTAGTTTTCTGAACATTGTTGAGTCTTGAAGTAGTTGGGTTCAGGCTTTTGAATCTACGATCGAAGTAATCAGTTCAGGTGTTTGCAATTACCATACAATGTTATATTTATATTAATATTATAGAGAGAGGTAAAGTTTTGTTTTCGGGAAATCCTTGGTACTACAGATCCGATTTTGAAAATTCTTTCATTGTTAGAAAGATATATTATCCCTCAGTGCTAAAGATAATTTTATATTTTGGCAAATATATATTTTCTAGAATTAAACACAACAAATATAATTGAATGGCGTTGTGCTGCTTGAATTGTTTGGAATAAGAAGATAAAATCTATAACAAAAATATTAATTACTGTTACAAAAAATTCGGTGACGCTATGTATCTAAGTTTAATATATCAGCCAAAATGGTGGTATATATGTCAAAAGTAAAATAAATTTGACAAGATTAAGTTTGGGTGCAGATTTCACGTATACTTTACAAATTCTTACAAAACAAACAAATAAATCAAAATGGAAATTTAATGTACATATAGTTTAGTTTTTACAGTTTGAAGTTGATTAAGTTAGTCTGATACGAATGCGAAATATAAAGAATAAGCCAACACAATTATTGCGTTGTCACTACCGCTGGCTCTACGCGAATAGTAAACGGGTGAGGAGGTGAGTAACACAGGGGCAACCCGAGGGGTACTGGGATAGACATTTATCGGCAACATATGTTAATTTTTATCTCAGTTGGACCCGGTAGGTGATGTTGCAAACGAGTTCTAGGCTTATTTTAAAAAAGATTTCTCACATACCAAGTGGGTTGTGAGGGAGTATATAAATCAGTAATATGTTATAATAAAGTCAGTACTGTATCAGCCTCCGTTGTATCATTTACCCGATCTCTACATGGCGACCCTGCCAGCGTCGTAAGTGAGATGTGTGTTTACATTCCGTTTACCTAAACGGGGCACATAGTGACAATGCAACGCCACAAAGATTACATACTGTCGGCGCTAGTAGCAATCACTATCGCTAGTTGTGAAATCTTATTAAAAAATGGGCATAACTAGTACCAAAGAAGAAATCCTAACTTCACAAAACGCAGCTGAAAAAAGTAACATTGCCGACATCACACAGCCGACTTTACACGCCAGTTCAACGTTATTCTGCTAGTATTATTGTTCATGGCATAATTAGCAATTTTGTGCGGAACAAAGGGATATATTGCTAATTAAATTTTCATAATATATAAAAAAAAAATTCATTACAAGAGGACGGAGAAGAAGAGCCTATTGACAAGGAGATTTAAAAATGGATACGAGGAGCCACGGAAAGAAGATTGGGATATCATTTAACATGTCAATAGCCACATTTTCAAAAATAACGGAGCGGGGCAATATATTGTGTTGTGTATAAATGCGCGGTAATATTGTGAAATATGAAAGAGTGCGTGAAAATATAATGCGTATATAATCGTATCGTATCCTGGAAATATGATGTGCTATTTCTTTTTTTTTTATATACATATAGTAATTATGCAATCGCATATATGTAATTTTTTAATTAGTTATAGAGAGTATGCACAAAAATACCATATAAGTAATTGTGTTAAAAAGGTGTATCTTAATAACAGCAAAATTTAAAAGCCTATTTAACAGTTTATCTGATATTTTTACTATGTATTATAGAGGCAATTCATTCCACACCATTCAGGAGCGAGAGGCCGCTCATCATCCACAGGTAGAAGTCGCGGACGATCCAGGTATAAACCGACCCTCAGAATAGACAACAGGTGCAAGTTCAAAGGGGACCACTGACAATTTGGCGCAGACCTACGCACCCATTTCATGGCAACAGAGGTAGGTACAATTTTCATACAACTATGGACCAACGTCTACGTCATGTGCACGTACATACTTTGACTAACTCAAATCCTCAGTAAAATTCAGTAATCGAGCAAAATCAGCGTGATGAAAACCAGTTTTTTCTAGTATAAAAATGCAATAGTGTACGTTACGTAATTGTTAAATCGCATAATCATTACTCATACTATTTGTTAGTCGACACCGGTGCATCCATATCGGTCGTTAAGTATAAACATATTCACTAACAAAATATTCCAATCCATATAGAGAAAAGTTTTGTAAGCGGTATTGGAGGCAAAGTCCAAGCAATTGGATATGTTTATTTAAGCTTCGTTATTAGAGATCATATAATTAAACATAAGTTCTTTATTTTAAAACATTACCGTGTAAAGGTAGCGGTATACTTGGACAAGACTTTTTCATCAAGTATAAATCGGTGTTGAATTATGGAAATCAAACTTTGTTACTATGAATAACAACTTGAAAATTTCTTTACCTTTGATAATGACAAAGAATAATATTACTATACCGGCGAGATCAGAGTCTATACACTTTATTCGAGTAAAAGAGATGAACGAATGTTCACATGTAATGACGTGAGCTCAAAGAAGAAAGCTAGATGCTGTCCCTTCGGATGATATACGATAACCCACCAACGATTGGCCTGATCAACCAAAAGTTGTGGAAATCCATATCAAGCCGAAAGACACGGTAGAGTTAAGATTTATAGACGACAGCAGCTTAAAAAGGTTTAGGAGTGATAATTTAATAACATTAGAAAGTATCGCGTTATTTTATATTGCTGAGAAGAAGACGATATTTATAAAACAAGTGTCTCAATCACAAATTACGCGAATCGAATTTGTGAGAGAACTGAGTGATTTTTGTGAAAAAAATGTGTGCGTGTACTAGTGTACACACGTAAGAAGTGAAACTTGTTTAAGGCCTTATTTTTCGCAAAATGATCTATATGCAACTTTCCAGAAATTGGTTAAAAAAAAAAAAAAAAAACCCTTTCTTTCTTTATGGCAAACAATTTCATTAATATATTAAAAAATAAAGTTAAATTAGATAAAGTTTAAACAAAGGGATTTTATTATCATAGACATGAATACAAACAAGATGGCGCGTAACGGAAAAATGTGACGGTAAATTTTTTCCAACGCCGATAAAGAAGTTTCACTTCAAAAATGAATATAAGATAAGTATATATTGCTAAGACGACATTCATAAAATAGGTGTCTCGATCACAAATTACGCGAGTCGAATTTGTGAGAGAACTGAGTGATTTTTGTGAAAAAAATGAATATAAGATAAGTATATATTGCTAAGAGGACATTCATAAAATAGGTGTCTCGATCACAAATTACGCGAGTCGAATTTGTGAGAGAACTGAGTGATTTTTGTGAAAAAAAAATGAATATAAGAGAAGTATATATTGCTGAGAAGAAAACGATATTTATAGAACAAGTGTCTCAATCACAAATTACGCGAGTCGAATTTGTGAGAGAACTGAGTGATTTTTGTGAAAGGTGAATATAAGAGAAATATATTTCATTAAAAATAAAAATATATTCGTAGAAAAGTTAGCTAACGAAATAAAAAATTAAAGTAACTGGAAAAGACCCAGATTATGTATATATTAAAAGATGTCAAGAGAAGAGATGGACCTAGACGATAGGAAAGTGATACTCAACGATTTTCATCTCTTGCCCACGAGTGGTCACGCGGGTACGATAAGAATGTTGACCAATAATATAAAAAAATATTATTTTTGGCCAGGCTTAGAGTCTGATGTCCAAAAATTTGTTCAAAAGTGTTCTCAATGTCAAATACATAAGTATACCATTCAGAGTAAAGAACCAATGGTAATCAGGTCAACTGCCAATTCGGCTTTTGATAAAATATTTTTAGACTTAGTAGGACCATTAGATAGAGATAATCTTGGTTATTCTTATATACTTACGCTACAGTGTGAGTTATCAAAATATGTGTGTGCCTATCCGCTTGTAACTAAAAACGCAACAGAAGTAGCACGCACCTTTGTAAATAATTTCATTCTACAGCATGGCGTAACGAGAGAGATAGCTACTGACAAGGGTACAGAGTTTATGCCTGATATCTTCAAACAGGTTTGTGAATTACTTCATATTAAAAAATGGAATTCTACTGCGTATCATCATCAAAACATAGGAGCCCTAGAAAACTCTCACAAAAATCTAGGTGCATTTTTACGAATTCAAACTGAAATAAACCGGAATTGTGGAGTACTTGGTTACCATTCTGGTGTTTAGCGTATAATACGACAGTTCAAACGTCGAAAAAATTGCCACCATTTGAACTTGTATACGGAAAGATATGTAATTTACCTAAAAATTTGATAAAGTGCGTAGAACCTCTTTACAATCACGATAATTACCCATTTGAACTTAAATACCGACTTCAGGTTTCTCAAACCGAGGCGCGGAAAAATCTAATTGAGAGTAAAATAATAAGAAAAAGTAGGTATGATAGATATGTTAATCCTATACGATATAAACCTCATGACAAACTTTTAGTTAAAAATGAAACTGGTAATAAACTTAATCAGTTATATTCGGGACCATATAATGTAATTAGAGATTTGTCACCTAATGTCGACATTGAATGTAATGGTAAGAATAAAGTTATACGCAAAAATAAAACTAAGTTATATCATGAGTAAAATTGCAATTACAGGCTTTATTTTGATATGCGATACCCATACGCTGTATGCAATAAAGACATTGTAGGTGAGAGGTACGTAGAGATGAATAACGGTCGCGAGACTCCGGGTTCGAGTTCGGATATCGCCGAACAATTGTTATCTTATACTATATTATTTACTTTTTCTATTAAGCAATGTCTTTACTTTATTATTATAATCATATTGTGTAATCTATCAAATGTTTATATGGAACGCATAGTATATTAAATGTGTTTATTGTTTTTCTATAAATGTTTATTTTGTAATCAACGTGCTTAACAATAAAATAATTATTAACTTTTATTTTATTTTATATTTAAGTGGGAGATGTGAGGGAGTATATAAATCAGTAATATGTTATAATAAAGTCAGTACTGTATCAGCCTCCGTTGTATCCTTTACCCGATCTCTACAGGGTATATGTTTGAGTGAGTCTCTGGATAGTTTGGATTCACAAGTGGAAACCGTAAGCGACGCTGCAATCGGGTTTTAACTATTTTAAGATTTATTGCGTTTAAAAATACAATTGAAACCTGTAATAACCGATTTGGTGCAGACGAAGTTGCACGGGTTGCACGGGAATTTATATTATAATATAAATCTGTAAATTTTCTGTTTCGGAACTCGCGTAATATGAAAACTACTGAATCGATTTGAACGTAACTTTCAGATTAATGTAGGTTATATCATCACGCTTTCCCATAAAGAGTAAGCAGAAACAACAATACAATTATTACCACGTTTAATGTATTTAAGTCACGTGGTAAATCAATGAAAACCTTTATACGTGAATCATTACATAGTATAAAACAAAGTCCTCTACCACGTCTGTCTGTCTGTCTGTTCGCGATAAACTCAAAAACTACTGAACGGATCTTCATGCGGTTTCCACCAGTGCATAAAGTGATTCATGAAGAACATTTTGGTATATAATTTGTCAAGGATTGTTTTATAATCCGGGCGGGACAACGTCTGCCGGGCCCGCTAATAAATAAATAAAGTGTCTGTTATTACTTATTGAATTTATTTATATGATCTTATACCATCAGTCCGCAACATCGTCTGTGTTTTTATATTTATAAAATAAAAATACCGTAAGTTACTCTTTATAAAATTAGCTATCAGCCAGTAAAAGTCCCGTTAAAATCGGTCCAAAATAGAAAAACAGAGAAAAAAAATTAAAAAATTGTTTTTTTTTTGTTATTGCTGCCATGTACATTTTCATTTAGTAAATAGTAGATTATTCAGTTATTTTGACATTATAAACTGAAATTTCATTTTTATATATATGTATTAGTGGTCCCGGCGGACGTTGTCCTGCCTTGATAATAAAAAAAAATTCTAAAAATCAATCGCACCGCCACCTACCGGTTCAAATTGAATCTAAACCATTCTCGGATCCACTCGAACACGCACACAAAATTTCATCAAAATCGGTCCAGCCGTTTAGGAGGAGTCCAGTGACATACACACGTACAGAAGAAATTTATATATAAAGATAAATAAAAACTTACCGTCATTCATAAACGATTTAGTTATTACCACAATCTGAATCAAAACATTACAATTACCTTGAATGAGTAAAATAATTTAAAAAAAAGTCGAGGCTGTTAAAGACTGCCGGCAGAAGTGAAAACCCAAAACATTTGTAGCGTCATTTATAATGACTCTGGCCCTTTTGAAAAATGAACGACATATTCGGTGACAGACGACAGTTGGATATATATTTTTCCTCGACAGACAAGTCCACATTAAAAGTCTCGATTGCAACGTCATTTCCAGATTTTATCATATATCACATAGTACAAAACAAAGTCCCCTACCGCGTCTGTCCGCCCACATTAAAAATAAATCCTTGACAAATTATATACCAAAAAGTTCCTCGTGAATCACTTTATCCACTGGTGAAAACTGCATGCAAATCCGTTCAGTAGTTTTTGGGTTTATCGCGAACAGACAGACGCGGTAGGGGACTTTGTTTTATACTATGTAATGATATTATATGAACACACGCCCCCAAAACATTGTAGTTTAAACTGTGTTCTCTTTTGAATTTCTTAATTAATTATAGTGCGAATTATTACAATTTCATAATCTGTAAATTGAAATTATTATCATTAGTCTTTCACATCTATTACCACTCCAAATAATAATTATATACTTTTATACAATTTATTAATTCATTAAACATATGATGAGCTGCACAACCTCAATACATACTATCACTATTATATGTACACAGGTTTTTGAAGTTATATTTTTTTTGGCGCGTTAGGGAAAAATGATGAGAGTAAATTTTTACGATGCGCGCGCACACCGCCCCCAAAAACCGACACCGTGAAGTTAGCTATAGCCAACATTTTGTTTCTTTGTATTTGTTGTTTGTATTTCTTTGTATTTGTTGTTTGTATTTCTTTGCATTAAAACTTTCAATGTATTAAATACTTTATTTCTATTGTTAGTGTCGTTTTTTCTACAAACGTAGAATAAGGCGAAAGATAAAATTTTTGAAAAGATTTTTATCTTGTTACGCCAAAGAAGTATAACTTCTAACGCGTGTACATAAGTACACACACACTTATTTATACTACGCGTCGCTAGTCTTATACAAGCTGCGAAAGCGTTATACAGCCGATCATGCTTACGTAGCATGTCATGACGCGAAATTATAAATGTATACCGCCAACGTGCCTAAAGAAGTTTTCACTTCTAAAAAATATAACAAAAAGGATGTTAGTTTTTCACGATAAAAATATTTCGCCGCAGTTCAATGAAAAAAGTTTATTATGTCGGTTTCAGCCACAAATACTCACAAAGACATTTTGTTAGCAATGGCGATAGAGTTAGTTTGATCGAAAAAGTTTGATCCAAATAAAACGCTGTTATAAGTTTTGGCGGACTCCAATTCGCCGACGAATGTTGTAATTACGCCAAATAGATGTTTATTCAAAACTAGATTTCTCACTTCGCTCACGTGAATGTAGATTTTGATATATCATTTTCTGATCTTTGACAACGTGTCTGCGAAATTTCGTGATGATCGGTTGAATAGTCAAAGGGAGAAAACGTAGCAAACAGAAAACTACCATTCATATTTACAATGTTGACTAGCTTCTGCGTGCGACTTCATCCACGTGGAATATATTTTGGGCTAACGCTGACACACAGCGGAATCTCTCAAAAGCAAAAAAGAAACGATTTTGAAACATAATTCATTGGTGCTCCGCTCCTATTGGTTTTAGCGTGATGATACAGCCTATAGACTTCCTCGATAAATGAGCTACCTAACACTGAAATAATTTTTCAGATCGGACCAGTAGTTTGAAGGTGGTAGGGTAGAGCCACGCTGAAGCTATTATTGGTTTCAGCATGAATGTGTCGGCTCGCCCGGGGTACTACCACCCTCTCACAGAACACCGACGTGAAGTAACAGTGCTTGCATTGTTGCGTTTCGTTCGATAAGTGAGAGCGCCCGAGGCTCACCTCCCCTAGACCCCCTCCCTCCCCGTCCTTCTCCTCTCCCCCTCCTCCAAACACAGGCTGGCAACGCACTTGCGACTCCCTTGGTGTTGCAAGTGTTTATGGACGGTGGTGATCACTTAACATAAGGTGAACCACCTGCTCGTTGGCTCCCTATGATATAAAAAAACCAGTAGTCTCCGAGATTAGCGCGTTTAAGGAAACAAACTCTTCAACTTCATAATACTAATAAATATAGAAATATAGATAAGAATTGTATGTTAAGATCTATCAGGTATGCTATGAATATTAGAAATAAGTCTACGCTTTAACCGACTGTGGTTAACATAGTATAAATCTGTGAAATATGTCGAATCGATTATGCGTGCAGCTCGTTTCTCTGACCCGATTCGCAGAACACGTAGTGGAAACATTATTTACCCTCAGTGTGCATCGAACAGAATGACATTTGAATTTTAAATAGTGGTAACTAAATGGAATATAGAATCGTTTTGAACATACGTTTTGGAATAAACCAGGTAGAGGGGCTACCAGACCGGCATGTCTTTCGGCGATCGTCATTGTTTTGGATTATTACATTGGATTATAATCAGGTATAGTTCAATACAGTGGTGCAATAACAAAACAGGGTGTGTCGTAGAGATAGAAGTGAAAATTTGTATTACAGGGAAACGTATTAATTTAAAAAAAACCAACAAGAAACCCACGTCACGCGGCGCTCCCAGGCGGTTACCCATCCAATCATTTACCGCGCCCGATGTTGCTTAACAACGGTGATCGGACGAGAACCGGTGTTTTCAACACTCGACCCGACACTGTTTACCTGCACCAGTTTTCGTCACACAAAAAGATTGCCGATCAAAATTGCAAAGCCATCCAAGCAGGTTTGCTTTAAAAATATAAAATAATTTTTCGATATTCTATTTAATACTTTAAAAGTCAAACGTTTAACCATAATCTTACCTGATGTTAATAAACTATACCTATGTGAGGTATAAAATTAAGATCATAGGTTTACTGGACTAAGATACTAAATAGCGAAGCGGCGTCACATTTCCAAAAATCAATCCTTAGTGCTCAGCTACAGCGTAAAGGAAGCCGTATGTAAATTTCCACTGCTCCAGTAGTTTTGGTAATGTTTAATACTCAGTTGACAGCTAATAGAGGAGAATGAAAGAAGAAATACAGGTTACTTCGTCTCTACTTAGATGAGATAAGGATATGAAGAGAATATACTAAAAAATATAAATCTAAATAGTGCATAATCTATAGCCCGGGAAGCAAACTAACGCGAAATGTCATTTTTTTCTACTCCTTTTACTTATAGTTTGTTTTCTAAAAGCTCGTTGCAAATAAAAATAAACAGGATCTCGTTTCTATTGCTTACTTTCGTAATAAATATCGAAATTATAAAAATGCTTATTTTATTTTGTTTCTGTAACGATTATTAAAGATATATATATAAGACTTTATAAATTAAAATACTAGGCACGCCGACAACTTCTAAGTACTATAAGTAAATCCACACTTGTTCCCACAAGTTAGTCTAGTTCTGTTTGGTTCACGAATTGACTGAACTCTGTAATCACAAGGTTTCGTGTCGAGCTTAGTCTTTTTCTTCTAAGGGTATATTTCACTTTCACGATAGATTCTTGAAAATGTCGAAAATGTTTTTTTATATTTTATACTAGCTGTACACGCAGCTCCGCACGCGTTTTTATAAATTTGTATTAAAGAAATATAAAATTGTGAGACCATCTACAATAATAGAAATGCTCTTTAAAAATAAATTGTAAGTACGTCATGCACGTCCCTTACAGTACAGTGTAACGTATACATTAGATATATAAATACTAATAGTGTGGCTAATGAAGTTTATCATCAGCAACATGTTTGGAACCTTAACCCACCATATCCCCTCAGTGCTCAATTACACTGTATAAGGAACGAATGAAAAAATGCCTTAAATAATAAATAGATAAAGATAGAGATATGCCCATATTATCAATAAGTAATACGTTTATGGTCTAATATCATATTAGAAAGACCCCTTCTATCTTTAAAATTACTATCAATTATAATATCAATTATACTGTTGAATTGTAAACAATGAATGAGCTGACGTCTTGGAATCTTGCATAAATATAAAACTATATATCTATCTAAGCAGTTTTTAATATTAACAATTTAAATAAAATAAAATGGCCGCCAAAATGACCAAAAAGACAATATAATTCAGAATACATACATACAGATATATGAATTTCAATTATATTTATTCTTGGAGTCCAGTACAGCGCACGTCTTACGCACGTGTGTACAGTGAACAACATATTTTTGCTAAATTTCATGCGGACGAAGTCGCGGGTAACAGCTAATCTAAAATAGAATAACCTAAATTACTTTTTATACGGTCAGTTATCTGCCAGTGAAATTCCTGTCAAAATCGGTGAAGCCATTTCGGAGATTACCCCGGACAGCAGACCGACAAAAAATTTAAAAACTGCATTTTTATTATCGGTTGCGTGTATACTTTCACACCCAATCAGTAAAAAAATGTTATTAAATATTAATATAAAAATGTTTACATACAGACACTTCATTTTTATTATATGTATAGAAGATAGATTATTCTATATCATTACATAGTATAAAACAGAGTCCCCCACTGCGACTGTCTGTCTGTCTGTTCGCGATAAACTCAAAAACTACTGAACGGATTTTCATGCGGTTTTCACCATTGGGTACAGTGATTCATGAGGAAGGTTTTAGTATATAATTTGTCAAGGTTTTTTTTTATAGTCAAGGCGGGACAGCGTCTGCCGGGCCCGCTAGTAATTTATATATAGAGGTTTTTATTCACTTTTTAAGTAAAATACTTTACTACACAAATATACAATTATGTATATCAATTAAGAAATAATTTCTGGCCGTTTTATTCAAGAACAAAAAATATATGTAATACTAGCTTCTGCCCGTGACCTCGTTCGCGTGGAATAGTTACCGTTTACGCAGCGCACGCAGCTGAAGCTCGCAAAAGGAAAAAAACGATTTTGAAAGATTCCTTATTGATGCTCCGCTCTTGTTGATCTTAGCGTGATGATATATAGCCTTCCTCTATAAATGTGCTATCTAACACTGAAAGAATTTTTGAAATCGGACCAGTACTATCGGCGTCTGTATCACTGCGAGTGTTCTGAAGAGCTATTTAATTTAATCCCTTCCACTCCTTTTCATAACTGAAACACGCACGCTGGGCTTCGGAGCCATAATTTTACGGTAAATCCTATCTGGGCACGAACTAAAAAGTTCGCAACTTCTTATTTTTGCCGTACCGTGACGCTGTGGAACAATCTCCCGGCCAGTGTGTTCCCTCCTTCCTATAACAAGGGCTCCTTCGAGCGTAACGTGAAGAGACATAGATAGCGTATCTCTCGGTAGTCGCCATTGTTTTTGAATTATACTGTGCTCACCATCAGGCACAGTGCAGTCAATTTGCTGTGCTACAATAAAAAAAAATAGTTGCTGAGATTAGCGCGTTCAAGCAAAACAAAATCTTCAGCTTTATAATAAAGAGTACTATAGATGTTTATAATTTTATTTTCTGCTTTATAGATTGATCGCTTTTGACCACGATCAATCCTGATGTTAAATTACAATATGGACTAAAGCGCTAAACACGCCAAAACCAAAATGGACTAGCTATCAGATGCAATCGCCGAAATATCGATACATTTTCAACTTCAAAACGATATCTAACCAGGCGTTTATTAAAAAAAACTAACACCACGATACTTTTGGGTTTATTACGGTACTTTGCAACACTGAAAACTTCGGTTCATTACAATATTCGAACTTACGTCAAACAAAGCGGTATCTGAACACGTTTTTTCGCTGAACACAATTTGAATAATTCATAGGTAACACTGTACGACGAATTTAAATCGTTTTCAAGTTTAGTAATTACTTCGAGAAATTGATTTTATTATGTCAGAATATTTGCGACCCGATCCGTCTTAACATGAGTGCCATATAGGTGTTTAATCACATTAGATTCCTTTTTGGTTTTTGATTCCGTTTCTATGACTTTTTTTTATATCATAGGAAGCAAACGAACAGGCGGGTCACCTGATGGTAAGTGATCACCACCATCCATAGACACTTGCAACACCAGGGGAGTCGCAAGAGCATTGCCAGCCTGTGTTTGGGGGAAGGAAAAGTGGGAGGTGGAGATGAGAGGGGGTGGGTGAAAGGAGGGGGAGGGAGGTGGTCCTCCGGCGCTCTCACTGACCGAACGAAACGCAACAATGCAAGCACTGTTACTTTACGTCGGTGTTCTGTGTGTCGGGTGATAGTACTCCGGGCGAGCCGACCCATTCATGCTGAAACCAGTAATAGCTTCAGCATGGCTCTACCACCTACAAATATTTATAGTTGATATAGTATTTTGATATTTACACTTCTTCAAAGTCAAAAAAGCTATGTAAGAATCTTCACACGCACAAAATTTTATTGATGCACATAATTTTAAATTTGTAATATCTTCCAAGATATTATTCATTAAAGTGAATTTTTTTATTGGTTGTAGCGTGTGATCACTATCTCGTCTGATGTTAAATAACGACATGAGATGTTAAGCCTGCCAAACCTAGAGGGGACTTACTCTCAAGTGCAGCTGCCGGAACACACCGAGGTGGTAGAGCCACGCTGAAGCTATTACTGGTTTCAGCATGGATAGGTCGGCTTGCCCGGGGTAGTACCACCCTCTCGCAGAAAACCGACGTGAAGTAACAGTGCTCGCATTGTTGCGTTTCGTTAGGTCAGTGAGAGCGCCGGAGGCCCACCTCCCCGCCCCTCGCACCATCCCACTCCCCCTCCCCCAAACACAGGGTGGTAACGCGCTTGCGACAATTCTGGCATTACAATTGTCTATGGACGGTGGTTATCATTTAACATCAGGGGACCCACATGTTCGTTTGCCTCCTATGATATAAAAAAGATCGATATTAGATGCTCAACGTAGCTAAATCATTTAATTCGATAAGGACTGCCACTGAAAATAGTGTCGCAAATCAGCAATTAGTTTTTAATAATATGTAGAAGATAAATAATACTGTGAGTCAGAATTCTTTATTATTTCTATGTATCTCATAAGGTTTAGCGAGGTTTAGCAATGTACTCGCCCGAAAACCGCTAGCTACGAATTCATTAGAATACATCAACTTTTCTATGCTTTATATACCAGGTGAAAGGTTAAATACTAGTACTATTCTAGGATATGATACTTCATGGTCACGTTTAACATATAAAATAATAATATCAAAACAAATGCTAATAAACAACAAAGAGAACCTTAGATAAAATTTATTTTAAGAATTTGAAAAGTATGAATAACCTAAACAAACCTAGCTTGAATGACCGGTGACAAAACCTACTAGCGGCGACCTAACCTTCGATAATAAAAGGGACTACAAGTCCCTTTTTCGTTCAAACTTCGAAAAATTATCCTTTGTTAGTTAGCCATTGATCCCACGTTTCTTCACGCTTCACTTTCACTTCGCCCGGCGGTCACTGATACTGTGCTTTAAGAAAGACGCGTATGGAACTGCATATAATTTTTGTATTTTTATAGATAATTTGGTCAAATATTTAGCACTGATTTTTTAATTTATTTAGAAACAGAATCGAGTGCAGAGTATCCTCCATAAATATTGCTATTGTCTAAACTTTCACCTGGTATAAGTAATATGTATACATAAGTGATATACACAATTCTTCCAGAAGGAATTATCATAAAAATAGTGAAACAACATCAAAATCCGTTGGGTAGTTTAGAAGTACAAAGGCAACACGCAGACGCGAAAAGTAACTATGTTTTAAAATATATTATTTATCGTTACATATAGATAAGAAAGAAGGGTTTGTAAGGCGGATGTGCAGGGACAATAAATCTGGACGACTGCCGCTCTAAGAAAAATGTGGTGTAAATGGAAATTCATTCGCTGATCTTGAATAATGGCTAAAGTTGGCTAGTTTTCTGTTACATAGAAATGACATTATAGCAAGGAAACCATTATATCTTGAAGAACTCCGTTTGTGACCGAAACGGTAGTGCCGCTCAAGCAGAAACCATAAATAACCCACCAAAGATAAAGCCTATAGAAAAATTGTAAAGCTAAAGGATTATTTCAAGCTTCGTAACTATATAATAATTATCATAAATCCAGTGGTACAAAAAAATAATCCGAGGGTTTTTTTTTTTTTATTTAAGTGGGACGACTTGGTGTCGCCCCTCGTCAGTCTTCCTCTACCGCGGGTACGCAGAGACCTTGGTTGAGTAGTTGTTTATTTGATTAGCTTTAATATTTATTTTTGATTATTTATATTTACTTTATAAATAAATTTATAAATTTTCTGTTTGTAGCTTCTTCTATTTCTATTTATATTGTTGTAATTTCTTCTAGATTTACTTGTGTTATTAAAATGTCCATACTCATACGTTATTTTATCTTCGTTTTTAGTCTTAGTGTTTCTTTCTAATTTATTCTTGCTAGTTGTTAGTCTGTTTTGTAGCGCTTTCGGCTGACTATTTTTAAATAGTAGTCCCAAGCAGATACATCTTTAGACATACTAGTTATGTTGTGTTTTCTTTACTTTGACTTTATCTTTGATTTATTATTTATATCCTTATACTTCATGACATTCACTTGTTTTTCCGCATTTTGTTCCTTTTTCTGTTTTAGTTTGGCATTTAAATTTAGCAAAATTTTTGTTTACTTTTCCAGTTATATTAGCTTTAACTCACTTTATTTACTTGTTATAATTTCGATTTGATTTTAGATTTAAGGGAGTTTGTTGTTTAGTTTTACATTTATGTTTTATTTACTTATGTTAACTTTTAATCTCATGTATTTATAGTTATACTGCTGTTCCGCTTTATTTTAATTGCTATTATTACTTATTTACTTGTTTATTTAATTTTGATTTTCTAATTTATCTTTTTATATTAAAATCCGAATTATCATAGATCATTCTATATCTTGCACATTTTTGGGAGCTGTTGATGTCATATAATTTCTGCCCTTGTCTTTTCGCTTTCAACAAGATCAACAAGTTCAACAAGATGCATTGAAAGAGAGCTTTTTATTTTATCTTGAGCAATTCCATTTGTTCCAGATTTGCGATTTTGTATTGTCCTTTGTTACATCCATTGAACGCCTTGATTTGTCCCACTTGCTTTATTTAATAAACCAGATGGGACAGACTTATGACTCCATGTTAGTAGCTTTGATCGCATGTTATTTCTTTTGCCTGTTGTTCGGCTGTTGAACCTCTGGTGTTCCCAAATGGGATTAACTCAATTTTAGGCTCTGTTGTTATACTTTCTATGTTTCCTGGTATTACATGATGTATTTTATATTCACCCTTTGCTTCACTAGTCATTTTCCTATTATATTTATTAGCTACGTCAAGTCTTACGTCTTTTTAGTCCTTATTTTGTTTGATAAGCGTTTTAGACTTAGTGATGCAAGATACTTCATGCAATTGTTTCCAGTAATTTTATTTTTAAAATATAATATAATATTCTTTGTGTAGTATAATAAACTTTTTATTCTTTCGTGTTGAATTTTTCTATCAGCGCCCTCAGCAATAGTCTACACTTTGCCTTGCTATGGCATCCCATTTCGCTCTGGTGGGGCACTTCCAGTCAAATGCATTGTGGGGTTTCCAGTAATTTTATTTTTAAAATATAATATAATATTCTTTGTGTAGTATAATAAACTTTTTATTCTTTCGTGTTGAATTTTTCTATCAGCGCCCTCAGCAATAGTCTACACTTTGCCTTGCTATGGCATCCCATTTCGCTCTGGTGGGGCACTTCCAGTCAAATGCATTGTGGGCTATGTTTTCTATTTTGGCCAATGTACAGTTTCTATAGCTCGCTATTATTCCATCCCTGTATGCAGGGCAGTCACCCTCTTGTGGTTTTTACCATAGTGGCTGCAAATTTCTGCATCCCCTTTGCATCACTTTCTGCCATGCCCGTACTCCAGTCATCGCGTACATTGTATGGTGGGGGACTGATCTTCCACTACCACTCTTTGCAGATCGATATAGATTTTTTCTGCCGTGGTCAGTCTCCCCCATACCTTCGGCGATACCTGGAGCACAACATGGTTGGTATGTGGGTTTCGGGCCTTCCTCCTATATTTGACTTCGGCTCTGTAGTCGGCGTCTGGGATGTCTTGAAGCAGGTTATTGTTCTGATTTTTTATTAAAGCTAATATCTGTTCGTCATTATGTATTGTCAGTACATCTCTAATTATAACCCTCGGATCTTTATGTCCGCCTTCTCTATTTTTAATGTAGGAGCCGTTTCCTTTATTCTTTTTGCTATTTTTGTAACATCTTCTTCCGCCGTGCATCCCACAATCACTCTCTGATCCTTTATTTTCCTAAGTCTATCAATTCTCAACCCTGTACTTCCTGCATCCACTGCCTTTCTCACTTTTTCAATTACTTTTCCACTTGTATCCATTTCCTGTGTCGACGAGATGATTATGGAGTGCACGTGCGTTGGGATTTTAGAGTAAAGGGCCTCTGCCCTTCCCTTACTTGGTTGTTGTATTGCCTTCACATTTTTCACCACTTCTTCTCCTCTTTTCATATCTTCCATTTCCTTCTTTAGATACTGCATTATCTCACCTAACTCGTTTATTTTTCTCTTTGTTTCTGTAATCATTCTGTCTAGTTCCTCTTTTGCATCTTCTCTGATTTTATTAACGGCTCCTTCAACCATCTCCCTGATATTATCTTTAGTAACCTTGTATTCTTTGGCTCCCTCTAATATCTCCGTCAATCTGTCAATATGTTCTTTCTCTTTCCTATTTAGTTCCTCAAGTAGGTCTCTCTCTCTTGTCATGATATTTGTCTCCTGTTCATCAAATCTAAGAATCATTTCGTATAGAATCTTCATGTTTTTTATAACATTTTCTTTGATAGTAGTCTTTAAGTTTACTGATTTTTCTAGGTGTTATGGATTCTTTGAATATCTTAGTGGCACTACTTTTCGTTTTCTCGGGGCTCTCTATAACTTCCATCGATTTTTTGCGATTAACTAATATTTTTTTTGTTTTAGGCTTCTTTTTCTGCACTTCGGCACCACCCGCGGTAGGTCCGGCGTTTGATATCATCTTTCAATATTGTAAGTATTTATTTATTGTAAAGGTTTGTATAAGTTATATAATTGTGTATTAATGATAAAATATAAGTTTGTAAAAGTTGTATATAATTATTAAAGTTGAGACTATATGTGTGTATATTATAAGTCAATTTTATATATATGTCTTATTGTCACTATAATTGTAAGTTTGGGTGTAAAAATCCCTTTATGTCACTTTATTTTGGTCAAAATTCTTAATGTTTTTAATTTTTTTTAAAGTAATATACTTTTAGTCTTTATTTTAGTACTTATTCGTTTTGGAATATGAGTCTCCTAACTTTATATGTCACTATTTGCCTACGCTACCCGTTCCGCTACTAATAACACGCAAGTTCGGGAAAAAAGGTTTCCAAGTATAGGAATCCACCTTACCCGTGACAATAATGAGTGTGGTGGGCGGGCCGGTTTTCAAATTTCGAGTCCGAATTTCGCGCTTTTTTCGTCGGATTCGTCTTCAGCACATCGAGGACGATACGTGAAGACGAAAAAGTCCGGAAAATTGCGAGAAGTTTTTCCGGAAATTCGGGAAATGTATGAATTTACTAATAATTTATTATGTTTCAGGTCCCGGAAGCGTCCCTCGACAGTGACGACGGGTGCGGCGGGTGAGGGGTGGTGCTCCCGATCGGATATTACAGGTTCAGATTTTTAAAAGGTAAGTTTTCAGAAAATTTTGGAAAATTGTAATTTAAAAATGTATTAATTTTTTGCAGATACTGGGAGCATCCTTCGATGGTGCCGACGGTTGCGGCGGGTGAGGGGTGGTGCTCCCTATCGGATACTGTCAAAAATTGTTGTGATTTAATTTTTGAAAAACGCAAAATTCGTCCGACACGATGTTTTTCAGGTTTTTCAGGATTTTATAGATTTAAATTGTGTCAAATTTTCAGCTGTTCGTGTGGCGCAGACCGAGACGGTTGTAACGGTATGCGTCACTATTATATACCTATAAAATTTGTATGTCAAAATTCAAAAATGGGCAGCGATCCCCAAGGAGGGTTGATGACAGGCCGATTGTAAAAATTAAGCCAAATCACCAATACACCACAACATGACGAACATGTTGTACCGACCCTACTTATGTGTGATAAGCGTAAGAAGAAGAAGATCTTCAATAATGGCGACCACTGGATGCCAGTCACACAGATAAATTTTCCATTATTCATACGACGTTCGCAGTCTAGTTCGAGATAAGTATCTCATCACACTGCTAGGATAGTTTGTAGATTGTATTGTAAAATCCATTTTACTTTTGTATTTCAAGAACAAAAAGTAAAAAAATTAACATTGAAACTTTCAAAATCATTGTCTGTCATATTTGCGTTCGATGGTGAATGTTTAATTATATTATACATATCTCTGCCCGCGTCTCCGTCCGCATAGAACTTAATGCAAAGAACAGTCTTTTGTTTACTGTATCTTACATATTATATAATATACATTACATAATATCCTCGTTTTTGTAAGAGATTGAATTGCATTTACTTACCTACTCTTCTCTCGGGCTTATCTCGAGCCGTCATTCAAATTACAATAACTTTTTATAGAGTGGACCGATTTTAATGAAAAAAAACTTAATGTTACTCGAGCATATGCTTTATGACTTTCTTCTTGAGGTTCATGTGGTTTTATGAACGTAATACTTTAGCAGTGATGCGCGTTCAGACAAACAGACAGAGAGATATTTCAAAAAATTATTGAAACGCATTCTTAGACAATTTTTTTCACAAAAATCTAAAAAGTATAGACATGTTAAATTTATGTTCTTATTATATGTATAGATAGATATATATATTGAGAAGCGCAATGATGCTTAAAGACTTTTAATAAAATCAGCTCGAAACCACAGCTCGTTCAGTCGTGCAAACTGGACGAAATTTCGAGAAATTAAAAAAGCAAATGAAGGCGACGTCTAGTCCCGTGTTAAACACAAATTTACATTACAATAGAACTATCAAGTTAACATAACAAACATTTACATAACTACAAGCAAAATAAAATAACGAAAGGAAAATAAAAGTGTTCCTCCTGAAATAGAACGACGATAATTATAGCTCTTCGTTTTAGGCTTTCGATTATTACACAAATCTCTTCTTTTTCCTAAGCGGATAAAAATACAGTGATAAAAAACAACTCCGTCCGATATTTTATTCAAGTCAGGGAATGAACAAATCGGTTTCAAAGTATCTATATTTTCAAACAACTTAATATTTCATTATTATAAGAACAATTTTATTAACCTTGACTGGTATAAAGTCTAATAATTTACTGTTGTTTTACTTCTGAGTTAAAAGTTATCGCATTCAATGGATTTTAAAAGGAAATGAGTATTGAAATTCGATACCTCTCGTACCAGTAGCACTAGGGCGCCGTGGCCAATTTAATTTATTTGCTTTATTGAAATCAACGAAAACGGTCTATTAAGAATTCAATTTGTTCGTTTGAGTATCTTTTGAGATGAACAATATTACTGAATCTTCTAAAGAGGTAATAAAATGGTATAAACATCGAAAAGTAATGTTTTAGTGGTCAGCGCGTTCGGATACTGCTTTGATCGATGTAGGTTTGAACCCTTGAAAACCGGAGCTTTCGGTGAAGGAAATGATTGTGATGAAACCATAGCACGATGGCTATGGTTTTTCCTAAGGCTGCCTAACTAGCTAATAATAGCTAGAGTAAGGTCTGTCGCCAAGCATCTGAAGGCGTGTTCCAGCAGCTGCACTTAAGCCAATCCTCCGCTAGATTTAGCGTATTTACCATATTAGACCTCATTATAACATCAGATTAGGTTGTGGCTAAAAGCTAAAATGTATAAACTACTAGCGAGCCCGATAAACCTTCCTAATGAATCACTATATCTACTGGTGGAAACTGCATGGAAATCAGTTCCGTATTTTTTTATTTTATCGCGAACAGACATACAGACAGAGAACTTTGTTCTATAATATGTAATGATAGAAAAACACATTGTATTGATAAATGTAGCTGTGTGAACATCGTTCAAGTATTGTCAACTGTCAAAACTATCACGAAGCTCAGATCACTCACTTTCGCTACACCAATCCCAGTGGTTGGTTTTTTAACCAATCAATGCATGGCATGGATTGATACATAAAATGACAATACAACGGTCACGGAGCTGTTTTCACGTATTATAACGATCCACAGTCGTGTACCCTAAGGTTCGTTGCAACAACTCGTGGGCAGTGTATCCAAACTCAACAAAAAGGAGAAACAAGAAATCGAGTGGTACACTTGAGTGGTGCGACAAAACAGGAGAATAGAGATAAGTCATGCATTATACTGTGGAAGGAGTGTTAGCGAACGTAGTATCACTACCACAAACGTGCGTTAACGCTGTGGTTTGCACACAACAGCAGTACACATATATTAATACTTTAAATATTAGGAATATGAATTGGCAATCACATGCAGGAATTGTATTGATTATTTAACTCTGTTAAATATTCAAACAAAATAAATTCATGTCTGTAAAGTACGAGATAAAAAGGTCGCATATAAATTTATGGAATTCTATCAATATTAATAAACAAATACCTAATAAAAAGTTTCCATACAATAATTATTTGCGTAGAATACGATATGATCCTCGACAGAAATGGACTATTTTAATTTCGTAACTTCATATCGAGTCAACTGTTTACTATAAGCCCCGGCACGATTTTCCCTTGTTACAACATAACTCAATTTATCTTGAGAAAATTTTGTTTTACTACGTTATAATTTTATGAACGCCCACTCTGTTCTAACATGGGGCTCGTTTTATTTTAGTAATGATTACAAAAATATCTTCGGGCGAAGAGTAACGGAAAGGTTAACAGCCATTGTTAGTTACACAAAAAAAAAGTTTGTGTGTACTTATGTACACGCGTTAGAAATTCTACTTCTTTGGCGTAACAAGATAAAAATCTTTTCAAAAATTTTATCTTTCGCCTTATTCTACGTTTGTAGAAAAAACGACACTAACAATAGAAATAAGGTATTTAATACATTGAAAGTTTTAATACAAAGAAATACAAAGAAACAAAATGTTGGCTATAGCTAACTTCAGGGTGTCGGTTTTTCGTAACGGTGTGCGCGCGCATTGTAATAATTTACTCTCATCATTTTTCCCTAACGCGCCAAAAGAAGTATAACTTCAAAAATATTAATTCTAAAAAAACATCTATTATATTCACATACGCACGACACAATACAATTTTTATAGTGTTTTTGTTAACTCGCTTGCATATATGTCTGTTTGGATGGAATTTTCTAATTATTTTCTTAAGTAACTTCCTGGTGAACTAGAGACTTTAGATTTTGAACGTAGCGAAGGATAAGGCAACAGAAAGAAGAAGAATTATCTATTTCTGGTATGTTCAGATAAAAATATATTTTTGTAATACTTACACGTTTTAGCGCTAGACCATATAAGTGACGATGACTATAGTCATGGTAAACTAGCTAAGTCTAGAGGGGCGACTGGCTCTTTAGTACAGCGATCGTAAACACCTATAGATGACGACAGATATTCAACATGAGAATGGTAGCTAGCGAGGCAAGTTTATGAAAAGCTCTACTAAGATTACATCACGATGTCTTTCTTCACAGGAAACCAGGGCTGTAGCTAGAGTCGAATTTGAGGTAGGGCAGCATTGGTTACGGGTAGGCCGGAAATAAAAAAATTATCATAATTGATCTGCCTTCGTATGTCACAATCTGTGGTATGTTCGGAAAAGTTTAAGTAGTCCGGTGAAGCTGTTAAGATCTTGATAGGTCAATAGCGTAGTCAGTTCGAAAAAAAAAGGAAACGTTTAGATACCTATCGCTACAATATTTTTTTATGTCAAACTATGAACAAACAATTTAATTATAATAATTTATCATAGTTTTTGGTATTTTTATGGTAGGGCATTGTCCCACAATGCCCCTACTAGCAACGGCCATACAGGAATCTGCGGCTCATTTACAAGTATTGGAACCGACGACAAGCGACACTAGTATCTGAGCTCTGAACACGCTAACCACAGAGCCCTCATCGCTTACTTAAAAAACGTACTGACTGCACCCAACATTGCTTAACTTCGAAGATCGGACAAGAACCGGTGTTTTCTACACTCTACCCGACACAGTGTTTACTCCCACCATTTTTCGTCACGCGAAAAAGTTGCGGATCGGAATTTCAAAGCTTTAGAAGTTTCATTTCAATAAACCTATAAAGTACCACGAAGTTTTATGCAGACAAGACCAAAAAAGCGAAAAATGTATTATAGAAAAAGGCAGTGTATTATTTTTTAAGTAACATTACTGTATATGGCCTTATGAGTGTAAATGTATCACATAAAAGCTACGAAACGCGCTTTGTTTACTTAGATGAAGGTCTGAGAATGTCGAAGTAACATAAACTATATACAGTAAAACTTGGGGGCAAATTTTACTCGCGTCCGCAGGAAGTGTACCTCTCATTCCCGTACACGCTCTCCCCAGGTGGTACTAAACAGTAACACATTTTTGGCTACTGCACTTCCCTTATTTTCTACTTACCCTTATTTGCGAACTGGGTTAGTTTAGATTAGCCAAATTACCAGACACAAAATAAATGTTTGAATTCGCGAGGCTTACATGCCCGTACACATGTGTGTCACAGTAATTCTTATATGTATGAATAGCTGGTTTAGTTTAGATAGATTCGCGAAGTTGCACCCAAGGTAACTGCCCAAGCCAAGGCTCGGTCACTCTGGCACCCTCGAGCTTATTATAAGGCGAATTGCCTGAAGCGCTCGCCTTAGTCCGATGAAGCTGTGAAGGCTCGTCAGGCCAATAGTCAGTTTGAAAAAAAGGCTGCTGCACTATTCCACGCAAATTGAACCACGCAGCAACAAATAGAATAACCAATCAATCGACGATAATAAAACATGGATACTCTGTTTCGCTATACGATTAAAGAAATAAGTGACTGAGAACTGGTTAAAGGAGAAAACTAATTATGAATAGAATATATGTGAGAGTAATTGCTAGGTCCTCTCATTTAGCTCACTAAAGCCTCCGTAAGTGAGAAACGGAAACCTCTATAAGAGAAAATCGTTTCGTTAAACATTGCATATTTGGTGTATTTTTTAAACTTCTAATAAGTCAGAAGAACCAGAGCTCAGTGAGAAACCTTCATAAGCCAAAGAGAGATCGCCTATCCAAGTCTGACTATATATACCTACCTTATATGTTTATCACTATTATTTCGCCATAGTAGAATATTAAAAAAAACGTACGTGTGTACTTATGTACGTGGACTGTAAGTACATGTACTCACGTAAAAAGTTATACTTCTTTAGCTTAAAAAAGACTTTAAATCAACTTTAAAAGGCTTTAAAACTAATTTTCTATATACCTGTACACATAATCAAATAAGATACCAAGGAGAAGTACAATAGAGTATTTATCAAATAATAATGCTATAATGGTGTGGTGTGCGCGCACATCATAACTCACTCTCACAGTTTCTCCCAAACGCGCCAAAAGAAGTATACCTACAATAATAAATCTAAGCGCAGCCTGATAAATTGACAAAATATGTTTTAATGAGATAAAAACGTATACAAAAAGCTGTAAAAATATATTTCCGTTACGTCAGAGTGTTGTGGCTCTTTCCGCTGGTTTATTTAGTATCGTCGCCGCCTCGTAAAACAATAATAAAAGTGCCGACACGTATTGGGAAAGTCAGCGGGGTGGTAGAGAGTACTTTTGCTCGACGGGATTACGAATTCTCGTCTTACGGTGGTCGTCGCTACTGAATATTTGATTTTATAATCCGATGCACCGCAGAATATTTTTATATATCCCTCTATAAATTTACAATTTACATTTATTAAACTCTTGATTTGTTTTCTTATTTCTATTCTAACCAATACTATATCTTTATATATTGGTTAGTGTTTTATGGGTTACGTCAAATATTTCAATAAAATTTACTGGCAGTAGTTTAGTGTCTACTTAATTTACTTTTAACTGAATAAATTGCTCTATATCTAATTTATCCAATGTAACAAAACATTATAAAATCCTTACCAGAGATATCTATGAAATACTATTTAAATTGAGTCAGTACTTTTTCCATTATATGCAGACTATTAGACAGGCGGAAATGTTACCTCTTATATTATGAGTATACCAACAGACCGCCCCGGCTTGGTATGCCTGCAATGTTTAGTAAATTGTACATGCTTAGTCATAAGTCATCCTTCATTCGTCATTTTTCATGCATTTTCTGACACTTGGATGTTGACAATTCATCAAAGTCATAAAATCTACAATAGAATCATCACACAAGCAACTTTTTTATTGCGAGTTATTTCAAATCTATGATATTTTTAATTAAAATGATAAATAGTAATAGGTGTTTTATGTACATTTAATTTTCAACGCAACTATTTAATTACATACTAATTATTAGCATATTGGCCAAAATAGTGTCTCAGTTCTCAATTTCTTTAATAGTATTTATAATATAATATAGATTATTATAATGGGTTATCCTTAGGAGATAGGTGTATACTATTGTGAATTCTTCAGTACGTGTCTAACATTAAGAATAATTAATATGAATTTCTAAACAAAGTATTAAAATATACATTTGCACTTTTGAATAAAACGCCAATGAGTAATTAATATGCTTAGACCGGTAATAGTACACCGTCATCTGGTTATAGACAACTTGGCGTAAAATAATGGACCGGAAGGAGGAGAGAGTTGTAGGATATGAAAATATTTTGTTTGTCGCTGTTTGAATAAAACCTCTTTTGTATATATCGGTTGTTGGCGTTAGATCTCGTTAATAAGAGTATGGACGCCCGTGTTAGTCATTACACTGAGTGTCACCGCAAACCGAAAAAAGAAAAAAGTGACATAATGATTCATCTGTTTATCGTGGAAGGATCGAGACGGTCTGGTTGAGATTCATAAGTTAAAGAATAAAATAAAGAATCATTATCTAAGATTCGTGGAAGCTCAGGGGCAAGCTGAAAAAAAGAGGAGATCAGGGGGGTCGGGCATTTTCTTAGTTGTCGTATATTGGATATGAAAATAATATTTTAAAGGTTCTCGAAGACCCTTCGGGGTCCCCCAGTGTAGCAGAAAGCCACCATAAGGCGTTTCGGCGGTGCGCATGCTACAATATATTATATAGCATAGAAGAGGTATATACCATTGGCATACACGACTATCACATAACAATAAATTTAAAATTGATGCAACTTACATAATAAAAACGAGCTTTTACCAGCGGTTCCGCACGCGTTTTTAAATTGTATTAAAGAAATCTAAAATTGTAAGAACATGTACAATTATAGTACCTAATTCTCTTTTAAAAACAATTGTAAGTACAACACGATATATAAATACTAACAATGTGTCAAATAAGTTTTACCATCAGCGACATATTTGGAAGTTTAACCCACCATATTACTACGTCAGTGCTCACTTACACTGTATAAGGAACTAACGAAACAATTACTTCAAAAAAATATTATAAAGATGCCCATATTGTCATTATAATTAGGTTTTTGTGACTATACAAAAAATAATCGCTTGTCTGTTCCGCAAGAAATTGTATTATGGAACTCTTAACGTAATACGTTTATAGTCTAAGATCATATTAGAAATACCTCTTCTATCTTCAAAGTTACTATTAATTATAATGTTGAATTTTAAGCAATAAGTTGATAATTATATCTCTAATCTATATCTTCTATACATATAATAAAAATGAAGTGACTGTATGTAATATCAAAATAAATAAAAATTACTGATTGGGTATGAAGCTATCTATCTATACACGCAAGTAATAACAAAAATCCAATTTTTAAAATTTTTCCGGTCTGTCTGTTTGTTCCGGGTAATCTCCGAACCGGCTCGATCGATTTTAACAGGAATTTCACTAACAGATAGCTGAAATTACAGCGAGTTACTTAGGCAACTCTAAATTACACTAACTGTTACCCGCGGCTTCGTCCATAATGGTATCTCCAAAACGGTTGGACCGATTTTCATGGGACTTTCACTGACAAATAGCCGACATTAAAAAAAGTAATTTAATTTATTTTAATTTAGACTAGATATTAACTGTGGCTTCGTCCACAGTGCTATCTCCAAAACGGTTCTACCGATTTTTACGAGACTTTTACCGGCAGATAGCGGAAGTTATAAAAAGTAATTCAGTCTATTTTAATTTAGACTAGCTGTTAACCGTGGCTTCACCCGCATTGCTATCTGCAAAACGGTTCGTCCGATTTTTACGGGACTTTCACTGGCAGATAGCTGACCTCATAGGAAGTAATTTAGATTACTATATTTTAAATTATCTGTAATAAATATATATAATTTAAAAGAATGTTAGCCAGCCGTTTTCAGTAAAATGAAAACCTCCGCGCGGACACAGAAACTCAACACCAACGTGTCTGAATTCGTTAAATCAATACAACTCATACATATGCAGAATTTTATTACACTAACATGCTCGCGCGTACTAATTAAGCTAAGAACGTTCCAATTGGTAAATTGACTCCGTATTTTGCGTACTAATGTTCACTAAGAGTACTCGTATTTCTGCCACAACATTCTCTCTGTTAAGTTTCTACATATTTGGAATTACATAACATTTATACTCGAGTAGTCCCAGTTTAGCCTTGCAAGAGAAACAATTTATCATTGATAGATCTGTTACCCCATCTGGAGTCCCATTTCAGATTGGTTATAGATATCTACGATATATAAAAGCTTAATTAGAACTATACTACAGTATATTTTACGTTCACATTAAATAGAGATTGCTGATGGTCGTTACTTCGATCTCATGAAAATGATTTTATTGTTTGATAAGACTGTTTCGTAGTATAAGTTAGTTAATTTCTACAGCCGTAATGAGAGATTTAAAAAAAAAACTTATGGAATCGCGTCACCAATGACCTCGACATACTTATGACGTATTGTGCTTGTACCAGATATTGTATATAATCGACTGTATCATATGCATGTTTGAATTTTTGGATGGCTAAAACCATGTCCTTTCGCGTCACCAACCGTCACCGATGTCGTCGAAATTATTGTAACGTATTACTCTTGCTTCAGACAATGACTCATAGTATTAATATATTTTAGATACAATATATAAATAATTAATAAAATATAAATACAAATAAACAATAAAAGGTATAAAAGAAATTTACTGTGGAAATAATTAAAATTGAATCCAAATATACACAGAATATTTTTCTCGGCAAAGCTCGACGTAAATATTTGCGATGATATCCCTCACTGTCGGCCATATCGATGCCAAACATGATAAAGTGTAGAGTGCTTCACATTGCTGTTAGCGATACTGCCACTTAAGGAATATAATAAATATAGCTATATGTACTTAAAACGCAATAAATAGAAAAGGCTATTTTTTTTCTAAATGGATATCATTACATAGTATAAAACAAAGTCCCCTACCGCGTCTGTCTATTCGCGATAAACTCAAAAACTACCGAACAGATTTTCATGCGGTTTTCACCGGTGGATAGAGTGATTGACGAGGAACGTTTTAGTATATAATTTGTCAAGCATTTTTTCACAATCAGAGCGAGACAACGTCTGCCGGGCCCGCTAGTATTATATATTTTTCTAAACGATATTTAGAAGAAACTAGCTGATACCCACAGCTTTGTCCGCGTCGTTTATTATCTTAATTATTTTCTTATATCTCAAAGGGTAGGCAGCGTTTTCGACGAAAGCTCCCAGGCGATTGACTTCTTCCTACACTTTTCAACCAATTTAAACAAAATCTTGACAAATTATATACTACTAGACCTTCTTCGTGAGTAATTCTATCTACTAATGATATTGCATGAAAATCCGTTCAGTAGTTTTTGAGTTTATCGTGAACATACAGACTGACAGACATGGTGAAGGACTTTGTTTTATTTTAGTGATAAAAAGATTTAAAAAAAGTTGAAGTGAAACTGAAGTGACCGAGAAAACTCAATATAAAGTTCTGTCCAAAATAATTCAATCCATTTGTAGACCAGTGAACTGACGATTTATTACTCTTGTATACATTACGGAGTGGGAAGACTACCCACCTATTTTTAACGAACTAACAATATCTATAAAGAGCCTTAACTCGTAATAAATAATAGTTATTACATTCAAAATATTCATTCCATTTTATTTACACCTGAATTACTGAATTATTACACTGGACGACTTTCGTAAAAATAATACTTGTGTGAAAACTAAATATTTAAATAAACTCAAATAACGACATATATTATTAAAATAATTACACTGGTGCTTATTTTATAGTGGTCAAACTTATTTATTTTTTCAAGTTTCAACATTAAGGAAGAAAAATGAAACGTTTCCATTTTTTTATTTATTACGCTAAAGTACGTTAATATCTACAGAACAAAAATAAAGAACATCAGTTTTAAAACAGGGGGAAAACATGTACTTGACTTATTCACGTCTGCCTATTTATGTATAGATAACATACTATATTTTTAATACAATACAGCAGAAAGCATGTAAGAATCCCGCAATCGCACCGAAGACCTCTCCAATGGAAGCTACAAGCTTAATCACCAACTTGCCAACTCACAACGTATTAGCGATTTCAAACAGAGAAATCCACAGTTTTATATAGTTTCCATATACATGGTGAGGTATTTACTATGAGAATATTTCTGGCGTACCGATTCCCCCGCGATGTTTTCCTTCATCGTTATTGATATGTCACTGTTCGAACCTGTGCACATTAAATTATTATTTTGCCGGCCACACTACGCAACCACTAATATTATATAATTAAGATTAAATACCTATATATTTTAGAACAAAAACGGATCTGATAAGCATAAATACATATACAAATTTACTCCGTGATAAGAGTTTTACAAACCCTTTTTTTGTATTAACGTGGGGAAATCCTTTTTGGATACGCCAACCTCTCGGGGGAGAGAGTGGGTTATGTCCGATTCGCACGGACCAAAACCCCACGGTGTAACGTCCACCGCAACCTGCTGTCTTCCTGAGAAACCGCCCCTGCGGCAGCCTGGCGAGTGAGAGAGACTACTATAGAGAGACTACTGGGTACACAACCAGTCGTCTCTCCTCGTCAGCCTCACCTGTGCAATGAGGAGATGGGCCCCCCGACCCATCCCCTAAGGCTCGGCTCGGTAAACCCTAACAACACTTCAACAATACGTTGGTAACTCATAATTGTTTACAAAGGAAATAAACTGTACGAATGAACAGTAGGACATCTAAGATGTAAAAGAAATTGTCAACATTTATTACAACGTTTTAAATAGACTCTTCTAAGGTTTACCGAGACACGACAGAAACCGCAAAGAGCTTTTATATATCCGGCATCTTCGTATTTGTGTAGGTTAGATGTAGAATTGTCAACACCTTATTAGAAAAATAATATGTTAACCTATTGAACAAGAAAAAATAAATCAATTGTTAGTAAAAAGTTAGTAAGTCTCACTTAGAATAGGTTTTAAATACATGTCAAGAACATTAATTATTGTTGTTAATTTAGAATAAAAGAAATAAATGAGAAATAAGGACTTCATCATCAACAAAATAATAAAATATGCGTTACAAAAAATGTTTTTTTTTTATATAATAGGAGGCAAACGAACAGGTAGGTCATCTGATGTTAAGTGAACACCACCATCCATAGATACTTGCAACACCGGGGGAGTCGCAAGTGCGTTGCCAGTCTGCGTTTGGGGAAGGGGGGAGTGTGGGAAGGAGGGTAGGGGAGGTATGCTTCCGGCGCTTTCACTGACCGAACGAAACGCAACAATGCAACCACTATTACTTCACGTCGGTGTTTCTGTGGGTCGGGTGGTACTACCCCGGGCGAGCCGATCCATTCAGCCTGAAACCAGTAATAGCTACCACCTACAGTCTGTGTAAAGAGTATTATACTACAGAGATTTTTATGAACAGAACATTTACAACTTAAAAATGGCTATACAAGATAATAATAAAGCCACCACAGAGGTTATAGTAACAATTAAAAATCATACACACTAACGTAGTTTTAAGCTTGGTATATAATAATCATGATGCTAATTAAAGTAATAATAGTATGTATAACAATAATAATAGTGTATTAATAATAGTAATATCGTAAGTCTTGCTCAGTGTATAAGCCGCACTATACTTAAAACGGTTTTTCAGTAATAAACAAACGTAATTAGAAAGAAAGGTGGGGACCAAGAGTCTGCAGAAATAGAAGTATGCATCAGAGTAAAAAAAAATTGTGTGTACTTATGTACGCGCGTTAGAAAGTTATACTTTTTTGGCGTAACAAGATAAAAATCTTTTCATTCATTTTAACTTTCGCCTTATTCTTCTACGTTTGTAGAAAAAACGACACTAACAATAGAAAAAAAGGTATTCAATACATTGAAAGTTTTAATACAAAGAAATACAAACAACAAATACAAAGAAACAAAATGTTAACTATAGCTAACTTCAAGATGTCGGTTTCTCGTGAGGGTGCGCGCGCGCATCGTAATGACTTCAGGGTGTCGGTTTTTTGCAACGGTGTGCGCGCGCATCGTAAAAATTTACTCTCATAATTTTTCCCTAACGCGCTAAAAGAAGTATCACTTCAAAATTGATCAATTACATTAGTACATTGCACACATTCGAATCTGGAACGGAACACTAGTTTATCAATAAAAGAAGATAAATCACGTGATTTGCCAAAGTGTATAACAATTTTATTACCAATAGCTGTAAATTTTCTACATCGGTCTGATACACGTTACGATCCATATTTATGAGGGATATGAAGGTTTAGTAAACATTACCTGGGAGATAAAAATTTATTTGCTCATATCTAAAAACATATCGACTGAAATATGGCAGATTACTGCTTCATTGCTTATTTTTCTAATATCTACATTTTCGAGTTCACTAACCTAAAATAGTATCTGACCTTTTGCCTAACATATTCCAAGTCGGTTCACTATTTTCTACTCTGAAAATGGTTTCTACTATTTTAGGATCATTTGCAATAATGCAGCCCTTTTCAATATAAATTTATCTTATACTATTATATTCGTTTGTGACACATGTTATTTTATTGAAATATAAATAAATTGGACTTTAGTAACTATCATTATGTCTTGTAACTTATTTTTATACTAGCTGTGCCCGTGACTTCGTCTGGGTGGAACCTTATTAAAAAGAACAGTTATTAATAAAATAATCTGAATGTATTAAATCCATTTACTTATCTACTTTTTTCTGGTACTTAAGTCGCGTCGTCAATAGATTGCGTCGCGTCGTCAATAGATTGCGTCTTGTCGTCAATAGATTGCGTCGCGTCGATTAAAATGTATTTTATTACTTAATCCTAGACATCAGCAACATTTTCTTTTCACAAAAATCTTAAAAAATCAGACACGTTACATTTTCATTCTTATTACATATATGTATAGATTTATATCATTTATTATAGACATATTTTTAATACATTTGCACATTTTCATGAATATGAATTGAAAACATAATAAGGGGTAACTGTAGAAATATTAAATGAGGTTTGAAAAATGCTCTCTATAATTTATTTTTTATTAATACAAATTTGATTTATATTCATAAATTGTAATATATTCATACCACTAGAATGATTCCAAACTGTTAACATGCCTGAAAAAAGAACAAGAAAGAAATATTCTCAATTTTTTTTTTCTTTTTTATTTCGTTTAAATAACACTATTAGATTTGTATGATTCTTTTACTAGGGTCATATATGAATATACAAAAGATTTATTATATAATATACATCCAATATTATACATACTCATAGATACAGATAATGGTTGTAGTCCGGTGAAGCTGTTAAGGTCTTGTTAGGCCAATGGCATAGTCAGTTCGAAAAAAGATAATACGTGTTTAAAATTGATCTTTAACGAGATCTTTTTTTTATTTATAGGTACCTACTAATTTATTAATTTCATAATATGCTGTAACTCAAGAGAAAGTTTGATGTTCTAGTCTGAAATCTGCTATTTCTTGCAAGTTCAAGTTCTAAAATTGGCATCCTATTCCAATACAAATTGTGTTTAATATCTAATTATCTAAAAACAATGAGTCACAATATTTATATTACATATCGTTTTACAAACCCACGTCTAGTTAAATATCTTATTTGTCTTCTTGTTGCTCGAAGCAGTATGTTTTTATAACCTTTAAAATTTTATTTTGTTTTACTAATAAACAAAGATATAAAAATGGTTTATTTATTATCGCTTAATTAATTATTGCATTTTTTTACCGTGGGCGACAGGGTAAACTGTCATCGTAAATTATACTAAATATAATCTATTGTAATAATTATTTATCAGTAATAATAATAGTATACAATATTCTACATCTGGTATAATATATTCTGTGGTTATACACGATCAAGCAATCACTCTGGCGTATCACGGTAGTTATCTTAATAGATTGTAATTATTCTGGAAGCCTGGGAATATATGTACCGGTACTAAATTTTTGATCATATACTACAAACTTAACTTATAAATTCGTATTTGCTATAATGAACCTTCTAATAGTTTAGACCATTATAATTCCATTTTAACATAAACAGTATTTTTACAACACACTCGTAATAATTATAGCAGATAGTAAAATTGTTTCTTTCACTCAACTCTCACTCACTCACTTTTCTTTTAACGTGAATACGTCTTTAAATTTGCCACCATACAGGGGCAATCCAAAAAATCTAAATCAAAAATCGGGGGATACATATAGGCGATGTAGTTTCGAATCTATTCTCTACATCCAAAATTAAATAGCTAAGGGATCAAAGCATTTATTACGCTAAATCAATACTGTAATACATTTCACACGGCGAGGGAGGAAGCGCCGGCATTTTGAGGTCATTCTGCTGCGTTTTGAGATTTCAATTTAGTATAACTTTCGACTCGGTGAAGCTATGACGATTGTGAAGTTTCCATCTACAGCTCTTGTCAAAGTCTATCGATTATATATAAAACTCTTGTGTAAAATGTGACTGTGTATATAAAAAGGGGTTAAAAAATAAAATATCAAAAAATATATAATGTGGCCGAGATATACGCTGACGACATATATATATATATATATACATATACGCGTGGAGAAGCCAAATCCAAATACAGAAATCGTATTGGGTTGGAAAGAGCATCTCAAAACCAATCGAATGGTACCAATAAAACACCATATGACCGAGTCAAGCAGTGTCGGCAACGTAAAAAAGGGAACGCGGCCGAGCGGATCACATAGACCTTTAATTAATAAAGTTATAACACAGTAATTATTTGTTTAGTTGATTTATTTCCTGAACCCGTTAAATGGAACAGTTGCCATTATAAACAAAACATGGAAATCCGGAGGACTTTTTAGGATTATGACATACATAAATAATAATAATTTATATAGAAAATATCGCCCGTTACGAGACGTATTCACGTACAACAAACGGCCGTGTCCATGACACAGCCACATTTTTTTTGTCTGTTTAGTAAATAACGATGTGATGTGTTTTATCAAAAAAAAGGGGCCTAAAAGTATAATTTTTTACTTCATAAAATAAATTACAGTGGACGTTATAGTACTTCCGCATGAAATTGTTTGGCCGCTGTCACGTGTTACTGCGACAAAATAGATTGTGAAACAACTAAAAATAATTAAAAGGCGTCGTTAGTTTAACTAAACGTTAGCGGATGATTGAACGTATCGTCGATTAACACTGTTGATATCTATCTGTAAAATATAAAAATATACGTAGGTATATAAAATAATAAAAAGAAATAAAAGATGTAACCAAATATAAAAAGGAAATATATAATTAATTAGAAATATATCGACGTACACGTTGCGAAGTTAACGTCCACCCTATTCCCTATAATAATGGATTACAGTAAAGTAACGCCTTCATCAATCAAACTTTTTACTTAATATTGAAAATTTAAAAAATAATGATTTACGGTCGAATTTCAACCACTGAAAGGACGAGTAATATACACAAATCATAGTGAGCGATGTTGTTAGTGTCTATGGACGGCGGTGATCACTTAACATCAGGTGACTCGCCTGTTCGTTTGCCTCCTATGATAAAAAAAATAAGTAAAAAAATAACGTTCAACGTTAAAATTAATAGGCGTCCGTCATCTATACTAAAATTATAAAGCTGAAGAGTTTGTTAACTTGATCACGCTAATCTCAGGAACTACTGATCCGATTAAAAAAATCTTTCAGTGTTAAATAACTCAATTATCGGGGAAGGCTATAGGCTATATATCATCACGCTAAGAGCAATAGGAGCGGAGCACCAATGAAGAACGTTTCAAAATCGGGGTTAACGTACGTGTTATTTAAAAATATTTCCACCTTCTACGTAAACGAAGTCGCGAGTTAAAGTTAGTGTGAGCAAAAAATAACTACCACGTGGATGAAGTCGCGGGCAAAAACTAGTTCATAGATTTGTTTCGACACTATAGCCAGGTATACGTTTTAAAAAGTTACGGTTAATACCAATAACGCTTCCGCCTTATCGGAAAGCTAACAAGAAAAATACTAAAAATTTTCAAATCGTTTTAGATTATTTCCTCCGGAACTTTATTTGTTTTCTGATTTATATCCCACTCACAGACGGCTATTACCGCGTCCAACTATTTCCCGTTTTCCCTCTTTCGCCATATAAAGCGAATACCTACACATATAAAATCTCTTCACGTTTGTTATATTATATTAACTTATTCCGGTACTTTATTATAAACGATTACTTTTGGCATTATTAATATATTTACTAGCAGGCCCGGCGGAAGTTAACCCGCCCTGATAATAAAAATAAGTTAACAAATTAAATACCAAAACCTTCTCCATGAATCACTTTATCTACTGGTGAAAATCCGTTCAGTAGTTTTTGAGTTTATCGCGAACAGACAGACAAACTTGGCAGAGGACTTTGTTTTATACTATGTAATGATTACAAAGTCGCGTAATTAATTGTCACATTTTACGATAGGTACATATTTATAGTCTACATATTTAATAATTTTAAAATACAGCCCCTTTGAGATTCAATTACGTCAAAACTATTGAACATATCCGTATCGGACTATATACATTCGATGAAGAATTTTTCGCAGATGGTTCTGAACTACTTTTTGATTTATCTCTTTGACATTTTTTCAATGTCCAATAAAACGGGCGGCAATCACCTAGATTATTATTATATAAGGCATTATGTATTAGGCAGGAGGCATTACATTTCAAAATGACCTAAATCCAATTTTAATCTGTCATATAAAACGTTTCCTTTTTTAAGATTTCCGGTTTTTTTTTTTAACTTTATTTTTGCCCACCAAACTTTTAGATTATTACTGCCATTGTCGAGTAGTTAATAATATTACAAGTTCTTCTTCCATACCATTTTTGGCAACCAATCGTCTAGTAGGCTATTACTGCCATTGTCAAGTGAGTATCGATATTACAAGATGGTGGCCATCTTGTTACAACTTTCCATGGAGTTTTTATGCCATCTCAGAATTCATGGTCCCTGGTATTATTTTCCATTCGTTTCACTTATGCACAATAAACAAACTATATTACATAAAACACCACCAATTTTACACAATATAAAGTCAAGTAACACAAGATTATGAATAATTAATAAAATCCACTACATGACAGACCAAGATCCCGCCAAAAACTCCTCTAGTTTTTATACACCAAGAAAGAAGTTAAAATTTTGACGTTTATAAGGTTTTTAGTTTTTTTTATGATCTTCATATGTTACATGTACAAACTTTGAAGATCTTGCAAAATAACGTAAACAATTAGGAACGGCTAAAATTGGATTTAGCTTATTCTGAAATGGAACGACTCGTATACCGAAATCATAAAGCTTTAATCAAAACGTCTTGATTGAGCCTAAATTTAATATTCATAATTGTTTCTTAAAAAGGTAACTCACTCCCTAGAATTCAGACTCTATACAGCGGAGAACTGTACGAAAATACAATCAACGCACACAAAATATGCTCAGATTGTGAACACTCATTTATAAATCACACAAACTATCCTTTGTGGGAACTGGAAACCACAACACTCAGCGCGGTGGCCGCGGCGTCGAAACACATACATAAACAACTACATTATTCATACCGTCAAAAATGTCAATATATATTTGAAATCATTACATACACTCATCAAAAAAGTCTAAGCAACATGTACTAATTTAAATTTTAGGATGGTTCTTCACATTATAACGTTGTATTTTATTTTTAAAATAATATCTTTAGGGTTCTATGATGTAAAAATAACAGCTGTTGTCTTTATAAGTTCTTTTAATAACAGAAATGAACAATATTAGAATATACTGTAGAAACTAAGATACATAAGAAACTAAACTTTTTTCTTACAAAATGAAATTTCTAAAGAAAATGTATTTATTGTGAAAGAATAGAACAATTTAATACAAAGTATAGGCTCCTCTGCTATTCAGAACTTGTCGGCAACGATTATTCATTGAATTAATGAGACTGTTTATGTCATCTTGCGGTATTCGCTCCCAATGGAATTGTAGCAAATCCTTCAGCTGTTGGGTTGTTGTCGCTCCGTCCAAGTCCTTCAAAACACGTCTCTGGAGCATGTCCCATGCGTGCTCGATGGGGTTGAGATCTGGTGATTGTGCAGGCAAGGGCAATACCCGAATGTTCTCCGTTGCAAAGTATTCACTGGTTCGCCGAGCTGTATGTGAACGCGCATTGTCATGCATTAACCTAAAATTGGAGCCAAAGGTTTGTGCAAATGGGTAGACATAAGGTCTGAGAATATCCTCAATGAAATTTTCAGCATTCATGTTTCCATTTACAAAAACGAGCTCAGTTCGCCTGTTCTTCATAATACCCGCCCATAACATAACTGTTGAGCCGCTGTATGGATGAACTTCCTGAACACACCTGAGCCTTTCAGTATTTCCGGGCCGACGATACACTCGCACCCTTCTTGTATCAGGCTTAAACCCGAATCGCGACTCATCGGAAAACATAATTTTATCCCATTGTTCCTGGGTCCATGTTATGCGTTCTCTACACCATTCATATCGACGAGCGCGATTCCCGTGACGTATCGGTGGGCACCTGATTGGACGTCGAGCTCGTAGGCCGTACTCATGCAGTCGATTTCGCACAGTTTGAGGACTTACATCAACACCACTTGAAATTTGTAGCCTCAAACTTATCTCTCGAGCGGTTAACATCGGCTGGCGTCTTGCAGTCAGTTGTATGTACCGGTCTTGCCGAGTGGTTGTACTCCTTTTACGGCCTGGATGCTGTTCAGCGGGTTCTCCTGTATTATTGTAGCGCTGCCAAAGACGACAAATAACACTTCTATGAATGCCAGAATGTCGAGATACCTGAGATTGAATACTTCCCGCTTGCAACATCCCTACAGCTCTTTGCATTTCATCTGCCATCAAATGACGTCGCTTCATGGCGTAAAGAATATCTAACAATTCAATTTTGTCGCTAACTTTATTTAAATGGTTGGTAAAATTATAAAATCAAGACTAAACGTAGCAATTAAAACGCACTTAAATTCAAACAAATTCGCAGTCATTTGAATTTTATGAAAAAACAAAACATAATCAAATTTTTTTTTTACTACCAGCCAGTATGTAATCAATAACAAAAAAGTTTACTTACTTACGCACTTTGTTTGAGTAAATACTTAGAAATTAATTAATATAAATGGTAAAATTTGTAATATCACGCATGTTGCTTAGACTTTTTTGATGTGTGTAGTATAAAACAAAGTCCCCTACCGCGTCTGTCTGTCTTTCTGTTCGCGATAAACTCAAAAACTACTGAACGGATTTTTATGTGGTTTTCAACAATGGATAAAGTGATTCTTGAGGAAGGTTTTAGTATACAATTTGTCTAGGATTTTTTTATAATCACGGCAGGACATCGTCTGCCGGGCCTGCTAGTTCCATACACAAATTACAACTTCGAAATTACAATGATCAACTTAACAAATGAAATGAAATGGTCATCCTTATCAACACTTACCTCAGTTTTCCAAGAAACATTTTTAGTGGTTACACATGCAACAATAAGCAATGAGATGCCATATCTAGTTCTTCTTTCGGTTTAACGAACGCTGCAGACGAATTCCCAACACGAGAACGAACTCTTTATAGCTAACGACGTGAATAAATCAAGTGCCGTGTAAACGAAACGGAAAAAACGACACTCGGGTTTAGGTACTTTTTTTAGTTACGTCACATAGTTAATACTAGCTTCTGCTCACGGCTTCGCTCACATTAACGTAGATTTGACCTATACCACGAAAACAGTACTTGTTTTTGTATTAATGTTACCCTATATCTTTTATACTCCTGACAACGTCGTACATCATTACATAGTATAAAACAAAGTCCCGTACCGCGTCTGTCTGTCTGTCTGTTCGCAATAAACTCAAAAACTACTGAACGGATTTTCATGCGGTTTTCACCAGTGGATAAAGTGATTCATGAGCAAGATTTTGGTATATAATTTGTCAAGGATTTTTTTTTATATTCAGGGCGGGACAGCGTCTGCCGAGCCCGCTAGTATAAAATATAATGACAATCGGTTGAGTACTTACGGCCTGAAAGCGTAACAAACAAACAAACATACTCACGCTCGCATTTATAATATTAGCAAAGACAATACCTAACATATTATGATATGTATTATAAGAAGATAAACCAGATCGAGTTTCTTGCCGGTTCTTCTCGATGTCTGAGTTGCTTTCCGAACCGGTAGGTAGTAGTTTTGACGTTCATAAGCACCTTCTCTGAGTCTAAGCTGAATAAAGTGTTTTTGATTTAGAAATCAACTCCGACATCGAGAAGATCCGACAAGAAACTCGATCTGGTTTATCTTCTTATCCTACATATTTTTAGAAACTATAGGTACTTATATTTTCTATTTATAATTAGCTATGGGTACAGCTCCATTTGCGTTTATTATTTTTTATGTGTACATATAATCATATACAGTGGTGGCCGTATAACTAGAAACACTACCAACGGACCTTGACATTATGTAAGATACTTCACCGCAATCCTTTTTAATTTTGAAATTAAACAATAAATAGGACAACAATATGTTCAACGATTTATCATTTATAAGAAAACAATATAAATCCCACTACACAAGTGGAGATTCAATATTAGACTATGGACAAACATTGAAATAAGTTTTTAAGTATGAACAATAATGGTCAACTAATTAGAAACAACAACAAAAAAGTATAAAAAACAATATTTTTTAAGTATTAGTAATTAGTATTGTTATTTACGAAATAGCTAGCATTCACAGCCTACCGATAGTTATAATTAATATTTAGTGGCGTATCCGTTATTTCCAATAACAGCACTGCGACGACGTGGCATTGATTCAATCAATTTCATACATTTTTCTAGGGGGATTGAATTTCATGCTTCAACAAATGCTTCATATAGTTTCGTTTTGACTGGTGTTATGTTTGTTTGAGTCTTTCTTTTTAACAATATACCAGAGATTGTCTATCGGGTTTAAATCCGGACTATTTACTGGCCAGTCTAAAACGGATATACGCTGTTCGCTAAGGAAACATTTGACGCTATTGGCCGTGTGTTTAGTGGTCATTGTCATGCTGAAAGATCCAGGTTACAGGCAAATTATCGTCCGAGTAGTGAATCATTGTGTGCTCTAAGATATTTTTGTATTGCCGTTGATCCGTTGTACCTTCAATCTTCCGACCCATCCGATCAATCTTGGTCCCGCCAACTCCACATCCGGAAAAACACCCCCAAACTTTAATGTTATCGCCACCGTGCTTGACTATACTCCTTGTTTATTTATGAACAAAAGCATTGTTTACAGGACGTATAACATAGCGCGTTCCATCGAAATTTACCATATTTATTTTTGTTTCATCTGAAAATAACACTTATTTCCATTCTCGTACCGTCCAATTAACATATTTTTTAACGAATAATAATCGCTTCTCTCGGTGTTGCTTGGTAAGAAGCGGCACCTTTCGAAAGATTCTTGCAAACAATTTAGTTTCCACTAATCTTCGGCGTATCCGTCTTGACGAGATGTTTCTCGGGTCATCAGGCGAAAAAACTTCATTTTCAATATGGTTGGAACCTTTAATTGGATCTTTATTAGCAACACGAACGATTAGCGTATCTTCTCTGGGAGAAATTTTTCTTGGCCGAGCCTTCCTAAGAACATTTTCAACAGTTCCATGTGTTTTATAATGATCAATTGCATTACAAAACTTTCTTAACAGAACAATTTAAATGTTCAGCTATTCTTCTGTACGCCCACTTATGATCTATATGCAAATTAACAATTATTTGCCAAGTTGACGCGTCACAACTTTTATTTTTGCCCATTTAGAATAAAATAAAATTCAGATTAAATTATGAATCGCCGCCAAAATAATACAAAAAGCCAAGAAAGTAACGTTATTCTCCAATTTCAAAAAAGGAACGAGCTATGAATACTTTTTTAAAATGTTTCTAATTAGGCGTCCAAGCGGCCAGTAACAGAAAATAAACTCCTACATGTGTAAGACACATTTTGTAATTAAAAGTAAGATATGTTTTATGTTTTATGCATTTGAGTTTTTTATTTGAGTGGCTATATTATTGCATGATTATTAATTATTGAATGTGTATATTTTTTTAAGAACATTTGTACGTTGAAGTTATACTTTCTTTATTCATAAGAAGTGTGTGGGATAAATAAGCAGTGTATAATGAGGAGGTTCATTGAATTTTTAAACGTGAAAAATGTATAGAAACCTAAATCCCGATTGCAGCGACACCTGTCGTTTCCAATTGTGAATCCAAACTATCCAGGGACTCATTCAAACATATACCTAGTTGGTATGTGAGAAATATTTAAAATAAGCCTAGAACCCGTTCGCAGCATTACCTACCGGGTCCAATTAAAATAAAAACTAACCTACATATATTGCCGATAAATGACTTCCAATTACCCCTTGGGTTGTTCCTATGCCGCTTAACTTCGCGCCCGTTCACTATTCGCGTAGAGCCTACTTCAAGACTCAACAATATTCAGAAAACTAGTTTTATCAAATATCAAAACAACACACGCACTGACAAGACTCTAATTGAGATTCATCTTCTATAATACAATGTAACTATTATCTAGGTTTATGGTTTAGGAAAAAATCTTGTCACCATTATTTAGCAAACATTTTTTTTACAATAAAATAAATGTAACAACATATAAGTGACAATTACGCATAGAACCCAATGGAGAATCCATTGCGTTTTATGGGACAAAAAGTATACTAGATGTAACCTTGTAATATTAGTTATCACTATGTCAATTTTTGTGAAAATTGGTTCAGTACTTTCAAAATAATACGTATTCACAGGAACAGATATACAAACAAAAATTGTAAATGGATTATTTTCGGCTTCTATATCGATAAAAAAGTTTGCCCCGATTATAATTTGCAAAAAATATTTAATGTACAGATTCCGCTTAGTTACAGATTTATTATAGTACTAGCTTCTGCCCGTGACTTCGTCCGCGTGGAATATTTACTCAGAGCTGACGCTAACACGCAGCGGAAGCTCTCATAAGAAAAAAGAAACCATTTTGAAACAATCTTAATTGGTGCTCTGCTCTTATTGGTCTTGGCGTGATGATACTTAGCTAATAGCTTTCCTCGATAAATGTACTATCTAATTTTTCAAATTGGACCAGTAGTTCTTGAGATGTGCGCGTTCAACCAAATTAGCTAAAGATTAGATTCTTCTCTCGTACTTATATCGAGCCGTCATTCAAATTACAATAACTTTTGATAGAGTCGACCGATTTTAATGAAACAAAGACTAAGTTACTCCCGAAGATATGCTTTATGATTTATTTTATTGTAAACCCTGTACTTTAGCAGTGATACGTGTTCGAATAAACAGACAGACATTTCTAAAAATGATTGAAATGTATTCTATTACTTATTCCTAGACACCTGCAACAATTTTTTGAACGAAAATCGAAAAAGTACAGACACGTTAGATTTACATTCTTATTATATGTATATAGATATAGATATAGAAGAAGATAATAGATTACAACGTAATTCTAAAAAAGCGGTATATCTATAAAGTAAAATTAAATATCTGGAATCAAATAATTCCTCCTCAATAAATCTAGTATTAGTCTACGCATTTAATTATTTCAAGATTGTCTTCGACCTTTTTAGTAATTTACCTAAATATTATTGACGACGAATTGTACTCAAGACGCTCCTTTGTACCTATTTGTTAGCCTCTTAGAAATTAAATTTTTCATAGAAATCGAATATTTAACCGTCTCCTTCGCTTTAAATTTAAGATTGCCGTTCAATAATCCTGCAAATAAGCCATCAGCAGTATCGGATATCCCCGGGGTGTTACCGCTCCGCTGACTGGATAATATCATTACCTATTACCCTTTACACGAGGCTTCGGAAAATAGAAAATATTTATCTAGATATGCCTGATATAAATAACTGCACGCACTGTCAGATAATCAATAAATTAACACGCTATGATTCGAGTTGACATTGTGTTTAGATTTTTTTTTATTTGTTGATATGTTATACACAATTTTTAATTTCCAAGCGTGTATACTGGTACGTGGTGGCAGATTTACATTGAACTAGCTACGCTCGTGGCTCGACACTTTTTTCGACTTATCTAACGTCATATATCAAGTAATGTAAGGTCTATTGTTGTTTGTTTATTCTAAATAACAGAAGTAGTAATAATAATGAAGTTTGGAACAAAAAAAATGTTATTGGTAAATAAATTAACCATGCGCTGTAGCCCACGTGGAATAACACCTCGCTGACATAGGCATTCACAATTCGACTTTTCTTCATTATAGTCGCTTCTCGTCGGGCGCCAACCGCGCACGGTGCCAAATACCCCGCGCCGCACTAATGGGTGTTTTACTCTATTCTAGGTTAGCGCATTTGCTGACCAATATTTTATATGGTAATTACTTTACGATCATAGCTGTATGTTATATAGCCTATAAACTTCTTCAAAAAATCCTTAATAATAATATAAATACGAATATGAGTTTGTTTACTTGTTTGTTACGCTTTCTTGCCTTAACTACTCAATCGGCCATCATGAAATTTTGCATACAATTTGTTAGAGGTATCGAAAAGTATATAGGGTACTTCTAATCCAGAAGAAAAGTACTGTTCTAGAAGGATAGGTCAAATTTACATTAATGCGAACGAGATCGCGGGCAATAGCGAAGAATTCCAGAAGTTAGCATGTTTAAACAAACAAAAAGTGAATAATATATTTTAGTAAAATCTTTTAATAAAAACTCTTTCTTTTAGCTTCTTACAAAAATTATAGAATTTTGTTTATTACAAAATGTTTCTATTACACTTGGTGGCCACGGTGAATGGACAATGGACTAGTGTTGCCCAAAATGTCTTGCAGTCTTGCGGTCTTGGTCTTGTTCTTGCGTTTTTGCAAGACCAATACCAAGACCAAGACCGCTGAATTTTAGCAAGACCAATACCAAGACTAACCCCTGCAAGACTAGCGCAAGACGAGACTGGGCCTGCAAGACTCTTGCGGTCTTGCAATTAAGTCGAATTTGAACCTTATTGACAATATAGCCTTATTGACGTTCTCTAGTATCGGTATCAAGATCACGATTCTTTCTAGCACACAAACAATTTTAACCGATTAATTTAAACAAATAAATGTATTTATATCTCAGAGAGTATAGTTTATTTAACAAAGTTTATACGAGTAACTAACACAATAAATCCAGTATGGTAACTATTTATGTTACGCGATATTTTGATTACCAATGGGTCGGCTGGCGATTATGATTGTTTTTTTGATATTCTATTGACAAAGACGCCGTGCCGCTTTATTGATAGACTGTGCGAGAAGTGTATCACAGCATTCCCTATACTGTTAGATCGTTGCCGCTGAAAGTTCACCGATGTTCCAAAGAATAAAATAAGTTTCTAGTTACTCATGAGCGATACAAATAAATATTGTGTTGTCCTCACAAGGAATATTGTAATCGTAAGAATAGGCAGATAATATAATAATTTATGGTGAAAGCCCTAACTAATATTATAAATGTGATTACGAGTTTATTTATATGTTACGCTTTCACGCCGTAACTACTTCATCGATCATCATAAAATTTTGCCTACACGTTGTACTGAGTACAGAAAAGGACACAGGATACCCTTAATCAAGGATTAAATATATTATTGAGGGATAATGACCTCCCTTACCCTACATTAATACAAGCAAAGCCGCGAGCAAAAGCTAGTTATTACTAGATTACATTTATACACATTATTACACTACCTTTATATTAAATTGTACAAATATTTACTTTGTATTGACTCCTTTCGTAAGTAGACTATGTAGCTAGTAGACACATAAATACAGCAGCAGCATAGATCAGTTTAATTCAATAATTAATATAGATTAACTTCATCAAAAGATAATTATTTTTATCAATTTTTTATCAATGAATGCTCATCGCTTTTTTTTACTCGTCTTTCGTCGTGTACACATAACTAGGAGTTTTATATTCCAACTAGCTGTACCCGCGACTCCGTTCGAATGAAACCTAATGTAAAAAATGTGACTAATAAGATCGTCTGAATATATTAAGTCAATTTACTTATCTACTTTTCCCTAGTACTTAAATCGCGTCGTCATTACAATTACAATAACCTTTGATAGAGTGAACCAATTTCAATTAAACTAAGACTAAATGTTACTCGAGAGTATGCTTTATAAATTTCTTAGTAAGATTTTATCGTGAATGCAATACTTTAGCAGTGATGCGTATTGAAACAAACAAACAGACACATAGACAGATGTTTCTAAAAATGATTGAAATGTATTTTATTACTTATTACAAGACACCTGCAACAATTTTTTTTACAAAAATCTAAAAAGTACAGACACGTTAGATTAACATTCTTATTAGATGTATAGATAGATATAGATTTCATTTATCTTATACTTCACTTCGAGTTCAAAGAATTATAACTATTCTCAGATTAATAAGTTCACAATTTAACATGAGTGACGAAGATTCAATTAGTTCTAATCAGAGTAGTGGGAGTTGTAGCATCTGAGCCAGACACTCTAATATCTAAAAGTAAATTTAATGAGTTTTTCGAAATAATTTCTGCGACTCAGATAGTTATTTCTAAAGTGTGCCAGTATAAAAAAAATGAAATAAAAAAAACACAGAGACTACAGGTTTAAAAGGAAGCATCTACTATCTTTCTGCGAGAAAGATTTGCATATTTTTATTCCAGCAAATAGTTCTTGAAAAACTTGTTCGTTATGAATTTAGTTAATTTGTTTGGACTTTACTGTGTTTATGTAAATATAAGCTAAACATCTACCTATCTGTTGGATTGTTCAAAGGTTTAACCTAACGTGTTTAATAGAGATCAATAGACAAATAGGTAATAGCAAGATTTGAAAGACTCTTGCTGCAAGACCAAGACCAAGACCAAGACTGAGGGTGCAATACCAAGAGCAAGATCAAGACCAGGTGTATTGACGCAAGACCAATACCAAGACCAAGCCAAGTCTCTTCTTGGTCTTGCATTTGGGCAACACTACAATGGACAAAGGACGTGGCCACATGCGAGCTTTAGGGTCCTGTGAAACGGGCATTTTCTAAAGAAATCTCGATCGAACTAATTTCGACCTAGTGCAGGCCACAGATATAGAGTACGTTCATCAGCGAGTCATAGCTGCGAGACCTTTAAATAAGAAGTACGATCTTTTAACAGACAGTAATTTCATAGACTGTAATCGGAACGGTCACCGGGTAGATTCTGATCGATAGAGGCTAATCGGAATAGTGACACGATAGAATCAAGGACATACATAATAGATCGACAGACAGTTCGAGTGGCTGTATCAACATTTCTACAAATAGTTCAAGATATATATAATACTAGCGGGCCCGGCTTACGTTGTCCCGCCCTGATTACCCTCCCGCAACCCCCCTTGTGGGTGGAATTTGGTAAAATCCGTTCTTAGCTGGCTCGGCGAAAGGAATATTCCTACCATGTTTCAAGTCGCTACGCCTTATGGTTCCAGAGATATCGTGATGAGTCAATATATAGGTGGGAATCTCTTATATATATATATATATATATACATATATATATATATATATATAGATATAGATAGATAGATGACAAGCAACATGCAACGACTCTACGAGCGACGAGTTATCAAGCAGTACTATATAATTCGTATCGTACAATTGGCCAAAATTACTTGATACGGAGAGCTACGCTACAACAAGAAGGAAGAACTTGTGTTAATAGGAACACATTGCACAAATATTGCGGATAGAGTTGATTTACGACCACCTCAATATATTCGCAATAACAATGTTACATTTTGGAATATCTATACACTGCGTAATTTGGGTTGAAGTACGCAATCAGGTGCTAAAATGGCTAAAGGACAATAAATCAACGTGTAAGCGTTTTCAATCACAAAGTATTTTCCCTTTAACAGTTGTTATAGAAAGGATTCATTAAAATGTCGTTATAAGAGCTTCGCAGTGATCAAGCTGTTATTGTTAATCAAAAATCAATGACGAGTAGTCAGCGGGCGCCTTAATGGCGGACCGCAGGCAAGTCCCTTGTAATAAACCAAACGAGTAATGAATGTAGGCGTTCGAAGACTACACTAATTGTAGTCATAAGGGACGTTTATTTGAAACATTACAAGGAGGGTATTAATTTACAGAAAACATACGGATTTAAATTGTATTTATTAACAGAGTCCAAAAAGGTTCCCAATTCGGTTGTATTTTTTATAAATGTTTGTTAGGGGAGACCGGGTACAAAAGTAACACTTTGTACTTTTACCTTGATTTCTAGCTGGGTTTTATTATTGTCATTAAATTAATATAACCACATATAAATTCAGTTTATGTTCATTACACTGGTAACTCGAATTATTTTATTACGGGGTGTTTTATATGTGTAACAGAGAGTTTAAAAAAAATCGTCGGTTGTTACTTTCGACCACGTAAGCAGGTCGAAAGTAACACGTTGTGGGTCAAAAGTAACAAGACATCGGGATTGCTAATGAAAACAATATTACAGGTTAAATCAACAAATTATTTATTTAATAACTATGTATTAATAATATAAACAAACTTCAGCAATTTGTATGCTGAAAAAAATAATATTTTAAGACACTCTTAAGACTTGTTGCTTGAGGACATTTCAAAGTGAGGCTCGGATGTCGTTTCAAAAAACCCGTCAACCATTCCTTACCCGCCATTTAACTATCGTGCCACTTTTCATGTTTTTCTCATTTTTAATCGCTAACTCGCATGCCAGTTTACGTATATCAGATGGAGACAACCCAAAATAAACTCCAGAGTACTCGATTAAATAGTCGTGTAGATTAATTTCCTCGTTAATAGTAAAAACTCGGTTGCCGCAACGGTAGCCCACAACTGCGCTCGTGTTTCCTGCTTTTAAATTTGTTTAAAAATCTGTATAATGTTACATGGCAAACATATTTTTTTTGCCAGTGCTCTGGTTTTTCACCATCTTTGTAATGCTCTTCAGCCACTTTTCGATACATTTCCGTGTCGGTAGTTCCTCGTGCAGTAATTCTTATGCGTTGTCGTGGCATTCAGTTGAAGTAAAGATACACATAAAAATATATGTAGGTAATTAAATCATTACCGGAACAAAAGTAACATGTTACTTTTGTACCCATAGGGCTATGTTACTTTTGTACCCTTCCTCATTTTTGTTTAAACGAGTAATATTACCTTAAAACGGAACGTGCTAGACAAAAATGAATTTAAACAATGTACAATCAATCTAATCAAGAATGGATATGCAAACATTCAGATTGCTATTATCCCTTTACGACTACGTAAACATTAAATAAGAAAACGTCGAAAAATTTACTTTTAATTTGTAAAAACACGTTAAGTCCTGTCACACAACCTACCAGCACGCGGCGCAAGTGGTGACTTAATACGAGTGTAAGGATCGGTCCCGGCTATCACATGACGGCGCGGAAAGCGGTGTTCGTTCATTGGATAAACCTAGAGAGCATTTGTTACTTTCGACCCGCCGTTACTTTTGTACCCGGTCTCCCCTACTCCATAACTCGCGTCATTTATAAACAGATTTGGAAATTTCTTTTTTTATTTGAAAGGGTATATTTTTAAGGGAATCACATTTTAGTTTCATTAGCATTGGACCTGGATTTCGGAAGATCTTGGATTTGGAAGGTGCACCAAGGAACTCCTAAAAAACAAAAAAGAAATGTCTAATAGTGGAGTTATTGGTAAATTTTGTGAAAATCTAAAACTAGGTAGGTCCCACTTAACTATGGTTAGAGACGTTCTGGTGACTTTTTTAGACTAGACATTTTAAGAAAAAATAGAAGAATTCAGTTTTATTTTTTGTCAAAATTGTTATAAATTACTAAATCAGTTTTTAATATACACAAATGTGCATAACTTTGTTCAATATATTATATATTTGTTAAAAATATTTTCTGTGTCATAATAACTATGTATTTTATCTGGACGAATTGTGGGTTTACTTTTATAACTCCTGTAAGCTTTTTACCGATTTTTCTTTAATTCTATTATTACTGCTTAACATTTATAACACCGCAATTATATATACCACTGTTCAAAGAAAAAGACGTACATTTAACAGCATTATTTTATTCAAACTCGTGGCTCCTTTCTGATAACACAAATAATTAAAAAACGAGTTAAGCCAACTACACTAAAGGCACAGACTAGATTCTTTTATCCAATTTGTGTTTTAGTTTAGTAGACGCCCTCGTTTATTTTTCAAGTACAGCATAGTCCAGATAATACCTTCTCTATGTGTTCTTAAAAAATATCGTAGAAATCGGTTAAGCGTTATGTATATTCACCCCGAAAAACAACATAAACTTCAATCTTATTTCTAAACTAGCTGTGCCCGCGACTTCGTCTGCGTGGAAGTTTATGTAAAAAAACAATGATTAATAAAGTCATCTGAATGTATTAGGTCCTTTTACTTGTCTACTTTTCTCTCGTACTAACGCCGCGTCATCATCAGACAGACGTTTCTAAAAATGATTGAAATATATTCTATTACTCATTCCTAGACATCTGCAACAATTTTTTTCTCAATATTCGAAAAAGTACAGACACGTTAAATTTACATTCTTATTACATGTAGATGCTAGAAGATAGCTGACCCGTGCAACTTCGTCTGCACCAAATCGGTTATTACCGGTTTCAATAATATTATTAAACGCAAAATATCTTAAAAAAAACTAAAACCTGATTGCAGCGACATTTACCACTTCCAATTGTAAATCGAATCTATCCAGAGACTCATTCAAACATATACTCAGTTGGTATGTGAAAAATATTTTAAAATAAGCCTCGAACCCATTCGGAACATCGAGGAAGGTTATAGGCTATATATCATCACGCTAAGACGCATAGGAGCAGAGCACCAATGAAGAATGTTTCAAAATCGGGGTATTTTTCATCTTGAGAGCTTCCGCTGCGTGTTAGCGTTAACCCATAGTAACTATTCCACGCGAACGAAGTCGCGGGCAGAGGCTAGTATTGGTATAAATATAACATAGTATGGTAACTGCAAACACCTCAACTAATTATCTTAATCGTAGATTCACAGCCCTGAACCCATCTACTTCAAGATTCAGAAAACTAATTTCATCAAATACCGAAACAACACACGTACTGACTGAACTCTAATTGAACTCTAACGGACGAAAGTCAAAAATTTGTAGTTAATGAAATTTTTGACGGATTTTGGTAAATTTTCATTGTGCTATATATAGCAGACAGATTAGCTAAAAAGATAAGCTATATTTCCCTAAGCTACTTTAAAAAAAATACCAAAAAAAAAGATCGCCGGGATTCGAACCGCCGGCTCCGGCGGACCATATAACGTCCAGTACGTTATAACTGAGCTACGGCTATATGACGTTTCTATGCGTAATTATCAACCTCATATGAAAAAAATTTGTGTAAACAAAACTGTCACTTATATGTTGTTACATTTATTTTATTGTATAAAAAATGTTTGCTAAACAAAGGTGACAAGATTTTTTCCTAAAACATAAACCTAGATCATAGTTACATTGCATTGTAGAAGATGAATCTCAACTAGAGATCTATCAGTACGTGTGTTGTTTCGATATTTGATAAAATTAGTTTTCTAAATGTTGTTGAGTCTTGAAGTAGTTGGGTTCAGGTTTGTGAATCTAGGAACTTAGGTTAAGCTTGGTCCTGCGTCGTTTATGGGTGGTTCTCTGTGGTGGTTTATGATTATATATTTTGACTTGGCTTGTTTACGGATTCCGAACTAGTTCTTATACCTGACTTTGCTTGCTTTTGGACTTTGGTGGATTACTCTGTTCTTTGACTTGGCTTCGTTTTCTGGATTTGTTTTCTTGCTTATCGACTTACTTGGCGCGTTGTACGGACTCGGCCTTTTTTGCCTCTTGGTTTGCCGGTGGTCCTGTGTCTCCGGCAAGCCATGAGTGCCAAAAAAATCACCAAGAAGCGCGTAAGCGCAGCTATGGACTCCGACACGGAGACGGAGGGACGGGTGGCTCCCAAAGTTAGTACCTCTCATAGGGGGACTGCGAGGCGGGTCAGCCGCAACGTGGGTTGTCGTGGTATAATGGGAGAGGCTGACGGGTCGTTTGACCGGGCCTTGGCCGGAAGCTTAAGTGGGGCGGAGTCGGAGACTTCGGCAACGGGCTCAATTGTTGCCTCGGCTGCCGAGTCCAAGGCTGGCTCCAAGGCCGGGTCAGCGGCGAGCTCGGAGGCAGAGCCTATCGACGTCGAAGATCTCGACGTTTTCACGCTGAAGGCTCTGGCGGGGACAAAAGTGACGGCTATCTTCGAGACGGTGAAGAAGTCGCGAAACCTGCAGGGGCCCTGTATAAAGGTGCTAAAGGAGGCAGCCAGGACCCTTAAAGAGGTGGTGGAGGCGCTCGCTGAGCGCACGGAGTCGGCGGAGGTTAAGAAGCTCCAGAGGGAGACAAAGAACCTCCGCCGCCAGGTCGAGGATCTAAAGGTGGAGATTCTGGCCTGGAAGCAGGAAGCGAGCGCCAAGAAGCAGATGCCTCCGCCTCCAGCACCTGCTATGGCGCCGTCGGAGCACCAGTGGGAGGAGGTGCTCGCTGGGGCCGTTTCGCGCCTCGAGCGGTCTCTCCAGGTGTCGTTCGGCAATATGCTGAACGCGCGCCTGGAGAGCCTGGAGAGTCGCCTCCCACCGGAGGTGCCCGTCCGCCCTCCCTTGGCGGCGGATAGGAGGAAAGGTGGAGCGGGGGCTCCACCCGCAAGACCGGCGGTGCCCCAGAGGCCGGCACCGGTGCCCCAGGCCCCGATCACCCCTCTGGGGATGAACTGGGCCGAACTGCCGACTCCGGCGGCGGCGGCTACCGGCTCCAGTTGGGCCGTCGTAGCGGGCCGCAAAAAGAAGGCCGTCAAGGCCCCGGTGGCGCCCAAAGCCACAGCCCCGACGGCCCCAGCGGCCCCACCTAAGCCGACGGGACAGAAACTCCCTTCCGTCCCCCAATCGGCTGCGGTTATCGTGACGCTGCAGGGCACTGCGGCCGACAGGGGGATAGGATACAGGGAGATTTTGAAAAAGGCGCGGGAAGCCGTGGCCCTGCCGGACATGGGCGTAGGAGAAGTCCGGGTCCGGCAGACGGCCACGGGAGCCCGTAAAATTGAACTCCCGGGGCAGTCTAAAGAGAAGGCCGCCGAACTGGCCCGAGAGTTAAAAGTGGCGCTGGCCGACGTCGCCACGGTCGTCGTGCCGACCAAGAGGGCGGACATCCGAATCGTCGGGCTGGACGATTCGGTGTCCCCCCTCGAGATTGAGACGGTTGTGGCGGCGAAGGCCGGCTGCAAGGCGGCCGACCTCAAGGTCGGGGAAATTAAGAAAAACTGGGGGGGCCTTGGTGCGGTCCATGTATCGCTCCCCGCGGCGGCGGCCAGGGAGCTTGTGGAGGCCGGCAAGCTCCTGATCGGGTGGAGCGTCGTCCGCGTCCACCTGCTGGACGAGAAGCCCATGCGTTGTTTTAAATGCATGGGCTTGGGGCACACCCGCCCCATGTGCCCCTCCTCGTCCAACAGGGGGGACGGGTGCTACCGTTGCGGCGCGGCGGGCCACAAAACGGCCCAATGCAAGGCAGAGGTGGTCCGCTGCGCCGTATGCGCGGACGCGGGGAGGCCCTCGGGGCATGTGATGGGGAGCCGCACTTGCAGGCCCCCCACCACCAAGGGTAGGGACCTCCCTACAGTGGGAGCAATCCCGAAGGTGGTGGCCGCCAGGCGGGAGGAAGTTGATATGGACCAATAATGGATCGGTCCATATACAACTTCCTCCAGGCGAACCTCAACCACTCCGCCGCTGCACAGGACTTACTCGTGCAGTCAGTGGCGGAGTGGGGTATCGGGCTTGCGATCGCCACGGAGCCTTACTTCGTTCCATCCCAGCCGCAGTGGGCTGGGGATCGGAACGGCTCCGTGGCGATCGTGGCGAGACGAGGTTCGTCCCTGGCGGTCAGGGAAAGTGGGGCCGGGTTCGTGACGGCCGTCTGGGGAGAGTACGCCATTGTGGGGGCGTACTTCTCCCCCAACAAGCCCCTGAGGGAGTTCGAGGCGTATCTCGGCTCCCTGCAGGGGGCTGTCAGACGGCTGTCACCGCTCCCCGTGGTCCTCATGGGGGACTTGAATGCTAAGTCGAGGACCTGGGGAGCGGCGGTCACGGACCTGAGGGGCATGGCCGTTGAGGAGTGGGCAGCTGAGCTGGGGCTGTCCCTCCTCAACCAGGGGAGCGTCCCCACGTGCGTGCGATGGAACGGGACGTCGGTGGTGGACGTCTCGTTCGCCACCCCGTCCGTCGCACGCCGTGTCCGGGGGTGGAGGGTGCTGGAGGAGGTGGAGACCTTATCGGACCACCGATACATCAGGTTCGAGGTCTCCACCTCCCAAGCCGGAAGTGGCACCCGCCCCCGGAGGGGCGCGAAGTTCCCCTGTTGGGCGATGAGCCGCCTCAACCGCGAATTAGCGGAAGAGGCGGCCATCGTCCAGGCCTGGGCCATGCCCCCCCCCCACAGGGGCTGATGTCGACGCGTCCGCAGCCCGCCTCCGTGCAGCCCTCACGGAGGTTTGCGACGCGTCGATGCCGCGGAGCGTACACCGCCCAGACAAACGGGCGGTGTACTGGTGGTCGCCGGAGATCGCCGCTCTCCGAGCGGCCTGCTCCGCGGCCCGGCGGCTGTTCGGGCGCAGCCGCCGGCGCCGGCATAGGGACCCGGAGGCGGAGGCCCGGCTGTATGGCAGCTATAGGGAGTGCAGGAAGACCCTGCAGGCTGCCATCAGCCGGGCGAAACAAGCAGCATGGGAGGAGCTTCTCCAGACGCTGGAGGGGGATCCTTGGGGGCGCCCGTATAGGATTGTACGAATGAAGTTACAATCCTGGGCGCCCCCGGCGACGGAGACCCTCCGGCCGGAGGTGGTAGCGAGGGTCGTGGGAGAGCTGTTCCCCGACCCTCCGATGCTACCGGCTCCTCCCATGCCTCCGCCTCGGGAGGCAGTCGAGGAGGTGCTCGACGGTCCTCCCCCTCCGATAACGGAGGAGGAGATGGGGAGGGCAGTCGAGCGCCTCCTCTGCCGGCGTAGAGCGCCCGGCCCTGATGGGGTCCCGGGTCGGGTGCTCGGCCTAGCATTGGGCCATCTAGGGGGGTGGCTTCGGGAGCTGTTCGACCGGTGTCTTGCGGTCGGGCAGTTCCCGAAGCCCTGGAAGCTTGGGCGGCTCTGCTTGATGCAAAAGGCAGGCCGCCCTCCGGACTGCGCGTCCGCGTATCGGCCCCTCGTCCTGCTGGACGACGCCGGGAAGGCGCTGGAGAGAATTATCTCCTCCCGGGTCGTCCAGCACCTAGAGGGCGTGGGGCCGAATCTGGCGGACGCGCAGTATGGCTTCCGGACAGGGCGTTCCACGGTGGACGCCCTGTCCCTCCTTAAGTCGCTGTCTGCGGAGGCGACCTCCCAGGGGGAAAGGGTGTTGGCGGTGTCCCTTGACATCGCCAACGCCTTCAACACCCTGCCGCATGGTGTTATACGGGAGGCGCTCCGATATTTCGGAGTGCCCCCGTACCTGCGGCGGGTGTTGGAGGCTTACCTCGAAGGTAGGGAGGTCGCCTACGTAGACAGCGACGGGCGAATGGTCAAGCGGGCCACAAGACGGGGGGTTCCACAGGGGTCGGCCTTGGGGCCGCTCCTGTGGAACATGGGCTACGACTGGGTGCTCCGCGGCGTGCTCCCATATGGGGCACGCCTCATATGCTACGCGGATGACACCCTAGTCGTAGCCCGGGGGGGGGGGAATGGAGGGAGGTGGAGCGCCTGGCCACGATGGCCACAACCCTCGTGGTCAGGCGCATCAGGAGGTTGGGCCTCAGGGTGGCCCTCGAAAAGACCGAGGCCCTACTTTTTCATGGGCCTCGGCGGGGGCCACCACCTGGCGCCCACATTGTGGTGGAGGGCGCCCGGATCAGGGTGGGGACCCAGATGAAATATCTGGGCCTCACCCTGGACGGGCGCTGGCGGTTCGAGCCCCACTTTGCGGGGCTCGGACCGCGAATTGCTGGGGCGGCGGCGGCACTCGGCCGGTTACTCCCCAACATAGGGGGGCCGGGCGCCGGGTGCCGCCGACTCTACATGGGAGTCGTGCGGGCGATGGCCGCCTACGGGGCACCAGTCTGGGCCGACGCCCTCGGTGCCGCCAACGTGCGCGCGCTGCGTAATGCGCAGCGCACGGTGGCACTGAGGGCGATCCGGGGGTACCGGACGGTGTCCTCTGCGGCGGCCTTCACGCTCGCCGGCTCCCTACCCTGGGAGCTGGAGGCAGGAGTTCTCGTCGCCGTGTACCAATTCACGGCGGCGAGAAAACGAAGGGGGGAGCCTCCGGCTCCCAGGGAAGTAGAGGCGGAGAGACGGCGTCTCAGAAGAGACGCCGTCGAAAGATGGCAGCAGGACCTGGCGGACGAGCGGTTCGGGCGGTTTACCGTAGACGCCGTCCGCCCGGTCCTGCGGGAGTGGATTGATAGGGAGTGGGGCTCCCTGACGTTCCGACTGGTGCAGGTACTCACCGGACACGGTTGTTTCGGGTGGTACCTGCACCGGATCGCGCGCAGGGAGCCGACCGCCGCCTGTCACGAGTGCGGCGCTGACGAAGATACCGCGCAGCACACTCTGTCTGAGTGTGCTGCGTGGGGGGAGCAGCGCCGCATTCTGGCGGCGGTGGTAGGACCTGACTTGTCGCTGCCGAGCGTGGTCTCGGCCATGCTCGGCAGCGAACAGGCGTGGCGAGCGATGTCCTCCTTCTGCGAGGACGTCATCTCGCAGAAGGAGGCGGCGGAGAGGGCCCGCGAGGCGGACCCGCTGAGTGGCCGTCTCCGCCAACGGAGGATTGGCAGGAGGAGGCGGCGCTTTGCCCAACTCCTCCTGCCACCGTAGCCGGACCTGAGGGGATGGGCCGGGGGGCCCATCTCCTCATTGCACAGGTCCGGCGGACGAGGGGGGGCAGCCGGCGTGTACCCGGTCTGTCCCTCTATAGGTAGGAGCCCGGCGGTCACCTTCCGCCGGGCGGACCGTGGGGGCGGCTCTACAAGGTTGATTAGCTTGAACGATCCCTTGCCGCCCCCACACAACGGTCTGTCGGTACACCGTGGGGTTTAAAAAAAAAAAGGTTTGTGAATCTAAGATTAAAATAAATCAGTTGAGGTGTATGCAGTTATTTTTTTTTCTCGAACTGACCACGCTATTGACCTAGCAAGGTCTTAACAGCTTCACCGGACTACTGTTTGCAGTTACTATGTTGTATTTATACTAATATTATAATGAGTGGTAAAGTTTTGTTTTCGAGGAATGCTTGGTACCTACTACTGGTTCGATTTCAAAAATTCTTTCACTGTTAGAAAGGTATATTATCCCAAGTTCAGTATCTCAGTAAAAAAGGTGGTTTGTATGTCAAAAGTAAAATAAATGTGACCAAATTAAAATTGAATGCAGATTTCACGTATACTTTACAAATTCTTATAAAACAAACAACTAAAACAAAATGGAAATTTAATGTAGATAAAGTTCAACTTTTACAATATGTTACGTGATGAAGTTACAAGGGGTACTGGGAAGACATTTATCGGCAATATATGTAAGTTAGTTTTGACTTTCACTTTGATGACACTACTTTAGGTAATGCTGCGAACAGATTCTAGGCTTATTTTAAAAGATTTCTCACATACCAACTGGGTATATGTTTGAGTGAGTCCCTGTATAGTTTGGATTCACGAGTGGAAGTGCTGGATAACGCTGCAATAGGGTTTTAGGTTTTTTAAGATTATTTGCGTTTAAAAATACAATTGAAACCGGTAATAACCGATTTGGTGCAGACGAAGTTGCACGGGTCAGCTAGTAAAATAATATAGATACAAGTTTTCAAATGATTTATTTTCTCCAAATACGGTTTTAATATCAAGGAAATTTTACATCAATAAACAAATATATTAGCTAATCAAGTTTACCGCTCAACTATAGATAATATAAAACAAAATGAAAATCAGTGTGTAAACAAAATATATACGTAATAAACTTCATCTGCAAAACTTGATACAATTATGTTATCTGAAATCCCAATGCGACATTATCGCGAAAATCTCATTACACGATACAATTTTCCAGTCTTCGAGGAATACGGACAAAAATTATGTGACAGAATTGGGTATAACGTTGCTGAAGCGTGTATAAAAAAAGACATTTCACAGGTTATAGAGGAAGAACAGAAAAACATGTTTGTTGCCCATATTTAAATGATTTTTTATACGATTTTATGTTTATAATATTGTATGTATATACGGCGTATTTATGTTAGTAAAATAATAGTTCAAAGCTAAGTTTGTTACGTATTATTAATTAGTAATATTATATTATTATTTATATGCATACTGCACATATATATATCTTTATAGAATAATTTTAGTACAATATATACACCAAAAGCGTCGAAAATTTCAGGAACACCGAGGAGCTCAGTGAAAAGATGTTTTAATGAAGCTGAAAAGGAAAAACAGTTGCTAACGTTACTAATTTGCATTAGAATGAAATAGCTAAACATCTATTAACTTTATAGTAATTAACTAATTAAATGATTAATATTGTATTTCATTAGCTTTCTAGCTAGTAGTAATGCACGTGATTTAAATAAAATGTTGTATATGCAAATGTAAGAATCCGCTGTAGTAGTTTGGAGGCCTTCACCCTCGCATGATGAGTTCGTGCTTTAACTTTATTTCGCATTCCTAAATTATTTTTAAAATACTTTCTTCTACTTTTATTTTCAATGATATAAATTAAAATATTAACCAGCTAAAGAACACATGTAATATGGACTCTATTTAGTGTATGAAAGAAAAGGCTTTTTGATTTATTCAGATGCATAAACACATTTGAATTGCAAGAATAAACCCAAGCTGTCAGCGAAAGAAAACATCGCAATGAGACCATATTATGATGGTGTAATGCCAGCCCGACTTACCACGCATTTATATGTTTATTACGGTTCTTGTACTTCGTAGTACGCGTAGTATTGCGTGTCGTACGAGCCTAGTCTCTGTAAGCTTGCATGTTTCCATCTTAGAAAACATTGTTTTAACATTTTTTTTTAATGTCATAACTGGCAAACTTAGAGGTGGGTCACCTGATGTTAAATGATCACCACCGTCCATAGACACTAACAACACCAAGGGAGTCGAAAGTGCGTTGCCAGCCTGTGTTTGAGGAAGGCAGAGAGGGGAGAGGAGAGGGGAGAGGAAAGGGGAGGGGAGGTGGACCTCCGGCGCTCTCACTGACCGAACGAAACGCAACAATGCAAGCACTGTTACTTCACGTCGGTTTTTTTCTATGGGAGGGTGATAGTACCTCGGGCGAGTCGACCCATTCATGTTGAAACCAATAATAACTTCAGCGTGGCTCTACCACCTACATCAGGCGAGACTGTAGTCACATACCAAATATGCACAATATAAAAAAGCGTTACTTAGTTGTTCAAAATAAATCAGAAGTCCCTTGAATGTACCCTATATTTCTACATATATCCCCCTATGAATATTTTATAATCTTAATCAAGATTACTGAAAAGGGTCAGCAAAGTCGACGTCATATACGCCCACATCTCTTGAAATAAACCGAATATAGGAAATAAATAACGGATTTTATTCAACAGTTCTAATCCACTAAATTCTGTGGTTTTATGAAACCATGACGCAAGTGAAACTTTTTTCGAATCGTACATACACATTTCTCTAAAAAATTCGGAAAATTATTTACAGGGTATTGAAATTGCGTTTTTAAAGTGAAACTTTTATTACATCGTTTCAAACTTTTTCGTCTGTGTGTTGCATATCGCGTGATGGTCGGCCGCGGAGTAAGGATAAAGTGAAAGGCGCTCGTCAGAGCAGCCAAGGCCAATATGGCGACGCCTATAGTTCACAGCAGCTGACCGTGTAGTGTATAAACTATTATTAGTTAAATGTCTATAGTGTGAAAAAAAGTTTCACTTTTACCGTGGTTTCATAAAACCACACAATCCTTTTTTAATCTTAACTTATTAATTGGAAAATGGGAATGATAATAGTAAATCAATAGTAGACAAGATACCCAACTATAAATTTTAATTTTAATTTCAATATGGGTAGTAGAGTACGCAATAAATCTTCATCTCTATCTTTATATATAATAAGAATGTAAATTTAACGCGTCTGTACTTTTTCGATTTTGGTAAAAAAATTGATGCAGCAATAAGTAATAATATACATTTCAATCATTTTTAGAAATGCTTGTATGAACACGCATCACTGCTAAAAGGGTTCACAATAAAATCACTCCAAGAAAATCATAAAGTCTATCTCCGAATATAACTTAGTTTTTGTTTCATCAAACTCGTTCCACTCTATCAAAAGTTATTGTAAATTTAATGACGACGCGGCGTAAGTACGAGAGAAAAGTGGATAAGTAAATGGATTTAATACATTCAGATGACTTTATTAAACCACTGTTTTTTACACAAGGCTCCACGGGGACGAAGTCGCAGGCACAGTTAGTAATAAATACAATTATTTAGATGATAGACGCATGTTAAAAACTGAGCACAATATTTATTTAAATCATTTTGAATTGAGCCATGGGCGCCGCCATATCGGCCTTCGCTGCTCTGCCGAGCGCTTTTCACTTTACTCCTACTCCGCGGCCGGCTGTAATGCGACATACGATAGATGGACGAAAAATTTACGGAGATAGACAAAAATGTTCCTCATTAAAAAAAATTAAATTAAAAAACGTTAAAATTTGATTTAGATTATTTATTGCAAATACAGATTACAGATCAAGCATTATATTTTTATATAACAATATATAAATCAATAAATTAATAATAAGACGTCATAATCGTTAAAAATCATAATTGTAGTTACATACTGAATCTTGAGAATTAAAAACTATACATCATAATCTTCAAGCGGTTGCCAATAAAACATATTTAACGAAATCTAATATTTTACTCTATATACAGCTCAAAATATATACTAATTTTATATTTAAAAATGTTTTACAAAACTTTATTGTATGTTATATTCCATGTTTAAATTGATGACTAAGGAACCTGGCTAGCCTATATTTCAGCCATTTTTTTTTTTGTTAAATCACATTAAGCTACATATGGTGTAGTCTTTTAAAAATATCCTATTTCCTGTTGTGTTTCATACAACTTCACGTCGTCCTTCTTCAAAGTAAGCTCTGGCCTGAAATAAATATTCACTTTAGAAATATACTATTCATCATGAAAAAATATAGGCATTTTAAACACAGAACATTGTAAACTTAAAAAAATTGAATATATCAATTATTCGATACATCTATACGCGAACTGGTTACAAGTAAACAAAGAATGGCTCATCAACATCAACAAAATATAATGGGTCCCTAATAGTAGCTAGTCTCGAACTTTCTCAAATCATTCGAATAATGACGTCAAATATCCAGAGAATTCCACCCTCATTTTTTGAAAATTACATATCACGCTGTACTCATGTAATTATACTGTACCTAGTATATATATATATATATATATATATATATATATATTTGATAGAAACGGCGGTCAATTGTCTCACAAGTGCAACATTTTTTTTAAATAATTAGCTAGTGTTTTAAAAAAACTTACAATGTAATTTCCACAGTCTGTTGTTGAACTGTAACAAAGAAATAGACACGAATAATAATATTATCGTTAAAATACATTAATTATATTATATATTCACTTCACTAATTTAATAACCGATTTCTACGGACAACTTGGTCCATATAGTAAGAGTAAATAATTTACAACCATCAATAATTTATCGTTATTGATTCTAGTATTATTATTGATCGATCATTGGGCCAACGTTCGCACCAACATGTGGACCAGACCTTGAAATATGAATACATCGCAATTGTTGGTAAACGAATCCTTAGAGAAACCCAATACACATCGGCCAACATCCAACATTGGCGCGAACATTGGGCCAACGTTTGCACCAACACGTGAACCAGATCTTAAAATATGGATACATCGCAATTGTTAGTATATGAATCCCTTGAGAAAACCGACACACACTGGCCAACAACCAATATTGGCGCGAGCATTACACCAACGTTCGAATCAACATGTAGACCAGACCTTAAAATATGGATATATCGCAATTGTTGGTATACGAATCCATGGATAAAATCAACAAATATGGATGCATCGCAATTGTTGGTATACGAGTCCTATGAGAAAACCGACGCACATCGGCCAACATCAAACATTGGTACGAGGATTGGGCCAACGTTCGCACCAACATGTGGACGGGTCCTTAAAAGAAAACAATTTAGCAACCAGACATACCCATTTGAGGTTGCTGCTGTATCAAACCGTTCATATCCGAGAAGTACAACGCATGGTTCGTCTGTATGTACTCTTTCGGCGTGTCTATATACGTTGTATGGAGTATGGGCATCGTCACAGTCACCTCCCCGACACGCCATTTTTCATTAGGGTCATTGCTTTGCTCGACTTTTTGCATTCTTTCCACTTGTTTGTAGGACGGTTCGCCGCCTATGTAGTCGCGTTTGATGCGGTTGTGACTTCGGATTTCGTGTTTCCGGAGATCAGATCTGGAACAAAAAAATGTCAATTTTAGCAAATGACAATATCTAGTGAAAATAAAACGTTACAACCATATTTTGAAAGTCAAACTATTAAACGGTGTCCGAGTTTATAAATTTCTGATACTATATACTAACATCCATAGTGATGAGTTGAACAGAAATAAAAATCTACACACAAGATATTTAGATAAACGGTTAAATGGTGTTCAGGTTTATCATCTTCGCCTTCAACAGTCTGCCACATGGTGTCATACGGGAGGCGCTCCGCTTTTTCGGAGTGCCCCCGTACCTGCGGCGGCTGTTGGAGGCGTACCTGGACGGGAGAGAGGTCGCCTTCGTAGATGCCAGAGGGCTGATGGTCCGACGCCATACGGCGTGCGGGGTTCCACAGGGGTCGGTCTTGGGCCCGCTCCTGTGGAACATGGGCTACGACTGGGTGCTCCGCGGCGCGCTCCCTTCTGGAGCGCGCCTCATTTGCTACGCGGACGACACCCTAGTCGTAGCCCGGGGGGGAGAATTAAGTGAATTGATGCGCCTGACCACGAAAGCCGTCACGCTCGTGGTCGGGCGCATCAGAAGACTGGGCCTCGAGGTGGCCCTCGATAAGACCGAGGCCCTAATGTTCCATGGGCCTCGGCGAGGGCCGCCTCCAGGGGCCCACATCTATGTAGAGGGCGTCCGTGTCAGGGTGGGGGCCCAGATGAAGTATCTGGGCCTCACCCTGGACGGACGCTGGCGGTTCGAGCCCCACTTTAAGGGGCTCGGACCGCGCTTAGTCAAGGCGGCAGCGGCGCTCGGACGACTCCTCCCCAACACGGGGGGGCCGGGTGCCGCCTGCCGCCGCCTCTATATGGGGGTCATCAGGTCCATGGCCGCCTACGGGGCACCGTTGTGGGTCGACGCCCTCAGCGCCACCAACATCCGCGCGCTGCGAGCCGCGCAGCGTACCGTGGCGTTGAGGGCGATACGAGGATACCGCACTGTGTCCTCAGCGGCGGCCATGGTGCTGGCCGGCTCTCTTCCCTGGGAGCTGGAGGCGGAGGTGCTTGCCGGTACCGTAAGAAACGGTCGGGGGAGCCTTCAGCTCCCAGAGAAATAGAGGAAATGAGAAGAGCGATGAGAGAGGAAGTTGTGGAAAGGTGGAGGCGGGACCTGGCGGACGAGCGGTACGGTCGATACACGATCGACGCCGTCCGCCCGGTCCTGCCGGAATGGTACCAGAGGAGATGGGGCTCCCTGACGTTCCGTCTGGTGCAGGTGCTGACCGGGCACGGGTGCTTCGGTTGGTACCTGCACCGCATAGCACGCAGGGAGCCGACTGCCGTATGCCATCAGTGCGGCGCTGACCCGGACACCGCGCAGCATACTCTATCTGAGTGTGCTGCGTGGGAGGAGCAGCGTCGCACGTTGGCTGCGGCGGTGGGACAGGATCTCTCGCTGCCGAGCGTAGTTGCGGCCATGCTCGGTAGCGAGGATGTGTGGAATGTTGTGGCCTCCTTCTGCGAGGAGGTCGTCTCGCAGAAGGAGGCGGCGGAGAGGGTCCGTGAGCGGGACCCTCAAAGTGGCCGTCTCCGCCAACGGAGGACGGGCAGGAGGAGGCGTCAGTTTGACCGCCTCCTCCCTTTGTAACCGGACTAGGGAAGATGGGTCGGGGGGCCCATCTTCCCATTGCACAGGTCCGGTAGACGGAGGAGACGGCCGGTGTGTACACGGCTGTCTCCCAACAGGACGGGGCCCGGCGGTGGCGCTTTTACTGCTGGGCCAACCGCTGGGGCGGCACAATGAAGTCTATAGAGATCTCGTGCCGCCCCAACTATAGCGGAAGACGTACACCGTGGGGTTTTAGTCCGTGCGAGTCGGACATAACCCACTCTCTCCCCCGAGAGGGTGGTGTATCCATAAGGGATTTCCCCACGTTAAAAAAAAAAAAAAAAAAGATACTGTATACACTAGTGATGAGTTGTAGTTTACACATTACATTAGACACATGTATACTAGGGTGGTTTTTTTTTTGCGACTATTTTTTTTTCTTTACTCCATTGACGGAATATCGTTCGAACTATTAAATAAAAAATTCCCACCAAAGGACGGCTCTTAATTCCAATTTTAAGTACTCGCTAAATGAATTTAAAGTTTTCTCATTTAATTAACACGTAAAAATAATGTTTTTTGCTTAAAATATTTATAGCTTGGAGACATTTCATCAAAATTCTTTGACCATAGAAAGAAATTGTAGAGGGATCCTTCTTCTTCAAAAGCCCTAGTAGCAAATATTAAATCTTTGATGTATCTGGTCAGTAAAAAATTTTATAGTCGATTTTCACTCAAAAATTGTGGTTTTTCGACTTTTCTCCAAATCTATTGACTTGACGCCAAAATTGCAAAGGACCTCTTTTGAAGAGAATTTAATTTCCTACAAGATAAGATGACAGCCAAGCTCGAAAAATAAATTGTCTTTGAAAAAGATTTGATTAAAGTTAAGAAAACACCGAATTAATCTATTTTATTGCAATTTTTATTTTTGTATTGGATTTTACAACAGAAAAAAAATTATTTATGGATCAGTAGTATGAAATTAATCTTAATAGTCAGAATAACGATACTTAATATATTTAAACAAAACTTAATATATTATAATTTTTTTCTGTTGTAAAATCCAATACAAATATAAAAATTGCAATAAAATAGATTCAATCGGTGTTTTCTTAACTTTAATCAAATCTTTTTCAAAGACAATTTATTTTTCGAGCTTGGCTGTCATCTTATCTTGTAGGAAATTAAATTCTCTTCAAAAGAGGTCCTTTGCAATTTTGGCGTCAAGTCAATAGATTTGGAGAAAAAGTCGAAAAACCACAATTTTTGAGTGAAAATCGACTATAAAATTTTTTACTGACCAGATACATCAAAGATTAAATATTTGCTACTAGGGCTTTTGAAGAAGAAGGATCCCTCTACAATTTCTTTCTATGGTCAAAGAATTTTGATGAAATGTCTCCAAGCTATAAATATTTTAAGCAAAAAACATTATTTTTACGTGTTAATTAAATGAGAAAACTTTAAATTCATTTAGCGAGTACTTAAAATTGGAATTAAGAGCCGTCCTTTGGTGGGAATTTTTTATTTAATAGTTCGAACGATATTCCGTCAATGGAGTAAAGAAAAAAAAATAGTCGCAAAAAAAAAAACCACCCTAGTATACATGTGTCTAATGTAATGTGTAAACTACAACTCATCACTAGTGTATACAGTATCTCTTTTTTTTTTTTTTTTAACGTGGGGAAATCCCTTATAGATACACCACCCTCTCGGGGGAGAGAGTGGGTTATGTCCGACTCGCACGGACTAAAACCCCACGGTGTACGTCTTCCGCTATAGTTGGGGCGGCACGAGATCTCTATAGACTTCATTGTGCCGCCCCAGCGGTTGGCCCAGCAGTAAAAGCGCCACCGAACGATATTCCGTCAATGGAGTAAAGAAAAAAAAATAGTCGCAAAAAAAAAACCACCCTAATGTATACATTTAGTATCCAACACTTAACCACCTATGCCTTACATTTTATACCCATATAGCTGAAATCTGATTCAATTGGTATAATATATGATAAGTTATAAAAAACATATTTTTTTAGAACTGAATACGCTATTGACCTAACGCCCTTTACAGCTTCACTGGACTACAAAAACATACGTCAAAGTTTCTAAGTATAGATATCTCTATTCTTTACAACCTTTTTTGCGAATTTAATTAATATCCTATATAGCCGAAATAATTTTGTAAAAGGGAACAGTTATCTCGTTTCCGAATGTCCAATAAACAAGATAACGGCTAAAGTAAAAGAATTTACTTGCCCCTAGAGACGATGCCGGCCCTAGCTCTTTATTAACGTAGAGCAAGATTGTCTTTCGGCGCCCTTTGTGATATACATCACTTTCGTTTTCATTTTATTTCAGTTTCGATTAATGAATTTATAATAAATAAAAGCATTTTTTAAATAATCAACTCTTCTAGTTGCCAAACTTTCTGATCCACTCTGAATATAGCTGCGCAGGACACAAATTTAGATATACATACGTATTATATTATATATATAACATCGAGACAAGTGAAAGATAAATAAATGCTAATTTTAGATTCTTATAGTGATATTTTAACTTTGTTTCGTAATAAACTCTTGACGATATTATGCGCAAGCCAGAATTTACGGATATATTCAGAGCGTCTAAAAAGATTGACGAGGATTGTAGCTTTATCCTCTCCTCTATCTCCTCTATTCGCTTCCTCGCCATCGTGAATTCGTACACGGCGGCGAGTACTCCTGCCTCCAACTTTCAGGGTATGGAGGTGGCGAGCATGAAGGTCGCCGCCGAGGACACCGTGCGGCACACCCGGATCGCCCTCAGTGCCACCGTGCGCTGCGTATTACGGAGCGCACACACGTTGGCGGCACCGAGGGCGCCGGCCCATACCGGTGCCCCATAGGCGGCCATCGCCCGCACGACTCCCTGTAGAGTCGGCGGCACCCGGCACTCGGCCCCCCTATATTGGGGAGTAACCGGCCGAAAGTCGCCGCTGCGCCGCCCCAGCAATTCGCGATCCGAGCCCCGCGAAATTGGGCTCGAACCGCCAGCGGATCCGGACGCCCTCCACCATTATGTGGGCCCCAGGTGGTAGCCCTCGCCGAGGCCCGTGAAATAACAAGGTTTCGGTCTTCTCAAGAGCCACCCTGACGCCCAACTTCCTTAAGCGCCTAACCATGAGGGTTATGGCTATCGTGGCCAGGCGCACCAACTCCTCCCATGAATATTGATATATAGTATCAGAGATCGATAAACTCCAATACCGTTTGACCGTATTTGTAACTAATTTTTCATGGAAATTTTTATTTAACTACAAGTCATCACTATGTATGTACATATCTAGTATCTGAAATTGATAAACTCCGACATTTTATGTAAATCTTTATTTTACTACAACTCTTTAGGGAAAGGCGCTAGAGAATGTCTTATTATTAAGTTTTATATTGCAATTTAACGCGGAAGAAGTCGACGGTGATTGCTAGTATCGATATAAATATGATGAATAGGATGTGTTAGTGAAATGTCTTTAACTGAGCAATAAGTATCTATTAATATGATTATTATATATAATTAATGTTATCTATACCAGGGATTCTCAAACTGGGTTCTGCCGAACCTAGAGGTTCCGTAATTCTACGGATATTATATGTACTATTATGTATATACTAGTCATCAGGGTTCCGTCAAAATTATTTATTATTAGCTTTAAATTATTTATCAGAAACAAGTACAGGAACAGCATACAATTGTCGGCCATAAAACCGAACCATAAAACAATTATTCATAAAACAGTAAAACAAATTCTTTCTTCATATTAAAACTTTAAATTAAGAGTAATGTCTCAATTATATTACATATTTCTTAAAAAACAATGTTCTTAAATAAATTTCAGTGTTGATTTGTAATCATTTGATATGGGGTTCCATAAAATAAAAGGTATTTATTTGGTTGGTGTTCCGTTATCTTTAAAGTTTAGAAACCCCTGATCTATACGATGATAATTCTCGAGTAAATAATTTATGATTATAATACTTACTTGTAACAAAAGTCTCTTCCGCAATAATTACACGTATGTTTTATATTCATATGTGTGGCTTCATGATGTTCGCGAAGTACGGTATTAGTTCGGAAAGCCTTCTCGCAGAGTGAACACTGTAATATAAATGCATTTTATATTACTTTGTCTGCTTTGATTACTATCTTAAGAAAATATATATTGCACTGAGAAAATAACTTAAAAAAATGAAAGCAATAATATGGTATCTTTTGCTTACAAAATTTACTTGTTAACAACGTCAATTGTTTACGTTTTACAAACGTTTACAATTGTTTACCTCAATTGTTTACTCCCCTGCGCATGCGCACTACACTGCTCGACCCATTTCTCCACGATAAATTCGTTAAATTTTATTTATATTCTTACGAGTGCAATTAAAATTAATAAACGCCAATATTTTGTTTATACAAAATTGTACATGTTATCATTATTTTTCATAATATACACAAAATTATTAGAAATAGCACACAATTTATCAGCCCTAAATTATTGTAATTTAGAAATCCCTTACAAAACTAAAATACAGTATAAAGACTTATTTAGTGATCTTATTTATTACATGTAGGTAAATATGGAAAGTGAAGTGTTGTTACTGCGACATTAACTAAGCATTCTTCATACAATTTTCATGAATAAAAAGAACTACTACCTTAAACTGCTTCTCCTGGTGTGTGAGTTTATGTTTATTCAAGTTGGAAGGATTGACGAATGTAGCATCACACTGATGGCATTTGTAAGGTTTCTCTCCAGTATGTGTCCTCATATGCATTACCAGATAATACTTATATTTTGACTTATATGGACACAGATCGCAGAAGAAATTGAACGTGTTTGTGTGTACCAACCTAGAGAAAATGTTATTTCTTATCAATTGCAGCATTTTTTATATTTTTACATAGGTTATCAGCGTTTGAACACAATCTTATTTGATGTTCAATGACGATGATGTCAAAATAGAGGGGACTGGCTCACAAGTGGTCAAATAGTAACGACAAAATTATAATTAAATAAAATTGAGCCGTCACGGAACACCTGGCAGATGTGAAACATCGAAATCGTTATGTATAAGTTATATGCATAAAAAAACAGAATACGACAGGAAACAGCTATGACATAATGAAAAGATAAAGCATTACAAATTTCTTCTATAAAATAATGACTGTTTATTTTTTTTTTTACATAAATATTCATTTTTATTAAATACAAAATACAAAAATTCAAATAGGCGCAGGCGCGGTGTTTGGCGGCATTTATCAAAGGGCGCTAGGTCGTCGGCGCGTGCCGCGTAACACTAGTATAACGAGTAGCCGACAAAACAATTTGAATCTTATGTTTTTACAGTTAGGGTTGCAAATGTTTTTGAGTATTTCGTTAATAGTGAAAAGACAAAATCAGGTTTACCCGCGCCTATAGATGTTTCACATCAAAAATAAAAGAGAACCTGCAATTAATTCAGTAAAAACACGTAGACAACATGATATTAAATAAATATTATCACGATTTATATACTTAACCAGCTTTTGCACGCAACTTAACTCGCAATAATGGAAATTTGATCTGTCCGTCGGAAGGAGCATATATTTTTTTTTTTATTATAATACCCACTTTCGGATTTATAATACTAGTTAAGATTATAAACCTTCGCAATGTAAAATGCATTAATTAAAATGTTTTTGACACTTACATGTGGTTTCTGAGTCTAGCGACGATAGGGAACTCCTTCCCACACGTGGGACACTTGTGTAAAACACTCTGCTTGTGTATGTGCCGCATATGTTGTGCTATACTTACAACCAGTTGCCCACATATATCACAAGCTCTTCGCATACATTGCCTCTCTCGACGATGAGCCAATAATTTCTCCTAAGATTAATATAAACAATATAAATCTACGGGCTGAAAGTTTAGACAGTAGCAATATTTATGGAGGATACTCTGCACTCGATTCTCGTTCTAAATCAATTTAAAAAATAGGTGCTTAATATTTGACCAAATTATCTAGAAAAATAAAAAAATTATACGCAATCCTGTACGCGTCTATGTTAAAGCACAGTATCAATGACCGTCGGGTGAAGTGAAAGTGAACGTGGGAACGGCATGAACAAAACAAAAGGTTCTATTGTCCGTTTTATTCTCGAAAGTTATTAACTCCGGGTCGCCCTTACAGTTTTCGGCACCGGTCATTACACCTAGGTTTATCACGTTTGTGTTTATAATTTTGAAAGTCTTAGAACAAACTTTAACTTAGATTTTCTCTGCTGTTTATTAGTATTTGTTTTGATATTATTATATTATATGATAAATGTGACCATGAACTATCATCTCTTAGAATATTGTAAACGACTAACTTAACACCCGGTATATACATAAAAATCAATTACCGAATGTATTAGGCTATCTCTTATGTCAGAACAAAATTTATATGATAAAAAGTGTTTGATAAATCGTACTGAATAGTAAAAAATTTGGATCCAAAAATCTTCATATAAAGGGTGAATGAGTGTTGCAATTTGATCATTTATGGCCATTCTCAAGTTATGATCCAGAATGTCCCGCGCCGGAGGGTCCACGGCCTGATGGATGAACCTACTAATCGCGTCGTCAGTACATCTGTGTCTACTATAGACACAGGTGTCGGTGTGTCTGGATATCGCCACTATAGCATGTGAGACATCTAGTGTTGACTCAAAAGTCTCTTGAAAAGAGGCCTTCTGCATAATCACCGCAGGAGCCCACGACATATTACCGTTTTCCAACAAAGAAATCTACAGCTCTATATATTTCTCATATACAATATGACACTAGAAAATCATTTCTCTTATTCATTTCCTCACGATGTATTTCTTTACATTCAGACGATAGTCTTACCAAGTTGAGTTAATAAACATACATGGTTATATACAACGCGTTATCGAACGTGTGTACATTACATCGATATTCCTCGGTCCAAACCATTTCTTTTTGTCCCGTTTCAAGATCAGCCAGTATATATCTAGATCAGTGGTACTCAACCTTTTTTAAACGGGCTACAAACACGTCCCACTCATGTTGTCGCGGGCCGCAAACTACAAATATTTAGGTATTAAATAAAAAAACTTAATTTCAAATTAAGAACGTATTAATGTAATGAAAAACGGTTGTCTAATAAAACAAGCTTGGTATAACCCTTATATCATAAGGAACACATTACGGTCGGGTTATCTGAGATCTATTTAATTTATTCAGCGTGCTCATAGTGTTTCTAATGGGTACGAAATCTAAAATAATTGAAAATAAAGTATAATCGGGTGGGCCAACTACATAGACCCAGCGGACCGCAGGTTGAGTACAGCTGATCTAGATGATCGAGTACTTGCAGGTGAGCATTATTTTCTCAGTCGTATAAATGCCGTAACTTTGCCATGTTATAATAAAAAAAAATAGATTTTATGTATATTGTGTATGAGTATGAAATGGCCTGTAAAAAACCTTTATGGAATTACCCTATTCGGAAAATTCAAATCACACGAAGAACACGAAAACTTTTTCACTTTAGGTGACTTCTTTAACATTAATTTTTCCTTTTTCTGTCGCTTTCTCTGAATTTCCTCTTCAACTTTAACACGCTCCATTTTCATTTTATGCAATATCAGTTGAAAATCATGCTTTGAATATGGATATAAATGATCGACACCTAAAAAAAGTAATTAATAAACAGTATGTAACAAAGTATTCATCTATTTTCCCTTAGTTCTTCTAAATTATGCAACAGATGTTGTTACAGTTTTCACAAAAATTATTCTGGAACATTTATACGTATCAGACATGTAACCAGGCCTTTTTTTGTAACTTCCTCTTTGGCGGCACGCTAATTTTCGAAAGTTGCAACTTATGGCAATTTTTCGGTATTTTCGAATTTCCCTTTAAGGACCCTGCGTGCCCCCACGACAAAAGCCCTGCATGTAACTAACATATAATAATAGAAAAGATGCTGTATTGTAATAAATTCGTAATAATATTTTCGGGAAGGTTACAACGCTACTATAAAGTACAGTGTCTTAAAGAGGCCTACAAAAAATTTAAATCCTATAGTATTACAGAAAAACATTTTAATTTAAAAAAATACGACAAATAACCACGGGGTGTTCCCAGACGATCACCCATCAAAGTACTGACCGCGCCCGACGTGTCTTAATTTCGGTGATCGGACATGAATCGGTGTTTTCAACACTCTACCCAACACAGTGTTTAGTCCTACCACTTTTCATCACATAAAAAGGTCGCCGATCAGAATTTCAAAGTTTTTGTAGATATATATTTATAGCCTAAGCCTAACCCAAATAACTGTTTTTATCTTCTACAAATTGTAGAAAAAAAAATTGTGAGGCCATTTTGAACAACATAGTATTAATCCTTTATAAAAAAACTAGCGACCCGCCCCCGCTTCGCACGGGTGCTATGTTCCATTTTAATGACATACTGTTATAGGCAGTTTTGATCTATATGACATGTACAACGTATATAATGTATTTAATTGGATAAGGAATAATACTGTATTGTATAAAATAGTTTGGTAAATAACACATAATTATTTTTGTAAAAAGATAAACATGGTGACTGTCGGTTATCCTTTAGAGATAAATATATACAATCCGAGACTTTTTTATCGATCTTTTCATGGTATACAATTCCGCAGTACAGTAATATGATCTATCACGTAAGGTTTAGCCAGCGTTTCCGATTTAAGGGCACAAAAATTGTTTGTTACATAATGTTACGACATTTACATTACAAATCTTTGAATTTTTAGGCTTTTCTGTACAATAATATGTATATGCCTTCCTCTTGAATCACTCTATCTATTGCTGAAAACTGTATTAAAATTCGTTGAGTAGTTTAAAAGATCTAAGGGAACAGACAGCGGAAGCGACTTCATTTTATACTATGTAAAGACATATTAAACTCTTAAATAATTCCGTTATATGGTATTTTTATCTTCATTTCACTATTTTGTTGTAAAAGCTTTATACTGATTGTACCGAAACATAGTTTTTAAGATCTCAAACTTTACCATAACAAACTTAACTTTATAAATAGTCATAAATATATATTATATACATAATAATAATAATACTCATTATAATAGCACTTACCCATTGGATTTAATATTTTGCGAAATTTCTTATCAGATGCTTCACAGTTTAACTTAAAGACCCAGGCTATCTTAAGTGATTCTAGGCAATCTGAACAAATATATTTAGGCAGAGAATCATCAATTTCAATCTAAAACCAAAACTAACACTGTATTTTATTCACTTTTATGTTATTGCTTGAATTGAATTTTTGAATTTTATATGACCTATTTATCTCATTTTTAATTTATAAAGTTGTTCTTATCAACCTTCTTCTAGGTATTTTCTTGTAAATTAATCATAAAAACTGACTGGTTTTATTTACTAGGTCTCTAAATTTAATATAAGAATTAAAATCATTTTATGCAAACAAATTGAAAATAATTGATTTAGTAATAATCAATTATCATTTATTTTTATTAAATGTGAGTAACCTGAGCATGAATACCATCCTAAGCCAGACAGTTCAGATGTGTTATGTAAGACTTTTTACCTGTAACTATAAAGCTCCCCTTTTCATCCTGGTTCTCATTTATTTCAATATTAAGCAAATGAAAACAATTCATATAATTAAGACTTCTCTGAAATACTTTTCACATATGACAAAAGTGTTGCAAGAAAACAAATGGTAGGTTTAGTATTTATTTCAATGCAAAGTTTTATTATCAACTAGCGGGCCCGGCGAACATTGTCCCGCACTGTTTATAAAAAAATCCTTGGCAAATTATATACCAAAACCTTCCTCATGAATCACTTTATCCACTGGTAAAAACCGCATGAAAATCCGTTCAGTAGTTTTTGAGTTTATCGCGAACGGACAGACAGACGCGGTAGGGGACTTTGTTTTATACTATGTAATGATATGTTCTATAATCAGTGAAACTCTAAAAGTTCGAACTTATCTGTTCAAATGAGCATTGTATAAACACAAGTCTAGCATTCAGTCACTGATAAATAAAGACATACATTACTAGTAGGTCCTAAAATTGAACAAGTGTCAAAATCTACTTAGACAATGCTATGATTATAGCTCTGAATGGTTAACATTTCACAATTACTTTTGTAACTTATATTTTCATATTATAATAGAAATTAAATATGCAGTTTACTAGAAATAATCTGTAATAATATTTAAGGTTAGAGATATAGGGAATGAGATTTATATAAACTAACATCTCAACAATTTTAAATAAAACTATTGAGAGATTAGAGATACTTACACAAATATTAGTAACGCTTCTTATGGCACTCATTATATCAAAATCATTTATTTTGTCTGTAAGTGGTGTACATGCATTTTTTGCACACACTCTGCAAATCATATCTTTTGACAATTGAACAGTCTTCTGTCTGCAATAAATATTTCATAGATGATGACTTTCATAAAAAAAAAAAGTTAAAATACAGTTTCTTTTAGAGAAACACTAACAGGCCCAGCAGACGTTATTCCTTGCCTGATTATAAAAAAGAAACTTGACAAACTATATACCAAAGCCTTTTTCATGAATCACTTTAACTACTGGTGAAAACTGCATGAAAATCCGTTCAGTAGTTTTTTAGTTTATCACGAACAGACAGACAGATGCGGTAGAGGACTTTGTTTTATACTATATAATGTCAATGTGCAAGTGCATTTACACTGATATTTCAAAGTATATACTCTAAACGACTTCATATTTGGATTTGTATTTGACAAATTAACGCTTTTCCAGTTGGTACGATACAACAGACTAGATTATGGTTCACACTACACACAATGTTGGCATGCTTAGAAGCATCGCATTGTATTTATAACCTTCCATGCACTTTACAAATCACATAAATCTGTTACAATGACTCTTCAGGTTGCTCAATTTCAGGATCAACTAAAATTGTTGTTTATACCTCATGTGTTTTTTATTTGAAATTTAAGCACTTCAGAGAATGGATTCGACTGTTATGTAAACTGCTATATTATAAACTGTTATACTCCTGGATTTTTTTACTCATCTCTAAGTTATGACCATATTTTATCATATTAGAGTATTTGTGTAGTGCCTTAAAGAGTGTATCTATGTATGGATTTTAAGGTAAACCAACCAAATTAAAGTAATTTCTAAGTTATAGGGAGCTTCTCTTTATAAGGGAAGGAGATATAAAAGTTGACACTGTATTTAATATAGGAACATTAAACAATACCAATTAACACAGTATACATTGAAAATACTAACAAAAATGACTTTATTTAATTATTGATGTGAAATATATCTTGGTGTACCAAAACAATAAAATCAAACTTCATGCCTTCATGTCAAACAGCATGATCCCTGTTTTTGCAGTCATGACCCCTCTACACAACAGCTCTCGACTCCCTTATGTGCTGCAGGTGTATATTTTACACTTTGTTGTGTTCTGTGTGAGCTGTATACTATTTCTATCTAACTACAGTATACTTGACACATTTAGTGTTTGTTTATGTACTTTTTTTTTAATGTCATTGTTTAATGATAATATCGTTAATATATTCTATAATTATTATTGTAATTAAAATAATAAGAAATATATATTTTTATATACTGATTAACGAAATTATTTTTTATTTATATCAATTTCCTCTCATATCCAGTCCATATATTTAGCTGGTTAGCTTACAAAGATTGGAATAAGAGGCGAATAGGCATAGATTTGTAGAACTCTCGATGGTAGCAGTTATGTTTGGATTGATCTGTCCTTACTCTCCTATGTACAGTTCAGATACATTATTGTGCTTCAATGAAAAAAAAACTCGTTAAGTAACAAACCACAAAATAATAAAGAAAACACTTTGTATATAACAAAACATATCAAGCATAATATACCCATTGTATATAACAAACCCATTGGTAAGCTGCTGCCAATGATCACCAATGATGCTTTCATCGTCTTCGATCGATGAACCAGTCGGATATCGTACTTTGTTCAATTTTGACAACATACTCTTAGTCAAATAAACTGCCATTATAAAGCCAGTCCTGTTATATTAGCAATAAATATGTACAAATCTGTAAAACACCAAAAAACTTTCAAATAACATCTGTGTTTAATCTAGAGCACAGACTAATAGTCGTATAGGCACGGACAATAAGAGCACAGACTACCATAGATAACACACTATATACTGAAACCAAGGAATTTATAAGCAAACAACTTACTTATAAATTCCTTGACTGAGACAGACTACTATGAGGATACTACGCGACGTATTAGGAGGATCCCTATTCCCTACTATGTACATACAATTAATCCAGGAAATAAATCAGTGGACATCATAGTGGAGATGTGTAGTTCTGGATTTTTAATGACGTAAAGATCATAGTATTCTCGAAGTATAAAATCAATTTACTTATAAATACGCTATAGAAGTACTGAAAAATGTTTTGAGAATGTTTCCTGACCATAGTTCTTCTAAAAAGAAATTGTATTTGTGCAGATAATATATCTCTAACCGGTTTCTTCTTAAGCTTTATCAGGATTTAATTCGCAGCTTAAAAAATCTTTTACATACATTTGAATCCAGAAGTTACCAATCTATAAAGTTACTCCCTTGTATCCTTCAATTTTCCATGAAAATAAACAGAATCGTATATCCCATTTTGAAACTTCTATCAATCCTTTGTATTGCACTAGCTCTCACCTTTAGAGCAACTATGATTTTGGACTTTGGTATATCTAGAGGCTATTAATAATCAATAATCAAGCTAACAGTATATTAACAGCATATTATTTAGGGACTGGGAAAGCTGGATCCCTATTTATACTGACGTATCTAAAGCTGTCTAATTTTGGTAATTTGGATGCTGCAGTTTGGATACCAAGATATAGGATTATCCCTAACAATAAATGTACCCTTTTACATCTGTTTTTACTGGGGAAGCTACCACCATCTTCGAATCTCTGTCATTCACTAAGTCACACAAATTAGAAAGAGCAATAATCTTCACTGACAGTAAAAGTTGCTTACAAGCTATTCTTTCCAATCCCTTCCTCTCCAAATCCAAACACCCAATAATTTTGAAAATTAGATGGGCAATATACCCGTATATTGTCACATTTTAGTTATTAAAACAGTAATAGCTTGGATTTGAAGCTATTGCGTTATCTCAGGGAACGAATTAGTGGATTCCTACGCTAAGAATACTGTCCAGTACGGATCCATGAACCATTATCGACTAGATGCAGGATATCTACGTTTTCTAGCCAAATTTAGATAATTAGAAACAGCAAAATGAGTGGAATCTCTCCAGAAAATATAAAGATAAATCTTATGGTTCTTTACAAAATGAGGTTCCTTAAAAACCATGGCTTTTTAAATTGCCATATTTTGGCCGTTACTTCCATCATCTTAGTCTTCGTTTAGGTCATAGTTATACACCAGTGCGTTTAGGTAAATAGAGTAGGAATAAATCTCTCTGCGAATGCGACGTAGACGACAGTTCTTCAGGTTATATATTCTTTAATTATTCGAGAAACAGATTCTTCCTTTATGATGTCCTCCCTCATTTAATTCCCCGTCTTACTAACCCTACTATAGACTTCGAAATAAATTATAATATAAACAGTGAATAAAATTAAAAGGCAGGAAAAAAATGACTTTCTAATCATTTATAAATTTTATGTTGCAACACTTGTTACATTATGGTCACACTTTTCAATTTTGTGAAGAAATTGAAAGAAGTGTTTGCTTTGCAATTTCACAAATAAATCAACAATGAATTGTTATGTTAATGTTAAATAATGTTAATATGAGCAAATGAAGAAGAAAAAACATACAATATTATCGGCGTTTAGTAAATGATAGTATCATATATATACACCATGCAATTTTAATTTATTGTGAGCTCAAATTTATAATGACATCCCTTCTGTTATTAAAATCTATGTTATTCGCTAATGCGTTACAAAAGAATAAGAAAAAGAAAAAACGGAAAATAAAGAAAACGTACGTATTTGTTTAAATTCCTCATTTTAATAATTTTATACATATTGTCATCCCAAGATTGTTTGCTAATTATATTTTACTCACCAAACAAATAACGAAATTCAAAAAATCCTGGTTAATAGATTATTTCTTTTATTCCTAAGATACCGTATACGTAAATTATTAGGCCTATGTATCTTTTATGAGTTGTGTTATGTATACAATGAAGCCTACAGGAGCTTGCAGTAAAAGTAAATGTTGAATGGAAATCTTATTTTCACAGGGATCTTTGTATTAAACTATCCATTAATCCTTGTGTATGTGTGTACAGGCAGACAATTTCAAAAATTAATATAAGTATGTGTAGAATATGCAATAAAGAGAAGGGAGAGATACCAATATTTGATAATCATGCTCAGCCTAATATTCCTGATGAGATTCAACATTTTTCTGGTGTGACAGTAAGTATCATTTAATCTTAGTAATTATATATATTATGTATCATATAGATTTATGAGAACTAGACATACCACATAAGAATATTGATAAGCCAAAATTATAAATTTGTGTGTAAAATCTATTGATGAAGTTTGGACATAATTTTTTTTTTTCGAACTGACTACGCTATTGACCTAGCAAAGTCTTAACAGCTTCACCGGACTACTAAGGCGAGCGCTTAAGGCACTCAGCCGATTTTATTTTGACAACTAGCTCAAGGGTGCGCGGCACACCTGGGCTTGGGCTGTTGCCTGATACATGCAATTCGCGACCTATCTGAGCTAAGCTAAGCTAACTATTCATACATATATGAGTTGTTGAAACATATATGTGTACCAAGCATACATACCTCAACAACTCTTATATGTATTTCGTATCGGATAATTTTCTAAACTATTTCATTTTGATAAGGGAAAAAAGAAAACTCTTCCACTTGTATGTGTATGCTTGCACGTTTGTTGAGGTGATATGTGTAATATTGTCGCAGTGATGTAAGATTTTGTGTCACTGTATCGCGCCAGCAGAGTACTCAAGGGCTCCACACCGAGGGAACGGACCTAGGCTTGAGCCGCTGCCGAGGGGGCCTAGTCTGGTGTGCTGGAGCGAAACTTACCCCCAGACCACGGCGGCATGATCTGTGGTTACGCGGGCGTGGGCATGGGCACTCTCTGTTTGGAGGCTGGTATTGATCATTCACTGCCATTCGCAGTGTTCGGTACTGGTTCGTATTTTGCGGCGGATACTACTAACGGACTGGGATGATTCATGGCTTTTTCAAAATAACTAATCGTAAGTGATTTTACGTACGCCCAGATAGAAGGCATCTCCAGGTCCCTATGGAGATCGACTCTTCGGACATACTACGGGGTACCAGTCACTTTACGTAAAACGTTTGGACATAATGAAATGTATCATCATTACATAGTATAAAACAAAGTCCTCTACCACATCTGTCTGTCTGTTCGCAATAAACTCTAAATCTACTGTACAGATTTCTATGTGGCTTTCACCAATAGATAAAGTGATTCACAAGAAAGGTTTAGATTGAGTTTGTCATAGTAATTTGTCAAGGACATTTTTATTATTAGGGTGGGATAATGCCAGCTGGCCTACTAGTACAATATATTTATTTCTTAAAATATCAAATTGCTAATTGCATCAAATGAAGAGTCACTTAAATTTGATAAAAAAACTATAAATATACCCACTGATATCAATATTACCATACAAAGCATAGCTTATGATTGTAAGATGTTACTTCATGAAAATCCTACTAAATTTGTTTGTCATTATTATATAATAAAAATCTTTGAATTACAAAGATACTATACAATGTATCTACTACTACTACTATACAATCTCAGGATATTGTTTTAACAATTAATTTTTCAGATAAATCAATCAGATGATTTATCCAAACAAATGTGTCAAAACTGTTTGGATCTTTTAAATGGGTGTATTATGTTCCGTGAATTGTGCCAAAAGAGTAATAAGATGATGTTAGAAGTTTCCATAAAAAAAGGTATGTATTGGAAACCAAAGTTATCTATATTCATCTCAATTAATTTCAAATCTTATCAAGACTGTTTATAAGCCATTTTCAAAAAGGAGTATTTTGTATCTAATTGGTTTTAAACCTCAATATAATTGCATTACTTCTATCATATATATAGGATAAAATCGGGCTAATCTTTAACATGGATCATTTATAACATAAGGAATAAAAATTTGTATAGATTAAAAAAAAACAAACCCCGTGCTATTAGCAAGGTAACATGATTTTAGATTTTCAATGAAACAAATTAAAAAAGATTGAAACAATGATTTACTGTGTTATCTAAATAGTCTCTGCCAATGGTTTATGTCTTTTTATTTATAGCAACAAAGTAAAATGACTATTTGATAGTAAGTTCAAAAACAATGGTGAGAGTAATCTATAAGGAGTTGCTGCTGTGATGCTGGCATATATCCATATTGTAAAACAATTGTTTGTAAAAAGACTGCCAACTCAGTATTTAAATATAATTAAAACATCTGGTTTTAGTAGGTATAGACTTTTAGTTATTTAGATAGTTATCTCAATACATTACTATTGTTATAAATAATATTATAACAAGTGTCAATGGTATCAAAAGGCTATTATTATAGGGGATCAATATATGAAGGATAGCTAAGATAAGCCTGATAGTTTGCTGCCATTTCTTGTTATATTGACCCAGACCAAAGGTCTCGACTGAATGTTGTACCTTGAAAACATCACCGGTTGTTACGATTATCAGTTTTTGTGACTAAATATGAGTAGTCCCTTTGATGTCTTTATAACAGATTTTGACTGTATTTTTTTAATTTTTTTTTTAAATAACAGTAGGATACTACTAATTTATACTCTGTTTTCTTTTTTCAGAATGTAATACAGAACACAATAATTATGAAGACCAACATAGACAAGATAAATACAGTGATGACTTTTACAATATACCTTCACCTGCTTTCTCCGATGATAACTCTGAGCTATGGAGTTGTTCGACTTGTAACAAGGAATTCTATGATATGGTTACTATATAAATTAATATAATAATAATAAAGCCTTTATTTCCCGAATTTTTTACAGTAGTACAAAGACAAAACTATAATATATCACGTAATATAAATTAATATATTACAATAAATAATAATTAACGAGGGAGGAAACTTGATTTGAAAACTTATTGGACAGAAGATTCTCAGATATTTTACTAATGTTTATTAGTTTATTTCACAACTTTCTATCCAGTTACTTTTAAATCAAGTTATAATATTTTTTTTTTTTTGTGTTTTTGACTTCTAAATTTTTTTTGAGTTATTTATGGACTTCTACGATGTTGCCAGGTAGTAGGTTTTGACAATTATTTCAGACAGGCTTGCCTATCAGATTCTGGGATTAACTGTAGTATGATAATAAAGCAATCATAGTGGGTTTCTTATAGTATATTACTTTTCTGGGTATATCAACATATATACCATAGGTACAATTACTTTCTTATGTGTCTACAAAAAAAAATTGTAAATCAAAGTATTCTGTTCATTATAAATACTATTTAATGACATAGCCCAATGATATTATAACTATATAGATACTCATAAGCGCTTCGACAACGCCTTGTTAAATCTTGGCTAGTTAGCTTATTTTTGACACCCCATCAATCCACCCATATCTAAGCAACATTGTATGTGTGCGTTATCGTGCCATTTGTTTTGTCAAAATATGCAGGTAATGTATCTTTAGTTAGAATAGCATTGATATAACCAAATTGGTAACACCCTTTATCAATTTTAGCTCCTTTACTTATTTATTAAAATGAATTAGTGTTATTTATCAGATAATTTTAAGTACACATAGCTTACCTTTAAAAATTTCCATCATATTACAGATACTGTAAATGAATGGTGGATAAAACTTTATATGAATACCCCATCTGTACTAACATTATTACTGTGAATGTAACTGTCTATCGCTTACCTTTTCACAACAAAACTTTTGAACTGATTGTAGCCTGGAATCAAACGTAGTACTTTCTTATTTATATAGAAAAATAGATTATTATTATTTAATTTTTTTTTTTATTTATTTATTATTTTATTTATTTATTTTGCATGCGATACAATAGGTTACGGTACTGTTATATTATTTTATAAGTAATTATAACTTATTACACATAATATATAAGAAGCTAAAACAACAATAGTTAAAAGGTTAACTATAAATCATAAACTTATAAAAAAAATGTTATTATACAATTTATCAAACTAGAACTAAGGACCGCAAACTATGAAAAAGTAGATAAAAATTGATGAAATCTACATTTGACCACTGCCACCTAAACTAGGTAATCCTGTGTCTCAGGCGGCAGTAAACATTATGACTCTATTGATGAACGCGTTATACAACCGCAGTGTATAATTTATTTTGAAACGCTATATACAAAAACAAGTGCATGTTAACAACATTCTCAATATAGTTACATATTAGAAATTAGGGCTAAAATATATTCAATTTTGTTACAAAAATTCTTATTCTAAGAAGTAATCATCTACATTTATTACATTTAATGATACCTGCGTGAAAAATTATGCATTGACAGTTATTACACTTTATATATCTGCCAGTAATATTTTTTCCGTTTGATCATAATCTAAGTTTTGAAGCCAAGGTTCAATCTTCATTTTGCATCTGTGCTTGTTTAAATGTGTAATATCTAACAATCTGTCAATTTTGTTAATCAGTCTAGAACTCAGTATATAATATTGTTTTTCAGCGCAAGTTGTTCGGTGCTTTGGGACTAAAGATACAGTTTTATGTCGGTGATTTATATCACCATATTTATATTACCATTAAAGCTTACAGACACCAATTATGATATGCTAATATTTAAAAAAAAATTAGTCTCTTCATTTTCTTTTCAGATTTCATATAACAGTCATTTGTCCAAGTGCAAGGTCGACCTTGCCGAAGTAGAAACTAAACCGTCCAAGGAAATGACAAAGAGGAAATTTCTTTGTGACATCTGTGGTAAAACTGCTTATTCGAATGCAAGTCTCTTAGTACATATGTATGTTATTTAATTCATGTATATTAAAAGGCATTTAAAAGTCTATTTTGTATAGCAATAAATAATTTTCAAGGTTATGCGTCAAAAATGTGTATATACACACATTTTAATTTATTTTGAAATGTCACGACTCAGTTATACTTATATAATTCTAAACTTTCCCATGCCCCTGCCATATATTGGAGTTAAACATAGACTGAGGGAGCAAGAAAGAGTCGAATAAAAAAAAATGCAATAGTAGTATATACCAAACAAATTGGATCGACAAATATGTCATATTTTATGTTGCAGGGGTATACACGAAAACGTATTTCCTTTTAAGTGCGATGTGTGTCCATATCAAGGACGGACAATGGATTTGCTCAAGGTTCACAAAAGATCCCATTTAATTGATAAACCGTTCAAATGCACTCAGTGTCCGAAGGCAACGACCACGTCGAGCAATCTTTCGAAGCATATGCGACATGTACATAGCACTTCAAGGCCGCATAAGGTAAGATATTGCATATCTAAGTAACCATTGATTTCTATTTGAACGTTTTAAAACTATTCGATTTAAAAAAAAAATTGGTTGTCTGGAAAGTCGGTTTATGGACGATAATTTTACGCGACAACGTCATAAGAAAACATTGATGAAAAATTGTATGCTTTTATGAATTTAATTATTTTATACATAGATAGATACGTCACAAACCGAACGCTTAGGCCAATCGCGCCTCTCTCGCTCGCTCGCACGCTCGGCTCAGGCGGAACGTGACTAGCGTCATGCTTTTTCGTGTGTGCAGCCGGCGTTCATCGATTTATAAGACGTTATCACGTCAAAAACATTCAGTAAACTCGGTAACAAAAAGTCTGACAATCGGTTATTGATATATTATGATCTTATTCAGTTTATAGATAGCATTACTTTGGTATCACAGTTGCTATATATAAATTATGCAATCGCTATCACAAGATTCGTGGCATTAAAAATCAGAGAGACTCAGTAAAATTAGCTCAGGTAAATGATCTGCTCAATAAATTATAACCACTTATTGGAACGAATTGTTCAAATGTCTGACCACAGTTACAATGAAAAGATAAAAGTATTTGTCTATCACACAACATATATATAAAACTGTAAAGAATAAAATATGCAAATATAAAACAAACACAAGTAAAACAACATAATGGTGGGAAACATACAATTGTTAGACATCAGTGTATTGATGTAATTAAATAATTTCATTTCATTGAGTGGCTCAAGATATGGTTAAATGTAGCTAACAAAATAGATGTGACATTTGAATTCTTTACTAATTAGCTTTTCCTTGTGCATGATTCTGTACATTTACGATATAAAGTAGCCTTTGTCCTTCTATAGGTTTCAAGCTACCTTTATATTAGGTCTTTACCTATGAAATTGCCATTTTGTATGAAACAATTGAAACGAATTTTTTTCATGTATTTTTTATTTGTATTAATCGAAGTAATCACCCATGTAATCAATGCATCTTTGCCAACGCAGTGGCAGTTTATTGATGCCCTTCTTAAAGAAATCAGCTGGACGGGAGGCAACAAATTCTTCAAAGGCATTTTGTACTGCCTCCCGGGTATTGAATTTTTTTCCCGCCAAGGAGTTATCCAAATTCCGGAAAAAGTAGTAGTCTGTAGGCGCAAGGTCTGGTGAGTAGGGCGGATGACGGAGAACTTCCAATCCCAGTTCTTGCAACTTGGAGACCGTCTGCTGTGCAGTATGAGGTCGCGCATTGTCGTGCAGGAGCAGCGGAGACGAGCGATTGACCAATGCTGGTTGGAGATGTGCCAGCTTCTCCATCATTGTGTTCAGTTCTTCACAGTACACATCTGCAGTAATGCTCACCCCGTTTGGTAAGAAGCTGTGATGAATCACACCGGCGCTAGACCACCAAACAGTGACCATCACTTTTCTAGGGGTAAGTTTTCGTTTAGGGCATTGTTTAGGTGCTGAACCAGTTCTAACCAACTTGCTGAGCGCTTGCGGTTATCAAACAGAGTTCATTTTTCATCGCAGGTAACAATGCGGTTCAAAATTCCTTCATTAGTGTGTCTACTGAACAGTGCAAGGCACGTCTCGACGCGTACTTCGCGCTGGCGATCATTGAGTTCGTGGGGCACCCATTTGTCACGCTTTTTTACCTTGCCAATTTGACGCAAATGGACCAATATTGTTTTGACCCTAACATCAAAAGCTGCTGCTAATTCAGCCGTAGATTGTGTATCATCAGCTTCCACAATCGCCTTTAATTCGTCATTGTCGACCAAAGTCTTCGGACGACCGCGAGGTTCATTTTTCAGGTCGAAATTCCCAGAACGGAAGCGAGCAAACCAATAACAGGTGGTGCGTTGGTTTGTAGTGTTAGCTCCGTAAACGTCGTTGATGTTGCGTGCCTCTTGTGCCGCGTTGCTGCCACGACGGTACTCATATTCCATAATAACTCGAATTTTTAACGTATCCATGATGACAAAAAAGATTGAAATGCGATGAAAATGTAACACTAATCAATAAACAAATGACTACTTTTGAAAAAAGAATCTATGTTTTTAAAATAAAATTAATTTGAAATTAGAATTCTTAGCCAAACAAAAATTATTTTGATTTGAAATGGCCAGTACTGCAGAACGGCAATTTCATAGGTAAAGACCTATTATTATATTTCATTGCGATCAGTGTTCAGAAAGTTAGCCGTAAAAAGGTAATAAAACAGACAGATAGTTTTTACCATTCTTACTTTGGTATTCATAATATTAGTGTGGATAAACCACACATAAGCCTTTAATATCCCTGATTTAGTTTGGTTTTTATTTACAATTCGCAATATTTTAATTACAGTGTAACTATTGCGAAAAAGCTTTCTCTTACCAACATGATATGAAGAGGCATGTAAAAGACATACATTTAAGACAGGGCACAGTTGAGTGTGACGTTTGTTATAAAAAATTTAATACCAAGTAAGTGAAATCGTTTAGTTTGAACCTGTAATTTTTACTATTATTAAGGGTCATCTGTAAATTGCACGTTGGAGATCGACAAAAGTGAAACAATCATAAACTTCGTGACGTCACATGTATAAATCTAAGATTGCAAATGGATAAAAGCTCTTCAATATGTACTTTAACAAAAAAACAAACAAAGTCGGTTGAGAAACCGAGGAGGAAGAACTTTTTTACCGTTGTCTATGTAAAAAATATATTATTATTACTTTTTTTATTATTAAAAACTCTGTGAAATATCTTTGATTTTTTTTCTATAAAGGCCATCTAAACACAAAATATAAAAAAATGATCAAATTTGGATTGAAAAAACCACTATGCTTTGGTTTTATCGCCATGATTTCCTTCACCGAAAGCTCCGAGTAAGTTGCTAGGATTCGAACTTACGCCTATTGACGTGTCGTCCGAACACATTATCAACTATCACAGAAAACCGACATGAAGTAACAGTGCTTGCATTGTTGCGTTTCGTTCGGTCAGTGAGAGCGCCGGAGGACCACCTCCCTCCCTCCTCCCCTTCCCCTCAAACACAGAGTGGCAACGCACTTACGACTTTCTAGGTTTTGTTGGTGTCTATGGACGGTGGCGATCACTTAACATCAGGTGACCTACGTGTTCGTTTGCCTACTAAGACTTAAAAAAAAAAAAAAAAATTAAGCCATCACCGCTTGTAGCACCACTGTATGTAGGAAAATATAGAACTATGGATCTCTTAGAATTTTAAATCGCCAATACGTCATGATCTGGTGGTGATTATGCCATACCTTTCTTCGGGGAGAGGCCTATGTAGTAGTAGGTTCCATACAGATTGGTGTGATTTCTATATAGATTGATATTATTTTTAGAAAAATCCTACAAGGTCATAGATGGAAGATACATAAGATCAAAGGTGAAAGACAAGGACGGCTTCCATCGTATTTGCAATGCCAAATGGGGGAACCAAACGAGAACAATGTTAATGAATGTGAACGTAACTATGAAAATTCTTCAGAAAACGTCTAGTGTTCGTCTGTGTTTGTGGTTTAAATTGTGCAGTATCTATATTAATAAGTCTATATTTTTGTCTGTATATATGTATTTGTATTTAATTTTATGATAGATGTAGAAACCCGCCTAAAATAGGACGATAAAAAAATTGTTGTCTTTCTGTTTGTATGTCCGGATTTCACTCGAAAACGGATTGACAATTTTTTATAAAATTTTGTTCACGAGAATTATATCACATTTCAACGTTGTTGCGTTTTGCCATGTGTTTATAAATAGGGGAAGAAAATATTCACAAAGTTTAAAATTTATTCAATCACAATCAATTTTAATAAAACTTTGCACTGGAAGTATATATAATTTTTAATTTGATGTGCTATAAAAATAATTAATATTTTTATTAATCCTATATGAAGTATTTTCAATAAATATAATTTTATTCAATCGATTGATAGGTTCGACCGATTTTAATATGTTATATCGAGATTGTTTGAGTATGAACATTGTCAATAATAATTTTATTAATTATGAAATGCTTGAAAATACAAATAATATGTAATATATACATATTTCAATTAAATATTTATTTGCAAATCATTTCTACATAAAAAATCTAGTCCCCTTGCCACATGTAATTTTGAACGAAATTTTGTACACGTGAATTATACAATAATTCCAAAGTTGTTACAGTATAAGAATTGCCAATAATATTTTATTAACCGTAAAAAGAACCATATGAAAAAATATTGTTTTCTTTTTTAATTTTCTGATATGAAAAAAAAATAGAATTTTATTAAATTTCACCGAGTCTAGTTCATTTTATTACACGAAGTAACGCTAATATTTTAGGGAGCGTAAAACAACTAACATTTTTATCAAATAAAACATTAAGACGAAGATAATTATTACAGTATAAAGATCCCGTGCAGAGTCGCGGGACAGATTTTAGTTTATTATAAAATAATTTGTAGACGTTTGTTTTATGAGACTAAATTGGAATAGTCCGTTAATTAATATCGTTCAAATATTTTAAATGTATTGTATAAAAAATGGTTATACTTTGGAAAATTTTGCAATTTTATGATTTTTTTAAATTAATCCACTGTAATAATTATTACTCTAAAAGATATCTACCTGTCAAACGTATTTATTAATTTATCTTATTTATATTTTTACAGTTAAAGTGTATATGTTACAAAGTATTACATACTTACAGGTTTTATTTATAGATGTAGTGTACTCTAGCTAAGTATAACAATACGTGAATAATCCATGTCGCAATTGGCTATGAATCTCGTGTCGAGTAAAAAATAATTCTGATGGCTTAATTTATTGTAATAATAACTTTATAAAAATGACTGACAAATAAATTGATTACCCATTGTAATTTGATAAGCTTTTGTTTTCATTTCCAATTCGTTCCCTGAAGTGATTATTAATTGGAGTATATGGAAGCGGTGTTTAGAGAAGGTATAGTTTTTAATTTTTTTTAATAATATTTCTATACATAGGTTCGGGTTAAATCGGGATATGTTTGAAATTGTGCTCCCAGGTGGACATTCTTTTCTTTATTATAATAGTAAATTTCTCTAGATTAACTTAAATTCTCTAATTAAATCGAAAAAAAGTCCACTCCAATTTCCCAAGTAAGCGTTTTTTGTGTTATTTCTATATATACTTAATCCAGGAAAGTATATATCCGCATTCGCATGCATACAGTTATTTAGTGTTATTTCTCCATTTACTTATAATGTTGGAAAAAATCCATGCTTTTTTTTTATTGTAGTTCAGCAAAATGACTGTACTATGCCTGATGGTAAGCACAGTACAATCCAAAAAACAATGGCGACCACCGAGTGACGCTCTATCCATCGCCGGTCGCCGCTGTCATGCCGGCCTGCGTAAGTATCACTTCACGTTACGCTTGAAGGACCCAATGTCATAGGAAGGAGGAAACACACTGGCCGGGAGATTGTTCCACAGCTTCACGGTACCTACGGCAAAGACAAGATGTTGCGAACTTTTTAGTTCGTGCCCAGATAGGAATTACCGTAAACCTGTGGCTCCGAAGACCAGCGCGCGTGGTGCGGTTATGAAAAGGAGAGGAAGGGATCAAGTTGAATAACTCTTCAGAACACTCGCCATGATACAGACGGTAGAACACGGTCAGTGAGGCAATGTCTCTGCTCAACTGAAGCGGCTCTATGAACTCTGTAATGTCTGCATCATTAACAATGCGGACAGTCCGTCTCTGCAACCTGTCCAGGGTATCTAAGAGGTACTTTGCCGAACCGTCCCAGAGGTGCGAGCAGTATTCCACGCAGGGCCGAACTTGTGCCTTATAAAGGAGATATAGCTGTTCAGGCGTGAAGAACCGTCGCACCCTGTTCAGGATTCCGAGTCTCCGAGATGCAGTGGAGATCACGCTCTGTACATAATGCATGGGATTGAGGTCGCTGCGAATATCTATACTAATTTAATACGCCTCTGAAAAACTATAGCCGATAGAGCCAAAGTTCGGTAAGAGTGTTATCAAATATTCTACCCATGAGATTGTTAAGACGACTGATAGCTAACTATGTGTTCCACAATAACATGTTTTAATATACTTCAACACCATATTGAATAGTATTTGTATTGGAGTATGGCTTTTACGAACGCCTTTGCTAACTACAACCAGGTTGAAAATAAATAAATATAGAAATAATCTTTTTTTACACATTTCAATGGTTTTAGCCAAGTCAAAAATTTCGGACAGCGAATACTATGAATAAAAGTTTGATTAAATAACATAAACGAGTAACATAATTAGGTCATATTAAAAAATGTCAAAAAAGAAACTGTATTAATAATTAACATCATACAACAACATTCGATTTAAGTTAAGACTATTTTTTATATATTATATGTTATAGGGGGCAAACGAACAGGCGGGTCACCTGATGGTAAGTGATCACTGTCGTTCACAGACACTAGCAACACCAGGGGACTCGCAAGTGCGTTGCCGACCTATGTTTGTAGGAGGGGGTAGAAGGAAGGGGAGAGGGGGCAGAGAGGTGGTTATCCGGTGCTCTCACTGACCGAACAAAACGCAACAGTGCAAGCACTGTTCTTTCACGTCGGTTTTCTGTAAGAGGGTGGTACTACCCCGGATGAGCCGACGCATTCATGCTGAAACTAATAATAGCTTCAGCGTGGCTCTACCTCCTATTAACTTCATGGTGTGTTACATCGGGACGAATGATTTCTATTTCAAGCTAAGAATTAACTCACAACGATTTCTCATAACACACCAAAAAAAATATAACTTTAAGATATACATAACATTATTATACAATGTTTTAATCTTTTCTTACAATGTAAATAGGTAGGTAACTATTTACAATAAATTATAAGCAAATGATCCATCTTTATTACAATTAAAGTTATTTATGAGACATCTCAGTATGTACGTAATAGTTTTGTTAACCTTACGGCAAATTATACCTTTCTGTAAATAAAGTCATAATTGATGCTATATAAGCAATTGAATGGATAAGGAAAGCTGTTGGCTCATTGAAATCTAAGAGTTTACTTGTATATCTTTCAAACAATTATAGGATAGTATAGTAGATAGAAATGTTCATTAAAATAATTCTGTGTCTCGTTTGTCTTGAACAATGTCTTTCCTTCGATTTACCTTCACTCGAATGTATTAATGGCCTAAAAATAAATGATAAAAATTACGTTAGAACAAAGGTTTATGAGATTGGAGACGCTCAGCCCAATGATATTCATTACGACACTTTTGGAAATTTATTCTACTTTGAAAGTGGAGAAAACGACAGTGAATACTATTATAATATTCATATTATAAAAAGTAATGAATCTGCTACACCACAAAACATTCCAGGTAATAATATTATGCATATATTTAATAATTTTATACATTTAAGAATGTTATTAAACCTATTGTCACAATAATACTTGTTCCGATAACTACTAATCCACAGTAAAAATCAATATAAAATAAATACAGTTCTAATCAGTTGTAGAGCAGACTAATAAATCCATTATTATTATTATTCAAATGTTGTATTATATTTTAATGTTACTCACCTACTAGTATTTTTTCCTATTACTTATATAACAGATATTCGTATAATACCAATAATAATGATTATTAAGGTTACACCAGTCTGTAAATGTACTTCCAAAGCCTCTAAAGATCATCCTGAAATGTACTAACACTCCAAAATCGCAGCGATGCCGTCTTGTTTCTAGTTTCCATCTGTTGTTCGCGAACGTTTAACTTTTGTTCACTTTTTAATAACATATAGACATAGCTGCTACATAATTCGAATTTGCTATTTTGAAGCCAATATTTACTAATTTCTACTACCCCTTTGCTATTGCAAAATACGTAATTATTGAGTGGTTGTAAAACTTGATATAACTCGTTTCGGTGTCTGCGATTTTATTGAATAGACAGTAAACCTCAAAATGCTTCCTACAGGAAGTTCTCAATGTATGCTAGAGGTCGTGAATGATTCGACTCCAAAAGGACCATCAGTCATACATATTTTTACGGTAATCCAGCAGTGGGTTCAGGTTCGAATGGTGAAGGTTTGGCAACACATTAGTACATAAAGCGCTCCAATTGTATCTTCAGCAGCAGTAACCTGTTATAACTGGCTTTAGAACCCGTTTCCAATTAGATCAGTAGTTATACATAGTCAAAAATTATAGTGGCTATTTAACATTAGGTAGATTACATACCCATTTGCTAAATCATATCATAAAAAGAACTTTTAATTCTAGGTCTGCCACGTAATGAGAGTTACTCAGTAGCAGTTGACAACAAATCAGACAAAGTCTACTTCGGAACGAAATTAGGAATATATAGTTATAACTACCAATGGAACAACGCTACACCAATAACTACGAAGGAATTTAAAGTGGATATGTTATTTATAGACAAAGACGGTAATAAATTCATAACTGTTAATAATGATGGGATTCAAGAACTATTTCTTCTTGACGGCGAAAGAAAAATACCCTTTAAGGTCTTGGACGCATTGAGCGAAATAGAGATTGACACAAAAAATAACTTTTATTTCATCAGAGAGAATAATTTGTACGTTTTAAAATCAAACACGAATGTACCCATAGTCATTGGGCATATTGATTTTAAAAGCACGGGTCAAGTAGCAATTTATAACAACAACATTTTCATTGCCAGTGGTAAATTGGCATACATAAATGAAAATGACACTGGAAATTTAAAATATGCCGAAAATGCTCCCGAGAACGTAACATCTATAGCTTTTGATAACAATGGCGACATTATGTTAGGAATACATGGGCAGTTACTTAAATTTATTAAATACGGATGCAAATCAGAAACAGGTCGTGTGGTTGACGAATTCTCTGAAATGTTAGTTTAAATAATATATATGGGACGAGCAAAGGAATAAAATAATGTAATCAGAGATATCATTTTAATATTATACCTAAGTAGAATTAAATAATAAACCTTAAATCAAAGCATGATTATGGCAATATGGCCTTACAAAATATTATTGGAAACAGAAAAAAAGTTATTTTGTAAAAAGAATACACAAATATTTTAATTTGATTTTTAGCACATTTTTATATTATGTAATAAATATTATATAACCAATTAATATAAATGTATGTTATAGGTCCTAATGTAAATAGTATGTAGTCACATCAAAAATACATACATATGATAAATACATATGACTCAATACACAGAACAAAAAAAAATCATTAAAATGTATTTTGTAATTGATTTTCACTTATACGAAACCTATGTTTCACAAAATGAGGAACAAATCACAAATTCCAGTTTTGGACTCATTTACTTATGAATGAATAATAATAGTAAATGAGTCACTACATTTCAATAGGAAGTCCAATTTTAGCTGTTCATAAAGATCCAAAATTTTAAGATCTTAAAATCAACAATTTCACTTACGGCACAATGTAGACTTCGTTCACAGTTTATACAATCTGAGAATCTTAAGAAAACTAATGATCTTATATGAAAGGATAAAATTGGACTCTGTTGATTTTCAAATGTAAATACACAATCTCTAATGTTAATAGAGGAGCATTAAAAAATAAATAGAAATGCTACTTTCTAAATTGTAAAATAGCCATAGCGATATAGGATTAAAACCTATCATCATCATTGATGTTCTCAGATTGTACAATAGACTATCATAGAATTTTGAACTGAAACTGTTACTACTAAAAAAACAGTTTACTTAATTCTACAATACTGCACAATTCAAGTTCTTATCACACTTATAATATCATTAAGTTCATACAACTTAAAAGTCTATTAAGTTAAAAGTCTACATAATATATATTAGTCAACACCATTGACTAATATCTAGCATATGTTATACTGTAATCCTTAATAAATTTCTTATTAGTGGGGTAATATGCTTTGGGATATTATGGGAAATGTTATGGGCTGAGCTTGCGAGTTGGATAGTGCCATGGGTTGACTAGTGCTCGAAATGGTTATTTGTTGTGTAGAAGTTTGATGCACTAATTGTTGCGCGGATGGCACCAATTGTTGTTGCGATTGCTGAGCAGCAAGTTGTTGAGCAGATTGTTGTGCTACCATTTGTTGAGCCGATTGCTGTGCTGCCGCTGCAAGCTGTTGTGCTGATTGTTGAGCTGCTGCTGCTAAATGCTGAGCAGATTGCTGTGCAGCCAGATGCTGCACATTCTGTTGTGCTGCTAAATGTTGAGCATTTTGTTGGGCTGCTAAATGTTGGGCAGACTGTTGAGCTGCTAAATGCTGGGCAGATTGTTGCGCAGCTAAATGTTGAGCAGATTGTTGAGCTGCTAAATGTTGTGCTGATTGTTGAGCAAGGTGTTGCGCTGATTGTTGTGCTGCAGCTAAATGTTGGACTGACTGCTGTGTTGCAAATTGAGGTGGCTGGTGTTGTGGTGCAAGTTGAGTCTGTAGAGCAGATTGTTGAACTAATTGCTGCACTGCAGTCTGAGAAGCATTGCTCATTAGTTGTTGAGCAGGTGGTGCTAAAGTTAACTGTGCAGGTACAGCCACAACTGTCTGTCCACCACCCATAAGAGTTCCCGAATCACTTACTTGCATCAATTGTTGTGCTCCGGCACTAGTTACAATAAGTGCCCCTGAATTTCCCACCAGTTGCTGAGTAGTACTCACTGTCAGTATTTGAGGAGCTGGTGTTAGAAGTTGTGCCCGAGATGCTGCCGGAGCTAAAGCTAAGTTAGGATTTGTAGCTGCAGGTACCAAAGCTGGTAATGCTCCTGAGAGACTAACTACAGGTGTCACACTCATTGTTGCTAATGATACAGGTGCCGAGGTACCATGTCTTGAAGTGATAACACATGGTTGGTCACTTCTCACAGAAGCAGTTTGTTCAAGTAAAAATTCATTCATTGAAGTCAACTGAACATTTTTTTCTGTAAGATCAGCAACTTTTTTTAATAAGACACTAATATTATCATGAAGCAATTTCACCTTATGGTCCAATGATTCACAATTAACACAAATGTTTGTCGCTGGTAAAACATGCTGTTCAAGAACATCTTCGAAAGCGAATCTTCTTAATTTAGCTTCTGGTGGAGAATCATCACTTCTGATAGGCGGTGGAGGGCGAGTGAACTGCAGAGGCAGAGAATTGTGTATTGTAACGAGTTCATTCTTTATAACATCTGGTGGATGTACGAGTTTACAGTCACTATTAGCGCATGATCCATGAATATACGCTTGGCACACTGGTAAGTTACGGTGATCATGCGGAAATACTCCGGTAGAATAAAAATGATCTTCCTCTTCAATGGTGCTGTGTATAAACTTGCAGTTGATTCTGTAACATCCCTTGTTTTGAAAGTCGTGACAAAACCGAAAAAGGTCTTTGAGAAATGCTATCGGAGGTGTCTCGTGTATATATCTGCAATTATCTCGGGTGCAGAAACCACGAATATAATCTCTACAATAGTTGCCGGCAGTTGGGATCAATTTTATATCCTTATCATCTGTCATGGTGTCCTCTAAATTTCTCGTCACAACCATCATTTTAATTGATTATCACGTTTTCATCTCTTGTCTCACGTCTTGTTGCTATAAATTAGAAATTATTTTTCGAATTTCAACTTCATTGTATTTCTGCATTTCTATTTCAAGCATCTTACAACCATGTATACTTAATTTGATAGTTGTTATACTGGACAAATGAATTACAAAGGGATTTCTGAACCACATAAATCTTTAAAAATATAAGAATGTATCAATTATCACTGTGAATGCTAAACGCTGCTAAACGCTTCTATTTCTACATTAGTATATTATCTATGCGCTTCTACCTAATAGCACAAAGAGACATTTTGCTAGAGACGTAACATTCTTTTTGAAAACGATAGTCGTTAGTATTTAACAACGATAGTATTAACGCGTAATGATTATATACTGTTTATCCTCTGTACTTGAATTCCAGCAGATTGATTTGTTTACTTGACCTGTTTAAAAAAAACTCTTAATTTATATAAGTTTAAAATTTCTTTTACTGAGTTAATTTATACACTAATGCTAAGATTTTAGTACACAAACTTCAGCGAAGAAAACATCATAATCTAAATCAGATCTTAGAAACAAATCTCATCATTTTGGTAACATTATTACTATATCGATTTTTAGAAACAGAGTATTCCTTCACATTTATTGTCATTTAGATTAGATATATCCTTATAGGTCTCAACTGTCAACATTACACATGGAAAACAATATGGCAGTCTGACGCTGCAGTCTGTGGTTTCATTTTATCAATTTCGAAATGTATGTTTTTTTAACAAACCTCGTTAGAGAATAATTATTTCTATTTCGGATAATACCTATAACCTATTTGGTTCACAATAAATTGTAAGATAATGAACTAGTCTAAAATGAGGTTAGTTCATTTCTCACATCTACTGTGAAATACATATGTCTAACATAAAAAACAATTGTATTATTCTTACGCATTGTATCTTTTATAGGCAATAAGACTGTACTATAATGTTGAAACAACAACTATCACCCAGAATTGTACATCCTTATCAAACAACCGTTGTGCCACGGAGTGAGCAGCAGTTTACATCAGCAGCTAAACAAAGGGCGAAGTTTCCGTGGGTGGAAGATGTTAACGCACCAGCTTACCAAGTTACGGGAACTGATAGTTCCATTTCGGACAGTGCTTATCATGTTTGTATATTTCAGTAGTTACATGTTTCGTCAGAATCTCTTTCATATTTTATCCATAAAAAAGTTTTGCTTTTGTAAACATTACACACAAGTGTATTTTTTCTAATATGGTTTTTGCTGGTAGATATTATGTGTGTATATGCTTACTGAAGATTTTAATTTGTATAAATTCACTACTACTTATCTAAAACACTAATTGGTGCTCAACTCCTTTTCTGGGTATATATTAAAAAAAATAATTGCTTAAAGTTCTGTAGTACACATACTAATCCACTTCTCTATTAATTTCATATGAACCAATCTAAAAGTTTAAAGCATGATTGGAGAAAAAAGTACTTGGACAGTTATAATAAAGGATATATATACATTAAGTATCTGCTTTTTAATTTTTTTTGAGTTTTTAGTGGTTGAAATCAATCTCATCTGATGTTAAATGATAATTTTTTTTTATGTCAAAAGGAGGCAAACAAACAGGTGGATCACCTGATGTTAAGTGATAACCGCCGTCCATAGACACTAGCAACACCAGGGGAGTCGCAAGTGCGTTGCCAGTCTGTGTATGGGGGAGGGGTAGGGAAAGGAGGCGGGCCTCCGGCGCTCTCACTGACCGAACGAAATGCAACAATGCACTGTTACTTCACGTCAGTGTTTTGTGAGAGGGTGGTACTACTCCGGGCAAGCCGACCCATTCATGCTGAAACTAGTAATAGCTACAGCGTGGCTCTACCACGTTCACAAGTATAAGTGATGTAGTGTAAAATGGAAAAAATACTAAACCCATACAGGACTGGCTCTTAAGTGCAAGTGCCAGAATACACTAACAGGTGCTTCACTGAAAGCTGACTCGGTTGCTAGGATTCAAATTTATGTTAATCGATAGTGCCCGAACAAGCTATAATTAAGCAATCGTTGTTTATTGGCATGATGAAATATGATATAAATCTATGAAAATGTTATAATTATTTATTCGCTACTTACATATTTACGCCACTGCAATGCGCTCGTCAACCACTACCGCGGCTGGCTTGTGCCTTTTGCCATTGCCATTGTGTCGTTATTTCCCAAGTCTAACCTAACCAATTTATTTTCGGTTCTGTTAGACTTGCGTAACAAAGACACTGCGGTGCCGTTAATAATAAGTTAATACGTTTATTTCAGATGCCACATTATTACAATGGTACGCTAAGGGATTATGGCTCCCCATCACCAGTATACCAGTCACCATATGGTGATACTTCATGGTATAGTCATAAAAAGGAAGAGAGGGTCCCCAATCATAGCACACAGTCAGAAATTTACCCATTTCCACAGTGTGCATCATCATTCTCTTTGCCACTATGTGATACTGAACCACACACTCATACTATTGGTCGGTCACCTGTGCCTCCAGTACCTTCAGTGAGTCCTGAAGTGCCTATCATAGGTGCTTGTGGAGGGCATTGTCCTGGATTTGAATATGTGTGCTATTATATCTTACAGGTATGTATATGCTTTGCATTGTCTGCATACTAGTTTTAAGTTAGAAGAACATCTGTTTCAAAATTATGGGTAACATTAGTTGTGTTATTTAAGCAACAAGTTAAAGTTATAATTTTGTAGTTGCTTGCAACTCAGTGTCAGTGACAAGTCACAGTATTTTTCAAGTAATCATTGTCATTTTTAACAATAACTTAATGAGGTTATGCATATCCTCTACAATTATATTACAGAATTTCAATTTTCTAACACAACATATTAAATTTCTATATTAATTACTAGCCTTTGCACGCGACTTGGTCCGCGTGGAATAGTTATTTTGGGCTAACGCTAACGCGTAGCGGAGGCTCTGAAGAGGAAAAAAACCTCGATTTTGAAACATTTTTCTTAGGTGTTCCGCTCATATTGGTCTTACCGTGATGATATATAGCCTATGACCTTCCTCGATAAATGAGCTATATAACACTGAACAAATCAGACCAGTAGTTCTTGAGATTACCCCCTATGTCACAAACTTTACCTCTTTATAATAATAGGTCTTTACCTATGAAATTGCCGCTCTGCAGTACTGGCCATTTCAAATCAAAATAATTTTTGTTTGGCTAAGAATTGTAATTGAAAATTTATTTTTGTTTTAAAAACATGGAATTCTTTTTCCAAAAGTAGTCATTTGTTTATTGATGTGATTAGTGTTACATTTTCATCGCATTTCAATCTTTTTTGTCATCATGGATACGTTAAAAATTCGAGTAATTATGGAATAGAATATGAGTACCGTCGTGGCAGCAACGCGGCACAAGCGGCACGCAACATCAACGACGTTTACGGAGCTAACACTACAAACCAACGCACCACCTGTTATTGGTTTGCTCGCTTCCGTTCTGGGAATTTCGACCTGAAAAATGAACCTCGCGGTCATCCAAAGACTTTGGTCGACAATGACGAATTAAAGGAAATAAAAAATACATGAAAAAAATTCGTTTAAATTTTTTCATACAAAACGGCAATTTCATAGGTAAAGACCTAATATTAGCATAGATGGGTTAGCATTATAAGCTTAGTCTCACATAATATTAAATGATGATGTTGCAACAGTTGACAATAATGGTAAGCTTAAACAAGACAGCTGATTCTTAACACAGTAACAGACTAATTTTAATAAGAGAGTGGGTTCTTAACATGGGAACATACTGAGCTTAACAAAAAACGTGACTCATTAAGTGTAGTCCGGTGAAGCTGTTTAGACCTTGCTAGGTCATAGCATAGTCAGTTCGAAAAAAAAAGACTCATTAAGTCTGGTTTATTAACTGGTTCTGGGGACTGATTTTCAAGTTAATGATGGTGGCTAATCATATAAAAGCAAACAAACATTCTACCAATATAGGTTAATAATAATAAAGCCTTTTAATTTCCGAGTATTCAGTTTGCAGCACAATATATGTCCCAATATAGGTTACTGTAGTATTAAAACCATAGAAATATTGTAGGATATGAATGATTTACGCACTATCAGAATATACAGTTAAGTTGTTATTCAAAAAGTCAGTAAAAACTTCATTTAATAATCGAGTTATTTGGTATGCAGAGACAAAATTAATTTATAATTTGTAGTTTGAATGTTTTATATTACAACATTTGCAAGGAATAACTTTGTAAGTTATTTCTTTTTACTCTATGAAGTTAATGTTAACTCACAACACAGGATGGGATGTCTGAATTTATATGTTGTAGAATATCATTCTTAGTCACAAAAGTCATTTTTTATCTAAATATTGTCAGTGGAAAGCCTAATTAAGAAATATGGATTTGACAGTGTTTGCATGTTAGTAGTTAGTAAGTAGATTTTATAATCAGATATATAATCACATGAAAGATAAGCTGTTTTTATTTATTAGAATTTTCAAGATTTAAAATTTAATAGAAATGTATATGATTTTTCCAAGTCTTTGAGACCTTCTCTATAGCATTACTAAAAAATAAATTACAATGTTATTGTTTGTTAGTGTTTATTTCTTCTGTTGTTAAATCCTTATATTTAAATTTTTTTTCATGAACACAAATGAAGGGTTTAACTTGAATTTTGTTTCAGGTGATATTTGTAGTCGGCATATTGACAGGAATATCCTTGTGCATAGCTGGAATGGTGCTGAGGCGTACGAATCGTAATGGCGACCTTGGTGTTTTAGTTTATATAGGTAAGAAAATAAGCTCGATTATTTGAAACTACTTAATTCAAAACTTTGTGCTTGTTCCATGACTGAAAATGGACGCAACCAAAATAATAGAACTTGAAACTTTTTAATACTATTGTATGATTAGGTCTTAAAAAACTAGCTTAATAATATGCAATGATTACATTGTAAAAAGCCAAATGATGAACACTCAGTAATAAAAAGCCGTGGAAAAAAATCAATGCCAATTTTATTCGCATTGAAACAAGAGTTTATAAAATAGTTTCAGGTTTGTATAAGTTAAATAATGAATTATGAATAAGTAAAAAATCTATTTGTCGAGACACTTGCATGTTTTTAAACTATAAATATATTTTTTTAGATGTAATATTGTAACATAATTTAATGTATTTATAGGATGCTTGTCTTCTTGCGTTTGCTGTGTATTACTGGGTGTCCAGTGCTGTGTGAGACGCGAAATCAGGCAGCGAAAACTTCGCTCTAATATGCATATACCGATGCAATCAATTCAGGTAATAATTATTTTCTGTTAAATAACATCATATGAATATAAAATACACTGCCACTCAACATGGATGTGATTTATCTTCTTGGGCATGCAAACGAATATGTGTTGTGTACTAAAAGGTAGAAATGAAAGTTCGAAATATTATCACCCAATGTAGAAATCTTCTCTCTCAGCAAGAATTACTGCTAATGAATTTTAGGGACCCTGTTGGGTTTTGTTTATTTATCGTTTTAATTAAAAAGTAAATAACATCTATCTTCTCATATATAATTAAAATAATAGAGGCTTACATTCTACCAGCATCAATGAAAAACCAAAGAACCCCTGGTCCTTATAAAAAAATGATATTGTCATTTAATATAAAGAAAAAAGAAAACAGGTTACCTTAAATCCAGAAAAAAATGTACTGTTTCTGAGGGATAGGTCAAATCTACGTTAATGCGAGCGAAGCCGTGAGCAAACATATATTATAGAAAAAAGCCAGGACGAAAAAAAAACATTCATGGTTATCTGTTCTATGATATGGAAAATCATGATTACTAATACCTAATATAGTGTTTTCTTCTATGAAGGAGCTGCCAGCCCCAGCTTGCCCATTGTTGATGACCTCTTTACCTCATACTCAGGTGTATAGGTGAGTATTCGTCATCATGTCCATATAAATTATGTTCTTTTCGTCGCAAATCGTTAGTAATGTATAATATACATAACTACATACGAAAAAATTGACCCCCTTGATAAAGGCAGTAATAATTTTAATAGCTTTTAATCTTTAACAAGATGTGATAATAATTTTGAGACGTTACAAATACTCTAGAAAGTTGTTACAAGCGTGCCACCATTTTGTTAAAGCAGTGAAGTCACCAGAAGACCTCTGGAAAGTTGTAACAAGTAGTTAGGCCACCATGTTGTTAGATCTTTCCAGAGTTTTTGTGACATCTCAAAATTATTGTTCCATTCTATTATTTATAATCCCGCTTGTACACAATAACCAAAACGTATTACGCGAAATGCTATCAATATTAGACAATAATAAGAGAAATCATACGTCACATATACATACATCATACGGATATGATTTATTTTACATATGGGAGGTACGAATTTGCTTAAAACTCTCATGGTGCAGTTATTAATGCTGAGTAAACATTTAAGAAAGTCTCTGGAGTCAAAGACTAAATTTTAGTATAAATAAAGTAAATTTTCAAAAAAATGTATTAACCGACTTCAATATCAATCAAAAACCCATAAGGCACTAAAAAGCGGAAAATAAATAGTTTATCAAATTAACCAAATTAAATAAAACATATGAATATGTGTGCTACCTAAAGATGTATTGGAAGTCGGTGCCAACCGAAATTTCAAATTTGTTCCAGGTAGAAATGTATTACAGAGACGACTTAAACTTTGTACCTATGTAGATGATATGATTTTCGGTTCGCACCGACTTCCAATACATCTCTAGGTAGCACACATATTCATATGTTTTATTTAATTTGGTTAATTTGATAAACTATTTATTTTCCGCTTTTTAGTGCCTTATGGGTTTTTGATTGATATTGAAGTCGGTTAATACTTTTTTTTGAAAATTTACTTTATTTTTCCATTTTTAGTGTACATAAATATATTTTACTAGCAGTGCTCGCGAACTCCGTTCCGCCTTAAGTATATTAAAATATGCGCATTTTTGCGGTATGGTATGCGATATGGTTTCAATTGGTTGTACAATAAGTAACGTTTGGTACGAACGCAACCTTATCAATAATCCGCGATAGTTTCTACCACTAACTTTTACCATCGCTTCACACATAATACACCTTAAGTAATGTAATTACAATGCTTGCGTCATGTTGCAACACAGCAACGAACATAAGCACAATAGGCTCCTAAGAATTGAAGAGTTTTTTTTATAATATTGGTGGCAAACGAACATACGGGTCACCTGATGGTAAGTGATCACGGCCGCCCATGGACACCTGCGACACGAGAGGAAACACAGATGCGTTGCCGGCCCTTAAGAAAGGAGTAGGCTCGTTTCTTGAAAGTTTTCTTACTTTGTCACGGATCCCATAATCAGAACCTAACCAAACTCTCATCAAACTACCCTTGAAGTACGTCTTTTCCAATAAAAAATGAATCATCGAAATCGGTTAGCGTGATATTGAGTTATTCGTCTATTTGTCGTGTACATACTTAATGCAAATTTAAAACTTATACGGTTTTGCACTGGATGCCGTTGTCGGAACTGGACCAAATTAAAATGGGACCACACGGGAAGTACCAGCTTTCAAATAAAAAAAGAATAATCAAAATCGGTTGACCCAGTCCAAAGTTATGAGGTAAAAAACATAAAAAAAAAAAAAAAAAAAAATACAGTCGAATTGATAACCTCCTCCTTTTTTTGAAGTCGGTTAAAAACTGGCTCCAACTATAAATTTACAAGTATTTTATTTATATATAGTATTATATATATATATATATATATATATATATATATATATATATATATATATTATTTATAAATTTATAAGTATATTTAATATTTATATATAAATAGGCTTATTTCTTACTTAGTCTTTTATGTAGTAATTTTTATTTTTTATTAATGAACTTATTTGACTCTAATGGAATATTAGTGGTATTTTGCGTAATATAGTTTCGTTATTGTGTAAAATTGAAATTAATTAGAAACAATAACGTAGAATATCAATTCGAGTTGTCACAAACACTCCCCTAAAATGTATCAAGGTTGACGCCATTTTGTTAGAACATTGACATCAACCGAAAGGCGTGATTATAAATTGCACAACTTTAAAAAAAAATTACCGAGGGTTTATAAAATGTCTCGTTTTCTTTGTTTCAGGCCGACAGTGAATATATGTGCAGAGGAGGACGTTATCGGGGTTCCTTGGTGGCGTCGAACCAATCGAGACTGATTAGCTTTAATTTTACTTTTAAACAAATATTACCATGATTTCGTTATTTTTACAATAAAATAAAAAAATGCATAATCTCATTTGGTATTTTTATTCATTTATCAGGCTTCATTAATGCCCTCAGTGCAAGATTCTCTCAGACTCGATTGCAAGAATACACATAAAAAATAGTAGCGACAGATAAATTATTCGTAATTGATAAATGATAGTGAATAGTTATCTTTATATATAAGTTTCTCTGTACCTTGTGTATGTCACTGAACTCCTTCTAAACGGCTGGACTGATTTCGATGATATTTTGTGTGCGTGTTCCAGTGGATCCGAGAATGATTTTGATTTACAATTGGGCCCGGTAGGTGGCGATGCGGTTGAATTTTAGATTTTTTTATATTATCAAGGCAGGACAGCGTCCGCTTGGCCTGCTAGTCTAAATATATAATCTTTGCTATTTATGCTTTTAAAACTGATGAATGCAAAGGTACGAATAGTTCATGAGAATCTAACAATTCTATCATACTAAAAGTGATATGTATGTATGTTTTCCCGACGGTTATTCCTTACGCCTCATATTGCATGCGCTTGAAACTTTTCAGTTGTTTATCTTTCAAATATTTTCAATTCGTTAATCTCTGATATTTAATCTTGTGTGTGAAACTTTGTGATTGATTTTAAAAGTATATATAATTACAAAAATATTTTATAGTTGATATAAAACCCAGTTCGTTAGTGGTATCCACAGCAAAATAAGAGCCCGTACCGAACGTTGCGCGTTGTAAAAGACGTCCGCGACTCTCCCGATGAAATAATAAGTACCAGCCTGTCTCTCCAAACAGAACGTGCTCACGCCCCCGCCCGCGTAATCACAGATCACGCCGCCGTGGTCTGGGGGTAAATATCGCCCCCGCACATCAGACTAGGCCCCCCTCGGCAGCGGCTCAAGCCTAGGTCCGTTTCCTCAGCGTGGAGCCCTTGAGTGCGCTGCTCGCGCGATACAGTAACACAAAATCTTACATCACTGCGACAACATTACACATATCACCTCCACACACGTGCACGCACACATGCTTACACATGAAAGTGGAAGGGTTGTATTTTTTCCCTTATCGAACTGAAATAGTTTTAAAAAATTATCCGATACAAAATATATATAAGAGTTGTTGAGGTATGTATGCCTGGTACACATATATGTTTCAACATCTTATATATGTATGAATAGTTAGGTTAGCTGTGATAAGTCGCAAATTGCATGTATTAGGCAATAGCCCAAGCCGAGGTGTGCCGTGCACCTTGGAGCTAGTTGCCCAAATAAAATCGGCTGAGTGCCTTAAGCGCTCGCCTTAGTAGTCTTGTGAAGCTGTTAAGACCTTGCTAGGTCAAAAGCGTAGTCCGTTCGAAAAAATAATTAATATAAAAAAAAAATGAATTACAGAGGTAAACAAATGAGACACGTTATAACCTATTATGCAGTTAATAATAGCAAATGGGTCCCTTTACAAAACGTGATTGCATATGATCCAATAATTTATAATTGGTTTACTAATTTTAATAGCTTTCTTGATAAAAAAATTTGCATACGACCCTTTCTTCCTACAAGTTTTTTTCGATCATCTAGTTTGTCGATAGTTCCTTGTAAAACGTTGATCAAAATATTGTATTCTAAATATTTTGACAAGTACAACATTTGTATTCTAATGGGGTCAAGGTCATAGGTCAAGCTTTTTCTAAGGTCGTCTAGCTTGCTAGCACTTTCAGGATGAACAACTGTCGCTAAGCTCTTATGGATCAGTCCCGGCAGCTGGATTCGGGAGCCAGTCCATTTAACATGTGAAATTTTGGTTAACCTATAAAGTATAAAAAAAAAGTCGAGGCAGTCATAAGGACTGCCGACAGAAGTGAAAACTCAAAACAATGAAATAAATGTGGTCTCTTTTGAACTTTCATATTAGTGTGATCATGTTTATATTTCAGAATTTGTTTATTGAAATTATTAACATTAGTGTGGTTTTCAAATTTATTCGCAATCGGAGCAATAATTATACATACTTTTATAAAGTGTATTGTAAGCTTTGTTGTTATATTTCCTCTAAATATATTTTTATAATTTAATTAGGGAGAATAATAGTTAATATATTATGTTTAGAAACTGGTTAGTAAGAAATAATTTTAATTGAAAAAAAAAAGATACTGTCATAGTTCTCGGGGCTTTTGTTTTTATCACGCTTTTATTAGCTTCACCTGTATGTATGTATGTAACCGACCCCTTTGAGCTCGATTTTGTCCTACTTTGAACGATCAGATTGAATTCAAACTTTGCACACCTGTCAAAGGTCGATGACAATGCAATAATCCGAAAAAAAAGTTAAAAAATAATATTTTAACTAAAAAATGAAAAATAAATAATAGTTTAAAAAAACACGCTTTCATATAAAATCCAACTAAAAAACAGAAAATAAAATTTTATAAATTTGGATTAAGAATAGTGTAAATTAGAAATAAATGTATATTTTTGTAAAAAGTGACAAAAAATGATAAAAATACTGATATCTGGAGGTGCTGATATTAACATGTTTATTTTCTGTTTTTTAGTTGGATTTTATATGAAAGCGTGTTTTTTTTAAACTATTATTTATTTTTTCATGGGATGTCATTGTCTTGATGCTGAATATTAAGTAAAAAAAGGTGATGGAGTATTATTTAATGAAGAATAGGTACACTTTGGACTAGTATTTATATTAATATTAATCAATCAAACCTATAATGGGTTGCACAATATCAATATTATATGTACAAAGGCTCCTATACTACTCCTCGCTAGTCTGACGTAAGCCGCGCAAGCGCAATATGGCCGGTCATTTTACGTAGCATGTCATGTCATTACAAACTTATCTCATGCCAAAAATATCGCTCAACGCACCTAAAGAACTTTTTACTTCAAGAATATGCACCGTTTTATTTAATCAGGGTTAATGAGACCTGGAGATTAGTTCTTAGACAATCAAGTCTCATACGGTGTAATTATAAAAAAAGTTAAATACTTGGTTTAAAAAGGTTTCGAATTAAATGCACCGCGCTCGCCCGAGGCAAGTTCGCGTTATCCTTTTTCGCAAGTCTAACCTAACGTAACCGAAGCGACGACAAAAGAACAAGATGGCGAACATTCAAAGACCGCGGTGCATTTAATTCGAAACCTTTTTAAAGCAAGTATTCAATACGTATTTAACTTTTTTGTAATAATACCGTATACGTTTGAAATAAAACAACAATGAAGTCGGGTATTTTATTTATTAGTAAAGTTGTTTTCAAATCTTGGTAATATTAAGTACATAGTCAAATAATGTAAGAGATCAGAGTATCTGAAATATTTACGAAGTTATTTCTCTTCGGATTTTATTAAATATCGAGCAATATATAAATAACAAGTATTTCGTAGGATTTACTACATATAAATAATTCGCACCTTTTAAATAATATAAAATATAATATTAAAAATAAACAAAGTATATGTATATAATTATAAATCTAAACGATTAATACATTTTAAATCATCGTCTACTCTATACGTTGTAAAATATAGTTTATACGTAAAAACTTATAAATTTTAATCAGTTCTGATTACAAGATCGTATTTGTGGCGTTATAAAATCAATTCTATAATATGCTTCGCTTCAGTACTGATGTTATAACAATTCCGTCAATAAAATATATATGTATATGAATTCAACAAACCACACTCATAATGTAAGGTGCCCGGTATAAAATAAAAAGCTACACTTATCAGATTTATTTCTTATATTAAATATTACTTAAGTAAATATGTCCCTTAATAAAATTAAATTTTGTATACAATCTTATACACTATAACGCTGTGTAGACTGCCATTTATTACCAATATTCGTTATCTGTATGACAGAGTCTGATTCGTGAAAATATTTTTCAAATGAATTCGTAAATTTTACATTTAAAGAGAGCATACATTAATATCATGAGAATGGTTCATAGAAACTGGAGTATATACACTTGTAACATTGCAATAAAATATCTTGTTTTTAAACTTTCCTCGTTATTTTGGCAGCAATTATTGTTACAGATTATTACTGTCGCTACATATGATGTAATTGTTTTGCATTGTGTGAAGTTAATCTTCTCGTGGATTCAATGTTCTGACAAGATGGCGGCTCCTTTGTTAGAACTTTTCAATAAATATCTCCAACTTTACGCCATATTATTTTTACTCTACGCAAATCGTGTATATCAACGGCAAAAGCTACAATATATTAAAAAAAAAAACATATTTATGAATGACCTATAAAACCCACTACAAGACAGTTTAGGGTCCCGCCAAGAACTCCATATTTTTTAAAATTTTGACAGCGAACATTATCACTAACGATTCTTAGCCAGTAAGATAAGGGCGCATTGGCAATGGCGAAACACGCTGGGGGATGTCTATCACATTATGAAAGATTAAGTAAATACTCCAGCCCCTATACATCATAAGATTTGACAAATATTATATGATGATCAACAGTCATAAAGCAATATACTGATACAGATTTACCGAAAAAATCTCTGGAGATTATTCCGACTATACAATTGTAATTAAGCGTACACGCTGATAGCTGTAACCTAACATCAAGTTATGTAAACTCAATCCGATATGAGTTAAAAAAACTTAAACATTAAGCAAATAATTGCGATCTTAAGCTTAAATCTAAAAAGGACGGTTTCAAAGTAAACAATATCGGGGGATAAATCATTGACAATACATAAAATATGTACTCAAAAATTCTATATTAAAAATTAAACTATAAACCTTCCTTTAATAACTCCATTTATGTGTCGTAAACAGATATCGGAAATGTTTTTTTTTTTGTTAAAAAAATATATTCAATCTCAAAACTATTCACACAGTAATAAGGGATAATGTATGTTACATTATAGGCTTAATACTGCGAATCTGTGATATAAGATATCTCTATATTGTTACCCACATTATAACAACCCTACAATTCTGGACGATAATTTGGCCACTTGTCTTTTACTAATTACGAGATTAATTAAGACAAACTTACCGAAGAAGCGATTATCATAATATACAAGTGTTTTACACCTAATTGTTGAATTATACGAATAAATACGAGTAGGTACACATCATTGAAAAATATTTGAACACTTTATACTCTAGAATACTTATTTATGATTCCCATAAATGTTTATCGAACTAGGTTTGCGTTACAAAATAAACAAAGACGAATCGAGTTAAATCAAATTAGCAAGTAAGAATGAAGTGCATTTCAATACGTAGTTTACCATACAACAAAAGCACACGTTCACGAATAATTACTATACATACATGTCTATTTATTTGTACCACAAAATGCAATCATAACGTTCTGGACGACACGAAAGTGACACTAAAGATATATATAACTGAATTTCGTATAATTATCAGTTATCAAATCAGAAATACCACTGAACGTGTTTACAATTTTAGGGGGGACGTTTAGGACTAGCCTAAGCTCGTGTAAGAATTACTAAAGCAGTTCGTTGTAGTGTGTTTACGCAACCGATGGTCTTCCGTCGAGCATCTTGTCGCTCTCCTCTGCACTGCTTAAACTGAAATAGACGATTACATTCTATATAAGTAATAAAAAAACCAGGGTGTATCGTAAAGACACATGATAGAAGTGAAAATTTTACAGGGAAACATTTTAATTATTCATAAATCACTTCTGAACAGCACAGATTATGTTCAGTGATCGCCACGCTGCCTGAACGCAATATACGCACGAGAAGGAAATAAAGCGAGATACTTCTCTCACTCACAGACTCTCTCTCTCAGACACTCACTCTTACGACACAGTATTTACCCCCACCACTTTTCGTCACACAAAACAGTTGCGGATCAAAATTTGAAAGCCCTCCAATACGAAGTTTGTATGGTATATTTGTGCTCGTGCTGTATCGTGACTAGTATAAATAACCTAAAGGTGCAGTCCCATTGAGGTTGATTATACGAGGATGCTCGTACTAAACTGGGATGCAATTATTGCCACACCAGATGCACTCGAAGACTGTTTCTTACTTCATGACGTAAAAAAATACATAAAATATTTATTATATAGATAAAGCGTGGTTTAATACCTGTAATGAGGTATTCCTCATCCACGTACAACTATTTTGTTTCTTGTAGAACAAAAAAAAATAATGTGTTGTTTATTTTTCTATTAGTGGATCAGTTATTCAAACGGTCACTATGTTCCACCATACTATTTACAGAGAGCGAAAAGTAATGTCGATTTTAAACATTAAACTCAACAGATAACTTGGTAACAAGTTTTTATTTTAAATCAATGATCTAACCACCCTCGTTATCGACAACCTTTTATCATCTAGTGTGCAAATTTTCAATGCTGGATCGATAAAACTAAATTTATTTTTATTGAAATATATGTACCGTCTTTTTGGGATGAAAACCTAGCAGCAGATACTTATGGCCTCAGGCATACCATCCATTAGAAAAAAAATTTACCTAACCAGCGAACACCAACTTAAATATAAATTATACAAGTATGTCACACGTAAGTGCACGCGACTTCTTCCGCGTGAAAGCTTATGTAAAAAAAAAGCGATTAATAAAGTCATGTGAATATATTAAGTTCATTTACTTATCTACTCTTCTCTCGTACTTAAATCACGTCGTCACTAAAAGGACAATAACTTTTGATAGACAGAACCGATTTTAATAAAACAATGTTACTCGAAGAAAAGCTTTATGATTTTCTTAAGAGGTTTTACCATGAACGCAGTATTTTAGCAGTCATGCGTGTTCATACAAACAAACAGACAAACATTTCTAAAATGGATTGAAATGTATTTTATTACTTACTAGCGGGCCCGGCAGACATTGTCCCGCCCTGATTATAAAATAATCCTGAACAAATTATATACCAAAACGTTCCCCTTTAATCACTGTATCCACTGGTGAAAACCGCATAAAGATCCGTTCAGTAGTTTTTGAATTTATCGCTAACAGACAGACAGACACGGTAGGGGACTTTGTTTTGTACTATGTAATGATTCCTTACACCGTCAACATTTTTTTTAATAACAATATAAAAAGTACATTTTAGATTTACATTCTTATTATATGTATAGACGTAAATACTGACAAATAATTTATCTTATGTTAAGCTTGTAACATTTCGGATAAAGTCAAAATTACGATAACAATTTGTCAGATAAGTAATATAAAATAACATATACGATAGGAGAGTGCAGCGGCGTGACCTAGAAATAAACCAAGTCATATTAACCATTTCGTCACGCATCTCGTCTAAGTTGTTAGCGTTATATTTCTAAACATTGCAAACGTAACCGGGGATATTGATCGAAACTAAATATAATAACCACATAATAGTCTCTTTACTGTAAATATCACAAATCTATACTAATATTATAAAGCTGGAGGGTTTGTTTGTTTGTTTGGTTGAACGAGCTAATCTCAGGAACTGCTGGTCTGATTTGAAATTTCGTCTTTCAGTGTTAGATAGCTCTTTTATCGAGGAAGACTATACACGATATTATCATAACGCATAGGAGCTGAGCACCAATGAAGAAAGTTACAAAATCGTTTCTTTTTCCTTTCGTGAGCTTCCACTGCGTGTTAGCATTAGTCCAAAGTAACTATTCCTCGCGGAGAAAGTTACGGGCATAAGCTACTATAATATAAAATGAATTATCTAACCCCTACGGAATTAACAAGTCATATGTAAACAACTATAATTATCTGGTATAGACTTTAAAATACGCGTCCGATTATAAATGAGGATGACTTATGTGACACAACAAAGAGGATGCGTTGTACCTAAAGATAACCACATTTTGCTATATAAAATCAAAGGCAACCATCTAAAGTCATGCGTGTCATGGACTTACAAGCGTCTTTTTTTAATACATTACAGGTTTTAGGTCCAAGATGGTAAACACGCTAAACTTAAAGGAGATTGTCTCTCAAGTGCAGCCGCCAGAACATACCAACAGAGGTACTTGGCGAAAGATTTTCAAATTAAGGATGGCAGCTAGCAAGACAAACTCAGAAAAAGCCCTACCACCATTGTTACAGCATGATGTCTTTCCTGACAAATCTGGCTCGTTCGAAAGGAATCGAACATACGTCGACCGACGTAGTGCCCAAACACGTCATCGATGAATCAATAATTTAAATAATACTAGCGGGCCCGGCAGACATTGTCCCGTCGTGATTATAAAAAAATCCGTGACAAATTATATACCAAAACGTTCCTCATGAATCACTTTATCCACTTGTGAAAACCGCTTGAAAATCCGTTCAGTAGTTTTTGAGTTTATCGCGAACAGACAGACAGACAGACAGACGCAGTAGGGGAGTTTGTTTTATACTATGTAATGATAATTCGTTTCTTTAACATTTCATTTCTAAACGAAATCTCACTATAAATTGATCTAACTTATACGATGATTAAAGAAGTATAACTAAAATTTGCACGTACTCCGATTGGGAACTTTATTTTTGGGAAAGTCTGCACTGTACCCGAAGAGAAGCGCAATGCTATTTAAAAGAAAAGTAATCGACTAGAGTCGTGCGCGTTATAGGCCATTACAGGCCTAGACACTTATACATCTTAGCAGCAGCATATACAATGAGGGACCATAAAACTGAACAAACTCATGGTCGAAGAACAAAATAAAAGAGAAGCACTGTGACGGAGTTATCACTATATCGCGATATCGGGACGTTAGTTGGCTAAACTAATCACTAAAACGAGTTTGTACATAGTGTATGATGATGATAATCTTATCGTACAGTATGACTCAATGGTACGTGTGTTCAGACACCGTGTCGATCGACATAGGTTAAAATCTTCGCGAATGAACAAGAGATTTCGGTGATGGAATACGTCATTATGAAACCATAGCATGATAGTTGGGTTTTTTCTAAGCTTGCCTGTCTAAATACCATCCTCAAGTTCGTAATCTTGTTACCAAACTATGTATATTCCTGCAGCTGCACTTCATAGTCAGTCCACCTAAGTTTAGAGTGTTGATTATTTTAGACCACATCGTTATTCAACATCGGTTTAGATTGTGGTCAAACGCTAAAATTTATGGGTGTTATTACAAAAAAGTTAAATACGTATTGAATACTTGCTTTAAAAAAGTTTGGATATTTACGTATTAAATGCACCACGCTCGCCGAACGTTCGACATCTACGTCTTCTATCTCTGTTTGGTTATACTTATGAAAAAGAATAACACGATCTTGCCGCGGCAGCCGTCGGCAAGCTCGGTGCATTTAATACGTAAGTATCCAAACTTTTTTAAAGCAAGTATTCAATACGTAATTAACTTTATTGTAATAACACGGTATAGGTTTTTTTTATACTATAATGTGAATTTACCACATAAGCCTGTATACAATACAAGTGCTTTGTAGTATGTAGCAAATTACATAATTCAGCAAAGTAAACAAAACAAGACAAATGACTTTGTAGCAGTAATAATTATGACACCTGCATAATACTAAATTACTAACGCGTTAAATACTCAACAATATAGAGGCATTGTACCTACATTTACTATCGGTATTAGAAACTACTACAGTGCTATACTTCAGTGTGAAGTATTCTTATTATATAGAGCTGACGTTTTAGTATAATATTTTAAATGGGTCAGTAACAAAATTACTGAAGAGTAAAATAAAGGAGTTATGAATTCCTAGTACAGACACCTCATTGCTAAAAGTATACTTCAGTAAAAAGTCGTCCTCACTTTTATAATTACTCCAAGAAATAATAAATGTCATATCTTTATCAGTACGATAAACAATTAATTGTTAAAACAATTTAGATAATTGTTTAGATAGACCATAAACCTCGAAAAACGAATTCCGCTTTATGTCACGTCCCACCTTTTATCTCAATATGTTATTTTTAATTAAAATGTATGTGATCTTTAAAAATCTTTGTACGAAAAACAGTGGCACAATAGAATGCGTAGTTGGAAGTACTGTGAAAACTCTGAAACGGTGAATCCAGAAAAAAAAACGAAAATGCAGTTGGCCGGAACAGTCTAAAGTTGGTTAGTTTTCTGTTACCTAAGAATGACAATATAGCAAGCACACCATATATATCTTGAAGAACTTCGTTTTTAACCGGAACGGTAGTGCCGCTCAAATAGAAACTATAAATAGCCTAACAAAGCGAAAGCCTACAGAAAAATTGTAAAGCTAAAAGATCCTATCAGACTTCGTAATTATATATAACAATCATAAACATATAGTGGTATAACAAAATAATCCCAAGGAAGGTCGATGTCAGGCAGGCGGCCGATCGTAAAAATTAAGTCAAAACAATACACTACAACATGACAAACGTGTTGTACCGACCCTACTTAGGTGGGATAAGGGTAATAAGAAGAACTGTGTGATCTTTAAAATGACTCCATTGTTTGATTCGATTTTTCTCGAGAACTTCAAGCGAATATCCTAAAGTGTATAATGTTGCAATCAATATAAAATTACAAATGAAAAAATAGACAACACATTTATTCGAAATATGTATTAGGTATTATTACCTTCCGAGTTACGAAGAAATACTCAGATTAATTGTGTATCCAAAATATGAAGCCTTTTTACAAGACACAAAGTTATATGAGTAAAAGAATTGTATAATATCAATTACGTGTACCAACTATTGAACTACTTTAAATTAGTAATTTATATACACCGTTATACTATGACTAAAGTTGAAAAACCGAGGTTATTACTTCTTCTTTAAGCTTAATTAGGATAATACATTATATTTAATAGATATTAATGAAGTCTAAATACATGACAACAGAATATAACAGCTTTCAAGATGTAGATTTTTTTCGACCCACTGTGTTATTTGTACTTTTCAATTATTTATTAGCACACACTATTCTTTCCATTTGTTAATTTGACGATACGGAAAATAAAACTGAATTATTATTTTCTATATGTTAAGATCAAATATGTAGATTTCTTAACGAATGATTTTCATCACAATTGCCTAGTTCACGGCCGGTCACGCGCGCCATTGGATTTGATCACCGGTCCTTCGTACTATGTTATGTCGTTTACCTTGCGCGATGTATTTACTTACCATTCCTTGTTATCCATAAGATTACGCGTTTCATCGTCAGGGGCGGGTGGTGCGTCACGGACTGGGGCATATTGCGCTGCGACTAGGGGATCAGTTGAAGGGTTGAGGGCCGTCAACGCCGCCGCACCACTGGAAGGTGCCTCCTTTCCACCGCCTAATCTTGACCAAGCCCATCCACCTACGCCTACGAGAATACAACTACTATTAAATATGAATGTCGAAAAGGTTAAAGCGATTTAGTCACGGCTCTGGTGATATTACGAATGATTACGAAATCTATAAATATAAAAATAAAATGGAGCTGTCCCTTTGTAATATCAAAATAACAGCTATTTACAAAATTAATATGAAAGCATATATGGTAATATTAGCAAAAAAACAATTTTCATAATTTTTGTTTGTCTGTTTGTCCCGGCTAATCTCCGAAACGGTCGGACCGACTTTGACGAAACTTTCACAGGCAGATAGCTGATATTATAAGGAGTAACTTACACTACTTTTACTTTAGAAAAAAAATAGGTTATCGCAAATACACTAAACTAACGAATCAATGTACAGTACCGTGCGCGCCTCATGCTCACGTTCACAGCGAACAAAATTTCTTTTGCTAAATACCACACGGAAGCTGTCGAAGATAATAGCTAGTCTAGTATACAATACATTACAAGGTATTACGTCAATGCAAATCCAAGAAATAACCGTCCAAAACATAAATTGTATGAATCTACTGCGAGAACGTTTACGCAATAAGATTAAATATTTATAATTATTTCAAAACAAATTATGATTAAAAGTAAGATTCTGATTCAGATCTTGACTCATAAATACTCTAAAGTTGCGTATCAGCGGGACGGATGTTCGTAAAAAGTGTTATATGAAACATTTTTCTTTGTGTCGTCGGTTGGTTGACCTCAGGGTCGCGTTTGCCGGTACTGTATAGTATATAACAAATCGATACGATAAGAAAAGATTTTGATATTATCTATTACAATCTTTGCAATTTGTCTGCCTTTTAGTTGTATATAAAAAAAATAATCACAAAACATAGAAATCCAATTAATCCGAATCAATGAAACAGAGAATAGATGTTAAAATTTGTAACAAAGTATTTTAATGCGCTTGGCGATGAAATGGCAATTTTTCAAATTGGCTTTTTCAAATATACCGTGGACCTATCTAATATATAAAAACCTCGTGTCACGAAGTTTGTGTCGAACGAACTACTCCGAAACGGCTGGACCGATACTTATGAAATTTTAAATGTATATTTGGCAGGTATGAGAATAGGTCGTAAAGTATATTTTATACCTCTAGGTGATTAGTGTCCCTATCTAGATTTTTTTTTCAATGTCTTTGGCAATTTTTTTTTATTCTCCATAAAAAAATACTTACCCCAAATTTTCAACCTTCTAATCCCACCCTGCCACCTTTTATTCGCGATGTTTGTATGAACAATATCCAAATGATTCAATGATCGTTCGTATTACAAATAAAATGAAATTATTGACGTTGCTGAATGGCAGATGGCGCTACGTCCGCCTGACTGAAATTTCTTCCAGACTCACGTAAGTCACTCACTAAACTTAGTAAGTATGTATTTGAGTAACTCCCTGACATGTTTGGTTGACAATTGGAAACGGTGAGAGTCGATATAAGCTGGTTCTAGGTATTTTAAGATTTTTCTAGTTTGGAAATACAATTGGAACCGGTAGATGACTGATTTCACGCAGACGAATTTATAATAATAAAAAAAAACTTGTATAAGAAATACGTGCTAACAATGAGTCAACTGACCAGTATTATCGAACGAATGATCTTTAAATTTATTAACCGTTAAGGTCAAGGTCAGTAGTGGTTGTAACCGATTTGTTAGATTACTTGAGAACACACACGAAAATAAAACAAACTATCGATTAAGACAAAATTATGGAAGGTTCTAGTAAAGTTTTACAAACGTTATCTCTTCAAGAGATTCAAAAGACTTAAGAGCGTTTACGGCAGTTTTAATAAATACATTAATAAGTGCGAGGTGGGCACGTTTGCCTTGCAATTTGACGCGTTTTGGGATCAACCACAAGTGTATATAAGGCCGGCTTGATAGCAGCGACTGGCGATGGATTTTGATTTGTTGTGTACAACAAATAATAATAAAAAAGACGTGTGGCACTCGGAGACTGCCGCGGTAAAGCTATTGCATAGCATTTTTTATCAACTTATGCAATTATAATTATTTATTTATTTTATTAATGCAGTATTTAAAAAAAAAAAAAATAATTAATTTTTTTGTACTTTGTACACAAATTATACGAGTACAGATATTCACTGTTGTACATAGATGATAAATACCTATACACCTATATACTTTCTCACAAACAGCTGATTACGGTAGTTTTCCAATACAACCAATGCCACCTAAAGGCGGGTTGCTGAACTAAAGAGACAAGCGTGATATTTCAAAAAGTCATTAAAAGTTCTGGTATTTATCGATAGATGGAAAAACTAAAAAGTATCACCGCTGTGCCGGTCGGAGTGGGGTGTGTTAGGTTTTCTTCGTTACGGAATTTCTGGATTCGGTCCCCACGCTCAAGGCCCGCGATAGAAGCTATGCAATAGCTTAAAAGTATTGTAGTTAATTTGGATACCGTGGCTGTGGGATATAGTCTAATGCTATGTCTATAATAAAATGTTAGCTTATAAAAAACAATTAACACAATGGACTCACCTGCAAAGATCAAGCCGACGACAAGAATAACACCGCCTGCGATGAGTGTGCCAACGCTACCGTCTGAGCCCTCAGGTGTTGTTGGTGTATCAGAGTATTGGACGCCGCCGGCGATTAATAACGCCAAACCTAGAAAAATAAAGACATTTTCAGGTGGTCTTTGAAAATGAATCCGTCATAAAGTACTTAATTAACAAAAAAAAATTATATGATCAAATAAACAATAGAAAATATTAGTGCTGCTACTTAAAGGTAAAGGCATAATATAAATCATGTCACAAAGGCATATAAAATTCGCTTGAAGTTGTATCACGTTCGCATCGTTCACGTATTTTTTTATAATATTTGTAGGTGTTAAAAAGGTTGCCATGCAAGGCACTATAATATTTAGAACGCGCCTGTTTTAGAACAAACTGTACCTGTTGTGAATCACTACTCACAGACTGCGTGATAATAACGTGGTAATTAAATTTCTAGACAACGATATAGGTCACACAATAATGAAGACACTGTTGCTAGTATTCCAAATAAAGCCAAATGTTCAAATAATTTGCATATTTAAATTGACTGTAAAAAATATCTGACACGGATAATTAAAACGATACGAATTGGCGGCGGTTGAGATAGTGTTTAATCTATACTACTATTATAAACAGGTAAAGTTTGTGAGTTTGTGACGTTGTAGGGGGTAATCTCAGGAATTACTAAACCGATTTTGAAAATTCTTTTACCAATAGAAAGCCACGTTATTTGTGAGTGTCATAGGCTATATATCATCACGCGAAAACCAATAGGAGCGGAGCAACAATGAAGAATATTTTTGAGAGATTCCGCTGCGTCTTAGCCCAAAATAACTATTCCACGCGTGCGAAGTCGCGGGCGGAAGCTATTAACTAATTATATTATCTATAATCTATACTAATATTATAAAGAGGTAAAGTTTGTGAGGTTGTAGGGAGTAATATCTGGGGAGTCGGAGAAAAATCGTTGAACGAAAACGTTCCTTACGAACGCTGCCTTAACGATGAGAGATATATGGTTGAGTTCTTGAGAAAAGTTGTAGCTTGATAATGCCTATTACCACCCAACGAAGTGGACACGGGTCCGCTAGTATTTTATAAATATTTAAGTACCATCAACACCATAAATGCCTCCTCAATCGTTATTAGTTGCTTCAACGTTCTCAAGCCTATAGAGACAAATATTGACTATTTGTTGGGAATCCCTAAATCAATTATAATTACGAATTACTTATTAATAGTCGTAAATATTATTTAACTTCGTGTTATTGTTTATCACTATGAATTTGAACTTTTGGCCGATGACTATGAATAAAACATTGGTAATAATATCATCACTGAAAAACATAATTATCTACAAAATACATGGTATTATTATATGTGATGCAACGCTACGAACAAAGTGACTCATGAATTTAAATTATTCATCCCGATTGCAATTTAGTAAACAAGTGCGAGGCTTGTTTTCGTGGTTGGACCAATAACAACAAATTAATTTATTATCATACTTGACCGTAACGATCTGATACACCTTGACAAAACAACGCGTGGGGGCAGAGCGTCTTAACCAAATCACAGAAGGTGTAAAGTGTTGTATGCATTTCAATGGGACAACAATTTCTGCAATTACCTAATGACTTTATTGTAACTTAGGTTCATAGAAATTAAGTCTTCATTTTGCTATACTTAGGTCCTATAAATGATTTTATGTTCATCGATTTATTGTTATTAATTAGTTGATTCTAATAACCGTGTAAACTTATTGTAATGAAATTATAAATAAATTACATTTGTAATTTTTTACTGTTACTTTCACGACAGTAGTCCAAAATGTTTTAAGTATCTACATTAGACACGCTCTTGTACTAAACACATGACCACTACACCGTAAACATTAGTCAAGGGCATGTCTAAAAATACAAAGATCGTAGTTTCGATTCTCGGTAGAGTTAAATAACTACTAATTGGTTTAGTTCATTTAGGACCAGTTGACCTGGAATTTCTTAAATACTCCAACTTCTTAAGTATTTTATAATACAGTAATGAGGTGATGACGAATGTAATAACAAATGATATAATTAACTATTTCCAGAACTTGTAGTAATATTGAGTCGTTTTCTGATCTATTATTTAAATAATTATATTCTACTAGCTGTACCAGCAGCTCCGCACGCGTTTTTTAAAATTGATTCAAAGAAATATAAAATTGTGAGACAATGTACAATTACAGAAATGCTTTCTAAAAAACAATTGTAGTACTACGCGCACGCCACTTACAACATGTAATGCACACATTAGATATATAAATACTAACAGTGTACCAAATGAGGTTTATCATCAGCAACATATTTGGAACCTTAACCCACCATATTACTACCTCAGTTTTCCCTTACACTGTATAAGGAACTAATGAAACAATGATTGAAAGATGTCATTATGATGATATATGCCCATATTGTAAATAAGTAATACGTTTATCTATACTAATATTATAAAGAGGTAAAGTTTGTGACGTTGTGACGTTGTAGGGGGTAATCTCAGGAACTACTGAATCGATTTTGAAAATTCTTTTATCAATATAAAGCCACGTTATTTGTGAGTGTCATAGGCTATATATCATCATGCTAAGACCAATAGGAGCGGAGCAACAATGAAAAATTTTTGAAAATCGGGGCTTTTTTCCTTTTGAGAGATTCCGCTGCGTCTTAGCCCAAAGTAACTATTCCACGCGTACGAAGTCGCAGACGGAAGCTATTAACTAATTATATTATCTATACTAATATTATAAAGAGGTAAAGTTTGTGAGTTTGTGACGTTGTAGGGGGTAATCCCAGGAACTACTGAATCGATTTTGAAAATTATTTTACCAATATAAAGCCACGTTATTTGTGAGTGTCATAGGCTATATATCACCACGCTAAGACCAATATGAGTGGAGCAACAATGAAGAATGTTTTAAAATCGTTTTTTTTCCTTTTGAGAGCTTCCGCTTCCACGCGTACAAAGTCGCGGGCAGAAGCTATTTACTAATTATATTATCTATACTAATATTATAAAGAGGTAAAGTTTGTGAGTTTGTGATGTTATAGGGGGTAATCTCAGGAACGCTATTTGCCGGTGAAAGTTCCGTAGAAATAGTTCGAACCGTTTTGGAGATAGCACTGCGGGCGAAGCCACGGTTAACAGCTAGTCTAAATTAAAGTAGCCTAAGTAACCCGCTGTAATTTCAGCTATATGCCTGTATCGGTCCAACCGGAATAAACAGTCAGACAGACAAAAATTGAAAAAATTGCATTTTTGTTATCAGTAGCGTGTATACTTTTATACCCAATCAGAATTATTTTTAATTTTGATATTACATACAGACACTTAATTTTTATTATATGTATAGATTACACAACAATTCTGACGAAATATATCCATTTAGTGTCTTATTGTGATTTGCTACAACTTTTCTAAGGTTTTCTGTGTTTACAAAGGTTTCTTATTTTAGAGCGTCGCGTCGTGTTAATTCAATACGTTCTCAAGGCGGATTACTACATCCAGAGTCTTATCCTTTTTGCTGTAATATGTCAATCGATAAAGGTTGATCAAGTGTTACTAATTTGCCTAAACAGAAAAAAGTTAGACATACCAACTTTCTGCATTGACGTTTTGTTTTTGCTGAGACTTTTATGCATCGCGTCTAACCGCACTGTTCTTTATATAACTATTTAATTACGTACAATTTTCTGACGTCAGCAACTTTACTGTTTTATAATGATCAGGTCACGGTGTTCTTTGTCAGTGCGAATATTTTAAACAAACAAAGAAAAACAGTTGTACGTAAACGAGGTCGGTGCACTGCACACTTAATGGGTATTTGGGATATCGTACTGAAGTTTTAACATACATATCTCCACATCTTATCATATACTTTTACAATAATCATATATAACATTTAAACAACCAGAATGTTATGTATATGCGTCTAACTGCAAATTTTACATTATGTATACATTTTAAGGTAACCAGTTCCCAGACATTTGTTATTATTATTTTGACTTTTCATTGCAACTGTGTTTAATCTAAATTATCTTTTCTTTAATTGTAGTGTTCTTATTACTATTTAAGCCATACAGCCATTGATATATATATGTATGCCATCAAAAACAAAACTTGTTAAAAAAAACCAAGTCTCGCAACTCAGTTCTTCTACTGTAAAAGGTTGTGAGAAGCATGTAATACCAAGTCGGTTACTTTATTAAGTCCCTACTTAAGGGACCTTCCGTCTTAAGTAATTACTAACAACATCTTATAGTGACCATATCAAAATTATTGTTTAAATAAAATAGACTGACTTCTAGTTTTATCCACAACGAAGTTATAGAGGGGTCGAAAATGGCCTGAATTGGTTCGAGAAAAGGATAATACGGCCGCGCTGGTTTTTTGTTCGACTTGGCGGGGACACTGCCGCGCCGTGCTCTCAGATATATAGATTTTTATATATCAATGTCTACAGCGTTTTTACCATTAACCTCCGTTCGGGGCACTGTCCCTCTAGAAATTTTGCATATAATGAGGAAAGCGGAATCTCCCAATTGTGATGTACGCAGAAAAATTAAGGATAGTATGTGCATCACTTGATGATGGACTGTGCTAAGAACCAACATCGAAAGAGAGTCGTTTATGAGAAGTAATTACCAGAATATTGGTATTTGTCACAGCATCAGCAAGCTACGATGCTGTATGACCTGATAATGATACCTCATCAGGGATTCTGATGAGGTAGCTAAAAAGAATGGGGCTGATATGTTCGGTGGATAAAAGCCCCTAAAAAATACCTCTATTCAATTTTATTATTATTACTGCTTAGCCGCCATATGTACTAAATGTTACTCTGAAAAGTTCTTTATCTGTTAATAAAAAACTTATCAAAACCAATTGTCAATTTAAAGATTAGCCCGGGCAAACAATAGGAACTTCAATTTTATTTATATGTACAGATATCAAGTTATGAATATTATATGGTGTCTATTTAGTTTTCAAACTTGAATGATATGTAACTGTTCCCTTTGTGACCGTATATTGTATCAGCTATCGTGTTGAATAGCAATTAGGTAGAGATTTGTGAATACGTGGGCGGACTTCCTACGCATTTTAACTACGAGCGGATGAAAACAGTTAAGTACGTCGCGCCGCGCCACGTTGGGCAGGATAAGTTAAAAATATAATGGGAAGTACGAGTACGTACTCGTATCCGGTGTGTGTTTTGATATTACATTACTAAAGCCTCGCGGTAGTCAATAAATAGGAACATTTATGCCGTACAAGGCCTGTACTTCCTAAATATGGTAGTAAACAATTCATAAATCTAGAATTAGTGGTCGGCATTATTATGCTGAATCGTGATGACCAAACAAAATGAACATTAGAGAACATTATCAATACCAGTAATCGATATATAGGTATACATATTACAAAAATCAATTAAACATATGCATAGGCATATGACCATGGCCACGCGGTCTTTTTTTCCTAGATGGTTCTATAGGTTACTTATTCTTTGGATTCGATAGCACCTTTGCCGTTTTTCTCATGCTCAACAAGGGAATCACCCGATATATCATCCGATAGCTCCGAGGAGAATTTTCACAAAGGCCAATAAATATTTTCATTATACTGATATAGTAGGTATAGCTGGATACAAAAAAAAGAAACATCAAATGCTGGCTTGATGATCAAAGAAGAAAGCTTTGCCCTCATACATGTTGGTATCACCAATACAAGGATTGGTTTAAATACAAGGACACCTAAATATAACAGAGGGGCAGAATCGATGAATTGTCGACCGCAGACCGCATGGTCAGTGCTTAGCAATGAAATCTACAGTACGCTATCGATCTCATAATTTACATGACCTCTCTATATACTACACTGTATTAAGCATTTAGCCATAATCAATTTAAAAAAATAGTCAATTCCATTGTTACATTGTGTAGTAAGCGCATCGCTTCAAAACGGCTGTACGTTTTTGATTTTTTTTTGTTGTGTTTTTAATTGTCAGAACAAGGTTTGTATGACAGTAAATTTTAGGGAAATGGTAAGGCAAAGCGCAAAACTTGGGTTAAAAAATCTCCATGTAAAAAAACGAGTGACAGAGACAGAAAACAGTAGAGGATCTTCAAAACTATTGACACAATTGACGTTCAGTTTTAATTTACCATATTATTTAGTAGTCCGGTGAAGCTGTTAAGACCTTGCTTGGTCAATAGCGTAGTCAGTTCGAAAAAAAAATTACCATATTATTTCGTTACATGGTCGTATTGTAAAGGAAAGATTGATGTTTTGATCTCATTTGCTTCACTAGAACGCGTGTGCGAAGCCGAGACGGGCCCCTAGTAAATAAATTGTTCTGGTGGTTTTTTGACTACGTAAATTGACAGTCCATTCAATAAAAAGATGTGCGTGGTAGTTATAGGCCTATTACAAAAAGTAATTGGATTTTGTAGGAGCAAAAAAATTGTATTGTATACAAATAAAAATCGTGTCAACACTATTTCCTATTTTGTTTTTTAAATCTACGTTCACGATCGGTTGACCAACGAACTATGAGACTTATTGAAGCCTACTTATCAACAATCGCTTGCATTAGGAGTTCGAAAATAGGTCAGCACGTCGGTCTGATCAAACGTGGAAGGTTACGGCTGTGGGTAGCTTAAAGTATTAGCGATTCATGAGACCGGAGCCGCTTTCACTCGCATCGGTATAAATGGAACAATAACCACCCACCCACACATAAATCTTACTTCCAAACAGTTTGCATTATTCTCTTAAGCGGCTACCGAGTGTATATTAATTTAAAGCATTTTGATTTTAAAAGTAGTTAGTTATGCTTTTTTGTTTTATTTTTAAATTTGGTTATTACTGCTATTGACGAGCAGGTAATTTCATTACAAGTTCCTTGAGATCATTTCAATGTTCTTACTAAATGGTGGCCCTCTCGTTAGAACTTTCCATGGAGTTTTTGTGCCAAGACAAAATCCATGCTCCGTGATAGTATTTTCCATCCACTTCACTTGTGAACAATAACCAAATTATATTACGTAAAACACCAACAATATTACCGGTGATAGCACTGATGGTGCAATGGTTTAAGCAGTTGCCTTGCTGCTTCCATCGAGCCGAATTTTGTGGGTTCATTTTTTTTTTAGCTTGTTTTGTGGGCTTTATTTCCATTAATTGTATGTTTTTAAGCTTGACCTTTACACAGCGCGATCTCTAATATGAAAACAAGCAGTATTTTATAAAAAATGAAGAAAAGAATAAAAAACAGTATTACTGACATTATTCTTAACAATATTCCTAAGTAACCACATATTCGACAGACTTACAATGTCCCTTTTTGGAATACTTTAAGATCGTTTCTGCTGATATCTAAGTTTTTAATTTGACTAATTGGCATTCATCTTTCGCTGGATTAAAAAGTTTCATCCACCTCTACCTATATTTTGAACACATAATAATTTGTTTGGCAACTTTCATTTATATCTGTCCTACAATTTCAGTCTTATTTATATAAGAGTACGAGTATATTACAAAAATTAAAATTGACGTTTTGACCTCCACAGCGATAATAATATCCGCCCTTCCGTGCTCTGTGGTCCATAACCGGTCCACAAAGTCATTATATATTTTTTTATTATAGAGTCCATGCCGCAGAATTACAATTTTATTAACGACTGGCCAGCGACTTTGATCTCGAGAAAACATTTTTGTTGTTTCATAGGTGCTAAGCTGGATTAATTTTATAACTACTAACTTACCCTATGAGTAATATGAGGCTTAGATAATACTTCCAAAAAAATTCTTACGTTGTATGTTGCCTACGTAATTTAGTGTAATAGACTACATTCCTATATTTTTGTATAATGGGGTTTACAACAGTATACATAGTTTGTAAATTCTCTCTCAGAATAGAGAATTTCAACGCAATGTTCAAACGTTTGAACATGTAGTACCTTGCCTCAATACCATGCTGAGATTTTTTTTCTAGTCCGTAATATGGCGACGTTAGTTTCTCTCGGGATCATATTGTGATTGAAACGATAATCAATACATAGTATAAAATTAAGTCGATTCCGCTGTCTGTTCGCTTGGATCTTTTAAACTATTCAACGGATTTTAATACAGTTTTCAGCAATAAGTAGAGTATTTCGAGAGGAAGGTTTGTAATATATAATACCGAAAAGCCAATAAATTCAAAGATTTGTAATGTGATGTCGTAACAAACGTATTTTAGTGCGCTTAAACCGCAAACGCTGGCTAAACCTTACGAGATAGATCGAATTAATGTGCTACGGAATTGTATATCTTAAATAATATTATTAATCACTCCACACTGCCCCATATTAGTATCTACATTGCACCCGTGCGAGCCTGGGGCGGGTCGCTATTATAGAATGAAATATAAAAGTAAATCCAGTTCGATCTCTTCCACTTGCAACCACTATCTAAAGACTGGTTATAAAGTCTGGTCCGGCAGGTTATGCACTGGTCGATGTTGATTCCAGCGTAACTCATTTTAAAATCTTTTACAGTTCAAATTTTGACCTTATCTTCGTAGACTATGCCAAGATCAAATTACAAGCTATTGAGAACTTGAAACATAATTTCGCTGTAGGCGATGAAAGTGAACCTTTCACAACTCGTTTACAATAAATCAAGTTTTTATGAAGTCAAATGACAAAAGTCAAGGAAAAAATGTTTCCGACTAGTTTCTATTCAAAATTCGTCTGAGTCACGTCAAGAAGAAATTAAATAAAGTGAATACGGAAACGTGGCGGCCAATTGCGACTGAGCTGCGGGGAGGCTCATTCGAGTTTGTCGACCTTCGCTCACGATGTCTGTTCCATTAATAAACTATAGCCATCGATTTCTCTAAGATTCGTTTAATTTTCCTTATCTTTTAATTGCCATTAAGAAGGATTCGTTTTAGATGTAAATTATGCCAACTTTAACAATTTTATTAGATTTTTTTTCAAACAAAAAATACTACCTGGAAATCGGTCACGAAATATTTTTGCGGTGGATATTCATTGATTTGATAGCCACAGATTGCAATGGTTTATAATAATAAAATGTAATATTTGTAGATAATGTCCAGTCTATAATGTTATTAATCTGTGGTCTGTAATGATCGGATCACGCACTCTACACAGCTGCGCTGGGTGACTCATCGAGCGCAGGCGCCGCGCTGCTCCGGTTTACTCGCACCGGATACCCAACACCTTTTACGAGCACCCTCGTCCATTGTATGACGATATGCGCGCAATCGTTCCGAGTTATCATTGCTACCGTGCGTTAACAAAAGGCAAGGTTTTCGCCGAACGCCATACTAACTGAGGTGAACCGCAGTATGGAAGAGGTCCAAACCTGTTTGGCGAGTTTACACACATATCAGATTATGTATATCGTCGGTTTCGATATTAACTCACATTAATATCATAATATATTTACATTGTTTCCGAGGACATAAAACTAGATGCTCCAATATGAATCACATAAATAACTGTACTAGGTGGGATTCGAACATGCAACATTCATCAGAGCGGTGCTAGTGGCGGTACGACCCTTGAAACCACTGGGTGTATAGTCATTGTTCGTCTTTATCCCCATGATTATTTATGACTAGCTTCTGCCGCGAGTTCGTCCACGTGGAATAGTTACCGTTTACGTACCGCACGCAGCGGAAGCTCTCAAACAGAAAAAAAACCTCGACTAAAACATTCTTCATTGGTGCTCCGCTCCTTTTGATCTTAACGTTATGATATATAAGCCTAAGTGGAAGCTCTCAAACAGAAAAAAATCTCGACTTTAAAACATTCTTCACTGGTGCTCCGCTCGTATTGATCTTAGCGTGATGATATATAAGCCTATAGCTTTCCTCGATAAATGAGCTATGTAACACTGAAAGTATTTTTGAAATCTGACCAGTAGTTTCTGAGATTAAAGGTGTCAACCAAATAAACAAACAGACCCTCCAGCTTTATAATATTAGTATAGATGGAATACATCAGTATTAGCTCTTTGGTTTTTAAACACGTACCAAGGTGACTGTCTGTGAAGAATACAAATGCATAGTATATAAATACTCTACAGGTAGATTATACAAACTATTATTTATACAATCATTTGCATTATCAGGAAACTGTTTACCATTCATAAGTCAACCTTTAGTTTTCTTAATTGTTCACAGGAAATAAAAGTTGAATGACAAAGTAATGAAATAGTTATTAGTAAGTTTCTTATATTATTTTGATTGCCATTAATGGGAATTTAAGTATCTATTATATACTTTACAATAGTAGTTGTCTGTTTGATGATGTCAGCGTAAAGATCTAATAATAATAACAGATGAATGTATCTTCAAATGACTTTACTAGTCTTTATTAGACTGTATTAGGCTCTTTGGTGTTTCAATAATTTAGAAAAAAAACTTTTTTTAAATAAGTAGGTATAATATTGTATGAATGTCTACATATTAAGCAAATATTGTATGTAAAATTAGTAAACTCTTCGTTTATTTTATAATTTATCAATTATTGGTTAAACCATATTACGAGAATAAATATTTTGGTACAGTAAAAAAAATTATATGTAACTATATAGGATCAACTATTTTTTTGACGTGATAATCTATACTAATATTATAAAGAGGTAAAGTTTATGAGTTTGTGACGTTGTGGCGTTGTAAGGGGTAATCTCAGGAACTACTGGTCCGATTTGAATAATGTTTTATAAATCGATGAACGGCGGAAAAGTGTCATGTTCCGTCTGAGCCAAATGTGTAAGCGAAAGTGCAAAACAAGTGAATGCGCAAAACAAGCGATAGAGAGGCGCGAACGGCCTAAGAGTTACGCTTATGATGCATCAATCTCTCTTCCACTCCATCGGCCTATGCATACAAGTCATTATCACGTAAAATTATAGTCCGCAAACAGACTTTACGGACATCTGATTTTTTTTTTGTGTCAGCACAGTTTAACATTTTTATGAAATATTCTCCTATAACTGGATCATTCCCTAATTAGTAAAAAATAAATGTTTTATAAATACATAGTACTGTAATAAGGCAATAAGTACAAGTTACAACTTGAATTTTAAGAGATGTCCAGTAGACATCAAATGACTATAAAAAGATAATTTGTAATTATAATTTATATGAGATGAATTCACGAAGTTAATTATTCATAAGAATGTACCAAGACTAATGTTCACAGTATTGTTATATTGCAAAAGTATTGGAATATGTATTTTCAAAGATTTTATTTTAGAAAAATATTTGTCATAATTCCATTGTAGTCCACACATTGTAAAGCTACAACGTTTTAAATACATTAGAAATTAATTGTTTTACGGTACATTGCCACTAATATGTGGTATTGTGAATAATTACCAAAAACAAGAATGTCTATAACGTATATGCCTGAAACTTTATATAGGTGGATAATAAAATTAAATAACATTAAAATATCGCTTATGGTCATCCATTTGAACTTGGCTCTCTATTAGTGATAGATATAATTTTAACTTATTACAAAATAAGTTGATATGCATTATCACAATAACTTTATATATATTCTATACACAAATTAACCATATGAAAGTAGATTTTTGGAGCTATGTCTATGACATAATCACAATTTATTGCATCTCATTTCAGTCTATTATGCTACCAAGAATATTGAAATCTTTGTTAACTGAAAAACTTGAAACTTGCTTCTGAATACATAATAATAAGTCTTGAACAATGCAACATACTACAACGCTATACCTATGTAAATAGGAATTACACACAGATTATAATAATTTACAATAATGAGACTGCAATATTTAATGATAAAATATTAAATAGTATTTTCAGTTTAAACAAATTGACTGTAAGAAAAACATAAGCAGAATCTATTAAGAATTAAATATCTTATTGGAAAAATGTTTCCAATATTAAATTTGTTTGTTTCTCAATCCCTTATAAAAGTACAGCGAATAATGACTCCTCACCATTTATCACTAGTGAATTTTATAATAATAAATATATTTTTAAAAAAATCTCGAAAGTTGGGCGCTAGGAAGTAGCTAATAATATTAAAAAACAAAGCGCGTTATAAGAACATATTCAACTATATACTAATTGATTGTAACTAACTTCTAAGTCAATTAGAAAATATATATAAAAACATTTGCACTTACCAATGACGCTCAATGTGCTTCCCAGTAAACAAAGACCAATGCGTAAACATACTGCACGATTCAAACTGCTTGTCACACGTCGTGAGAAGTAGCTGATGGGGCAGTTCCATCGCTGGTCATTTGGTTGTTGTTCGTAAGTTACTGTTGTCGGCTGATACACAGCATTCGTCGGCATTATAACTAACTTTAGAACCAAACACTGCACAAAGAACGTAAACCTTCACAACTAAGCGCACTGCACAATTTCACAGGCCACAAATATATAAATATACGCACTGCCAAGGAGTAAAGCGTAACCAATTAGAATTTATACAAAAATAAAGCGTGCAGCTATGAAACGTCCTAAAATAGAGAATGAATTGAATGAAGTGATTGCACAGATCTCGAACTGTTTACGCACAGACAATTTAATATTAAAACCAGAGACTAGAAGCCGTAGCGCGTAAAGCGTTTGTTTCTCTGTCTACGCCATGGGTCTACGCTTGAAGCGAATGCAGAAGGAAGTAGGTACGTACTAAACCAGAGACAAATAAATAATTAGCAGAGAGGACATTTTTTGATAAAAAATTACTGTAAGTAGGGAAGCACAACGTAACGATATAATGAAAATAAATCTCATTTCTACAATTATTTAACCCTTCGCCTGATATTTTAAGACGCTGATCTCAAAATGGTGGATCATGTTTTTAAATATCTTGCCATCTTTTTTAAAAATGACATAAGTTGTTATTGTTCAAGTTTTTCAAATTTTATGATAAATACGATTATTTTTTTACTTATGCTGCCAACAGTCTGTTGACCAGTGCATCATAAGATCTACATTTGTTTGTACGGAGCTTAAATCCTTATGGTTTTGGAGAGTGGACGGGTCAAGTGAAAATTCTTGTTGGGAGAGCTTGAATTTCTGATGGGCAACATTTTTGTGTAACAAAAAGTGTTGGGGGTAAACATAGTGTCGGTTAGAATGTTGAAAACATACCCCGGTTCTCGTCTGATCATTTTTGTTACTCTGTAACCAGAAACAGCCTGTCCGCAGTGTGCGTGTGAAAAGCAAACACACATAAAGCAGCAACCTGCATTCCTGTTGCTTGTACTGGGGTAAAAGTTCTGAAGATTCATTTAAAGTAACACTTTTTTTCCATACTAAGACCACAATACTGATCTCGAGAAAAGCAAACTACATTTCGTCACAAATCATTTAATTTTCTTTGCTTTTTTCCTATAACATTGGAACATTTAAGCATGATTTGAAGATACATTTACGAAGACCAACATCAAAACAACTAAAGGCGATCTAATGTGAATCTCTAGATCCCAAATGCCAGCTATTCATTATACTGAGTTACTAGATACCGTCACTTTGCTCCCCAGGAAAAGGACAAGGATTCTTAAGGACTCCTTAAGGAAAAGGACTCTTACCCAGCAGTGGCATATTTACAGGTTGGTATTACCTATTACTAGCCATCAAGGAATTTATAAGTAAACAACTTATACTGTAACAAGTGGAATGCGCCCTCCAAACTTTTGTTACCTTTAATTCAATCAAAAATAATTTCTATATCTCAGACTCAAAGCTTATCGCGTACACAATAAGAAAACCGGTCTCAAAAAGATAGCTACAAGATACCACTGTGTCTCGTTCTAATGACGACGATAGTGCAACCAGTTTATTTTTTTTTTCAAATTTCGATATTGTGATTATGAAAAAAATACTAATAAAATCGATTAAATACGCTATTATTAATCTGAAAGGAAAATTTGAAAAAACAATCTCATTAGTAAATTAAAAACTTCCTACCTACCAATAATTAGTTCTTGGTATTTTGGTTGGGTAGACTAGAAGGAATAAAAATAAAATAGTTGCAACACATATCGTCATTTTTATGTAAAAGGTGTCACTGAGCGATTTCTTTGTTCTACATTCTAGATGTTAGGGTTACATGACTTACGTATGGAATATAGGATTTACAGGGAATACATCTAGAGGGACCTACATGTTATTATACAGAGGAAAACTTCGTATGTAAAGTATAATCTCTGAAACTGTTCACCGAACCGATCTCGAAAATTCTTGTACTGGTAGAACACTACACAATCCCTGAGTGTGATAAGTAGTATCTTAGGGTAGAATATGGTGATTGCAAGCTAGCTATACATGTAGATAATACAAAATTTGAGTTTGTTGTGTATCAGTCTTGTTACAGTAAAATAAATAATTAATAAATATTTGTGGGTTTCCAGCTAATAATAGCAAATGTTGATAAGTTAAACAACAATTTATATTGTACTAGCACTGTCCCGCGACTTCGTCCACATTAAAATTGTCTTTAAAAAAGAATTAATCTAAACTTGAAACAAAAACTGATTTTTTAAGTGCGAAAAGAGTTGGTCGTCGTCCAAGATTCTTTTATTTTACAAAATATAAATAAATAAATTAAATGGCAACAATAGGATTGGGACAAAAATTCACAAGACAATTTTATTTTGTAACACGTAAAGATATTTTAGCAATATAAATCCATCAATAAAACGCTCAAATAGAACAACTTGTTTTAATGAATATTTATATATGTATAAACATATATATGTAGCAAACTTAAACTAATTTGTCCTAAATTTATCTATAATATTATTGTCACCCTTGTTAGAAGGAGACGCAGCGGTTAGTATGCTACCTCCCTCTCGGCACAGATTTGGTGTCAAGTGTTCATTCCAGTTGTTTACTTATCAAATCCTTGGACTGGGCATATAATACGTGTTAAATCAATGTTACTAACAGTAAAAATAACCTTTGTAAAATTATTAGCGAAACTCTTCAAAAATATTTCATTGACAGCACAGCCTTTTTAGGTGATATCTACTACTTACAATCATTGGTGTTTAGCCTAAAAAGTATTTTTAGGATTCCATCGAATTTAATATTCTTTACTTATGAACCCATTTCTATAGCTTTTAAAATCATATATTTTAAATAAAAATCGTAATCTTCTTTAGTTTTGTAATTGAAAACAATATTTAAAATAGTAAGTACTTTTTTTAACCTTACTCTACATATGTAGATTCCACAAACAATTTCCTCCTCATTCACTCTCTCCTATCAACTGTCATTTTAGCATTCAAATACCCATTCCTTAGTTTTAAAGCTACCTTATCTTTAACACTCTCTTAGTTATGATTACTTGTATCTTTCATGACAATGCTCGCCTATTGCTTCTCTTCTTCTTAGTCAGTGGCGGTACTTTTAAACTGACTCTTACATATTCATTTCCAACTAGGCTCATTCTAATGAATGTTAATAAAAATTGTAATTTTTCACATGTCAATCACTTTCATCAATTTTTTGTTGATGATTATTCAGATCCATATGCTGTTTTTTTTAAAGTAAAACTTCTTTAGTCGGGACTAGGAGGTAACTGGACGACACTGCAACAGAAGTCCGTTACGGCAATATGACGGCACGTTTCTGTACCATCCGGTTAGATAATAATTAAACATAACCAAAACTTCTATTAAATCATAATAAATTTAATTTGTTACTTATCATAGTAATCTGTTCATGCTTTTCTATATTTTATTTACTTTATAACAAAGAGTTGCTAATAATATTTCTTGTTATTTAAAATCCGAATTAGCTGAAAGAGAGCACTACGGATAATGAAGCTTTGATTTGTTACTTAAATATTTACATTGAAACCAGACGACAGCAGGTCGCGCGCCCATATAATTATAGATAATTAACCGATATATATAGAAAATATGATTTTTATTAATATTCAATATAATTTTTTTTTTTTAATTTTTGGTTGATTTGTTTATAAGCTATTTATTGACAAAATAAAAAATATTTAAAAAGTTTTACTTCAATCGCGTGTGACGGTTAGACGCACTCATCTTTTTTTATATTACAGGGGGCAAACGAATGGGTGAGCCACCTGATGGTAAGTGATCACCGCCGTCTATGGACACTAGCAACTCCAGGGGAGTCGCAAGTGCATAGCAAATGTCTAGCTTTATATATTTTTCCATTGAGTTTAGGGGTATTCTTGGATCATATATGACCCTTAAAACTAGTCGCCACGGCAAAATAATAAACTTTAAAGCATTTATTTATTAAAGTAGAAATATATATTAAAATTTTGATGCAATATGAGAGAAATAAAAACATTATATATATTGTGCAAAAATATTATAATAATATCATTTTAAATAGTAGTTTATTGTTGCTAAGATATAATTCCATATCACTAAACAGTCGTAACTTTAAACTTATAATTTAATATTCATTTACTAGGGAAAAGGCACTTAAACTTGTAACGAATTATAAATTCTTGTCTATAAATACAGGGGGATGGAAGCAACATTTCATAATTATTTTGTTTCCACTATGTTGGTATATAGAATTGCAAAAAAAAAGTTAAAATGAAAACTTAGTAGTGCATCACCCATTTTTGTAATTACTGTTCGAATGTAGGATAACTTTAATATTAAAGCCCTGCCGTTGTATAATAATAAATAGAATGACTACATAATAATTAAATTTTGCTTATAATAAGTTTTCTTATGACTAAATAATAATATAACATTTTAAAAACGAGTGGAAATTTTTTAAAGAATAAATATTTTTTTATTATATATTGTAATGACAGGCATTTAATTGCGTTCATAATTCATCATGATTTGATAATAAGGCACCGATATGGTAGATACCTTGCGAAACTTAGATGACATTAAGAAATATTTTAAGTATTTCTACAAAAAAAAAAGTTATATACTCAGTTTGTACTATACATATATAGTCTACAAAAATATATAGTTATCTTATTTACTTTATATTTGTACATACCACACAATATTCTTATAACAAAATGGCTAATAATGAATTCAGTTACGTCATATATTAGACATTCAATTCTAATACATGTAATTTAGTATGGAAGCTCAAACCTTGTTCACTGGAATTGAAATTTAAAAAAAACTAGTACATCTTCATTTCCCTCTACTAATCTTAGTCTAAAGTACATTAGAGATTTGTATTAAATAAAATTTGAGCATAAGAGCTATTGTATTTATGCACGTCAGCTTGAGGTATCCAAGTAACAATTAAATTAGATATAGCATGTATTTTTTAACTTAATAATATCACAATAATAAATTTACGTGTCACATGGCTAATTATAATGATTACTCATATTGTAAAATGAAGCTACCTTGCATCGACACAAATATGTGTCTATGTATTTCACATATAATATACTTTACTATTGCAAAATATTTACAAATATGTTTACAACCTTTCCATAGGATACTCACATACATTTAGTAGTTATTACATTCACGAAACACTGGCTCTATGTGCTATATTGAACACTTTTTCATACATTATACACTGATGTAGGGCGTCAAGTGATGTCAGGTAAAACATCACAAACGGTATGTATCGATCATTCAACAACAAAACCGACTGTCTCTAGAACAGCCTGTTTCAATTTGTCGTGATGTCTCTTCTTTATTATATTCCGGAAAACACTGGCTCTATATGTTATATTGAACACTTTTTCATACTTTATACGTTGATGTAGTGCGTCGAGTGATGTCAAGTAAAACATCACAAACGGTATGTATTGATCATTCAACAACAAAACCGACTGTCTCTAGAACAGCCTGTTTCAATTTGTCGTGATGTCTCTCCTTTCTTATATTCCGGAAAACACTGGCTCTATATGTTATATTGAACACTTTTTCCTACTTTATACGTTGATGTAGTCCGTCGAGTGATGTCAAGTAAAACATCACAAACGGTATGTATCGATCATTCAACAACAAAACCGACTGTCTCTAGAACAGCCTGTTTCAATTTGTCGTGATGTCTCTCCTTTATTATATTCCGGAAAACACTGGCTCTATATGTTATATTGAACACTTTTTCATACTTTATACATTGATGTAGTGCGTCAAGTGATGTCAGGTAAAACACCACAAAAGGTATGTATCGATCATTCAACAACAAAACTGACTGTCTCTAGAACAGCCTGTTTCAATTTGTAGTGAAGTCGCTCCTTTATTATATTCCGGAAAACACTGGCTCTATATGTTATATTGAACACTTTTTCATACTTTATACATTGATGTAGTGCGTCAAGTGATGTCAGGTAAGACACCACAAAAGGTATGTATCGATCATTCAACAACAAAACCGACTCTCTAGAACAGCCTGTTTCAATTTGTAGTGAAGTCGCTCCTTTATTATATTCCGGAAAACACTGGCTCTATATGTTATATTGAACACTTTTTCATAGTTTATACGTTGATATAGTGCGTCAAGTGATGTCAAGTAAAACATCACTAAGGGTATGTATAGATCATTCAACAACAAAACTGACTGTCTCTAGAACAGCCTGTTTCAATTTGTCCTGGAATCTCTCTTTTATTATATTCCGGAAAACACTGGCTCTATACGTTATATTAAACACTTTTTCACACTTTGTACGTTGAAGTAGTGCGTCAAGTGATGCTACGTAAAACATCACAAAGGGTATGTATCGATCAATCAACAACAAACCTGACTGTCTCTAGAACAGCCTGTTTCAATTTGTAGTGAAGTCGCTCCTTTATTATATCCCGGAGAACACTGGCTTTATATGTTATATTAAACACTTTTTCATACTTTATATGTTGATGTAGTGCGTCGAGAGATGTCAAGTAAAACATCACTAAGGGTATGTATCGATCATTCAACAACAAAACCGACTGTCTCTAGAACAGCCTGTTTCAATTTGTTGTGAAGTCTCTCTTTATTATATTCCGGAAAACACTGGCTCTATATGCTATATTGAACACTTTATATGTTGATGTAATGCGTCGAGTGATGTCAAGTAAAACATCACAAATGGTATGTATCGATCATTCGACAGCAAAACCGGCTGTCTCTAGAACAGCCTGTTTCAGTTTGTCGTGAAGTCTCTCCTTAGTCGGATATGGAGGCAGGTCGAGGCGGTTGAAGCACGTATGCGCTTTTGGGAGGGAATCGGGTGAAGCATCTGCCACGAGGTGTAGAGTAAAGAGTCTTGGGGCAGCCACTCCTGTGGACCCTTGGAGAGCTCTGAATCCTGCGAGTGGGACTCGTCGTGAACCGGTCACGAATTGCAGTAACCGTGCTCGCATGTCAGCATCGAATTCTTCAACGATCTCCCAGAACCAGATGACGATGGGTGCATCGGGTGTGACGTGTTTAAGGCGAGTGTGTCGCCTCCAGTCGGTTGGGTCGAGGTCAGCACGTCCTGCTAACAATGGTTGGAGGTCCCTCGGTGACAATGGACGTAGCAGCTGAGGTGGAATGATATCGGTGAGGCCTCTCTGTAATGATAGCCATTGCCTTTCAGCACCACGAGTGAACCGATGAGCGACGTACAGTCGCACGTATTCGCGCTTGTTGTTATCAGTGACTGGCTCGTTCGCACCGCCGGGACGTAGCTCCACACTACGGACCGCTCCGAACGAAGAGCACTCGACGGAAAATGTCGTGTCTATAACACCTTGGATGCTATTTTCACTGAAAATAATTTACTATAAGGTTATTTCTGAAGTGAAAACATCTTTAGTCTTATTCTGATTTGAAGCTCGATGAAACGCAAAACAAATATAAACATCTATAGGATTTAGAATGCCAGAATTAGATAGACTACATTAGATAGTGTTTCTTATATTCATGATATCCTTATTGTATATTGCACTACCTAATACTTTGGTCTGAGTGTTATACATGTATATGTTCGTTATACGATTTAATGTGTGAGAGAATGAGATAGAATAAATTATACAGTGATTCTTATATATGCAATATCCTGATTGTATATTGCACTACCTAATACTTTGGCCGAGTGTTATACATGCGCACGTTTGTAATACGATTTAATATACGAGATATCGAGAATATTCCATATAGAATAAATTATAAAGTGTATCTTATATTTGTGGTCTCCTTATTGTATATTGCACTGTTTCACTCTTTGGTCCGAGCATTATACTTGTGCATGTTTGTTATAGGATTTAATGTGGGAGAGACTGCAATAGGATAAATTATACAGTGTAACTCAGGGGTGCTCAAATGTGAACTGCTGGCGATCCATCTGATTGATCCATATTGTTAGACTATGATTGATAGACTCTGAATGGCTGAAAGTATGTGTGATGCAGGATTGTCGTCTAGGTAGATGTTGGTAAAACCACTAAAAACGTTAAAAGAAAGTGATGAGGGGGTTATTCTGGCTTAATTGTGGATCAAATAAAATGTACTTATTAATTACATTTTGTTTTAGTTACCTACATACTAAAACAAAATCTGTGAATAGTTCTTGGTAAATTTTTGAACATCTCTGGTGTAACTTATATTCGCAATCTCCTTGTTGTATATTGCACCTAATACTTACTCTGGTCCGGGCATTATGCTTGTGTATGTTTGTCATTAATTAGTGTGTGTGTACTTACCTAATACGAAGCTTTGAGGACTGACGTCATAACTAGAGGGGCGTATTGTTTAGGTGTGTCGTATATAATCAAAGGTGGCTATCTACACTTCAACTCATTTTAGGCAAAGTGGAAAAAATGTTTCTTTTCTAGAGTATAGCAGTAATGATTAACGTATAAACTGTATTTTAATCTACAGATTAAAATACAGTTATAATAAACAGATATAAATAAAAGACTATAGATCGTTTTTTATTCAAAATTTGCAGTCACACCACATAAAAAACATATTTTTCCGAAGATATGTAGAAAGCCGCCTATGGATTATATACGACCGATATGAATATTTTGTGATTTTGAATATACATTACATATGTAAATGGTTGTTAACTTACAGCATCCAGGAGAGAGAGCGATGTAATTCGGGATCGACGTCTCGTATGTCGCGTAAGGTGATCGGTCGACCCAAGAGCTGCTTGTAGAAGGGCGCTGTGAACGCCGCATCCAACTGATGCCCGTGGAACAGAGCCACGCCCAGGATGCGACCCGCGAAGTGGAAATACGACAGATGTTCCGGGTTTACCTGGATCGTATCATCATATTTATATGGATACATTCAAATCTCAATATTTATATCTATACTAGGGGCCGCCCGCGACTTCGTTTGTGTTTGTATCTTTATGAAACATTCAGTTTCCGCGGAACTCTAATTTTTGTTTTTGTAAAAGAAAAGTTCTAATTCACTCCTTACAAATTCCTATCTGCCAGTGAAAGTCTCAACAAACTCAGTCTAATGGTACCAGAGATTAGTCGGAACAGACAGAAAAAAAATATTAAGATTATTTTTGATATAAGTACTGTATATACTTTTATAGCCTTTTATTTACACTTCAATCTTTTTATTTGTAAAGACAATATAAAAATGGATGTTCATATACTATATACAAAGCTCGTATACTCTAAGACAGTTTGACCAATTACGCTGACCCTGAAAGCTGCCGAAACTTTTTTCACGGAAAAAGTTTTAAAACTTTCATTTTACAACAAGTCACCACCAGGTGGCGCTAAACCATATTTAATGTTATATCCTGATACATAGGTCAACGTCACGGGCCGTTAATAGAATTTATTTAAAAATTATATATCTAGGAATTGAGTATTCCGTCATCAGAACATAGATCATGTATTTCAATGTATTATTGTGTATTAAATTAATTTTTTTAATGAATGTGGATGAAATGTTTTCAGGGAAAAATTTGTAAATAGTTTTAAGTAAGAAAAATATTAAAATTAAGCAGTACAAGTATAGTAACACAAACATATTCATTTGTAGTAAGTAAGTAATTAAAATATAATATTATATACTTGAATGTAAAATTTTAAATACACTCACCCCAGAATCAGGATTGATTTGTAAGGCATATCTATCATCTCCGGCATTAGCGTATTGGAATAAGCCATAGTGTGGATTGAAGAGCTCTCTTCCCAAGAGATGTAGCCATTCCCGAGCTACTCCCCCGTAATCCAGACCCTCTTCCCCTCGGAACTTTACTAACAGTCGTTTACGAAGTTCCTTCCCTTTAAACTTCATTACAAGCCTGTAGGATTCTTCGAGAATTTCATTGCGGGATACCTGTGTTTGAATTATTTTACCTTAATATGTTATACCTATCTTTAAACTTTCATATATGTAAGTATTATCTATTGCAACTCCAAACTCACTAATTAAAATGACATACAATGTATTCACGCAGCTCTAATATAAGCTCTATTTATTGGTCTATATTATTTCTTCTAAATTTATATACGCACTGCTTTAGTATTGAATTTATAGTTACAGTAGCTATACCTACTTAATGTGATCATCTGTGACGTGTTATGTGTGTCAGTGTTATTTGTTTGTTCTTTGAACGTCCGTTTATCGTCATATGGGCTCCCAACGAAAATCAGCACTGCAATGCTGCACATCTTACTGAATGGTTCGCCAATTGTTATACATTTTTTTTTTTTTTTTTTTTTTTTTTTATCTTATTCTTTGGCCTTTGTGGAAAATTCCGCAATTCTGCCAGTGTCATGTATATAAAGCTTAATTTCTACGATAATGGATCAACAAAAGATCTGAAGTTGATTTGGACCACCACCGTATGACTAACATAGAACATAGGGACAATACACAATTGGTTTAGTAAGTACCTAAACATATGAGTTAGTAAATAAATATGTATATTTTATCATATAAGCATGTATAGCACAAGTAAGCATAATGTAACAAATAATTAGAGCTTAATTTTATTAATATAGATATATTTACACAGAACAGTAATAAAAGGAGTAAAGGAGAGGGAGAGTAGGAATTGCATGCAGGTGGGACGGAATATCTCCTGGGGGAGTAAATTATATAGAGAAACGCGCCGATTTGGACAATTAAAAAAAATATGGTCTATACTTCCTTCATCTAGCCCACATTCACATAGCGAGTGATCCCGGACTCTAATTTTAGCAAGATGGACAGGTGTGCAGGCATGATTCAAACGCATACGGCACACGACCGATATTGTACGCTTGTCTACGTTCGGAAACACTGAAAACCAGGGTTTAGTGGGGATGGTAGGTTGTAAATTGCCATAGAATTTGGCTTTAACCTTGTGTGATGTCTGCCACTCATCATTCCACGCTTTAAACAACTGGTGTTTCATGCTTACACAGAGATCCCCAGGAATGATTTGAAAATGTTCTAGGGAACCTATGTTGGCAGCTTGCTTTGCACATGAATCTGCGGTTTCATTGCCTGGAATGCCCGAGTGACCCGGAATCCAAGCCAAGACGACTTTTAAGTTTTGCTGTTGGCACAAATAAAGAGCTTCTTTGATTTTTAATATAATTGGGGATCTGTATTTAGATTTGAAGGGATTAGCCAGTACGGCTTGTAAGCAGCTTTTTGAATCAGTTAAAATAATGGACTTTTTGATATCATGGGATAATACAAATTTTATAGACTCTAAAATTGCAATGGATTCACCAGTAAACACTGTTAAAACGGGAGGGCATTTAAAACTTAGTATAATTTTAAAAAAGGGAATCCACACGGCGGATCCCATGTTGTTGTTTTGGGACAGTTTGGATGCGTCGGAGTAGATTGCTAGCCAGTTCGGAAATTGTGAAGCAAGCTTGTCTTTTAAAATTTTATCGGCATTAACCATGTCATTCTGAATGCCCAGATCTAGGATTATATTGGGCTGATGACACAACGCTTCATAAGGGAGAGAGAAAATAAGTTTACATGGAAATTGCAGAATGGGAATAGTTAAACGGGAAATTTTGATATAACTGCGGAGAATACAAGGCAAATCGAATAAAGAGCTGTAACCCTCGTTTTCAACTATACAAGCCAAATGTCTTAGCTTAGCTAGGAGAGGATGTTGGGAATTTTGATAAAGTTTGAAAAGGAACTTGTCCGAGAGCAATTGCCTGCGTAAATAGAGAGGGGGATCCACGCATTCCACTTGCAGAGCATTGATGGGCGAGGATTTCATGGCCCCTAGAATAATGCGAAGGCATTTTGATTGGATTTTCGAGAGTTTCTCCGAGGCCCCTTTATTACTGGGATCTAAAAGAAATCCTCCATAGTCTAGATGGCTGCGAATGATAGCATTATAAAGCATTTTTTGGGAAAAAGGGTGAGCTCCCCACCAAGCTCCAGATAACGACCGCAGGATATTAATGTTCTTCTCGCATTTACCAGACACATAATCCGCATGCAAAGACCCAGACATTTTAGCATCCAGCCAAACGCCTAGAAATTTAATGTTAGTTGTCTGAGGAATAACTTCTTCACCCACTTTGATGTTAACTAATGGGATATTTCTCCGCTTGGAGAACACAACCACTGCACACTTTGGAACTGACAAAGATAGACCATGATCTAGTAACCATGGTGAAAGATAGTGAAGGGCAGTGTTTAATCTGGAACAAGCATTGCTTGGGTCCGATACTGTAGTGTATAGAACCAGGTCGTCGGCGTATTGTAAAATGGAACAGTAAGGGTTCACAACTTGGTCTATATCGTGTGTATACAGACTGTACAGCAGCGGACTGAGTACAGAGCCTTGGGGAAGACCTTTCCACACAGTACGAGGAGAAGAAAAAAACCCTTGATATTTGATAATGACCTTTCTCTCCATCAAGATGTTGCATATAAAGAAAGCTAGCTTATCCGGGATCCTCAGCTGAATTAGCTTATTCCTGAGGACAGGAAGCATAACATTATCATATGCAGATGCGATGTCCAGGAAAACTCCAACCAAATACTCTTTTTTCCTAAATGCAACATGCACATCAGTTGTAAAGATCCCAAGACTATCAAGGGTGCTGCTGTCTCGTCTAAACGCGAATTGAGACTTGGATATTAAATTGTTGTTCTCAGCAAACCATTCCAAACGGTACTTAATCATGCGCTCCACTATCTTAACTAGGGCAGATGAAAGGGCGATAGGCCTTCGACTGTTAGGGTCAGCTGGGTTTTGACCATGTTTGAGGATAGGGATAATGACATGGGTTTTCCAGGGATCAGGGATTTGTTGGGAGTTGTATATACTATTAATTAAGCGAAGGAAGTACTGTTTATTTTTATTAGACGATTTTGATATAAAAGAATATGGAATTCCATCTAGACCAGGAGAAGAATCGGAGAGCCCATCTAGAGCCATTTCCAGTTCAATAAGAGAGAAGGAGTCATCCATCATCGTTGAACTGGTACATTGAACTGGGTTTACTGGGAGCATATCTAGAGATGGAACAGTGTCCGGGGATAATTTATTGATAAAGTCGTCCATCCACAAGCATTGGTCGTTATGGGAGACGTTATCATTATAAGAAGCACCACGGAATCGTTTGATTTTTCGCCACACTAAAGTAGAAGGAGTTTTAGGTGATAAAGATTCGCAGAATGAGTGCCACCCAAGTCTCTTTTTTAAACGTAATAATCTCTTTACTTTTGCAGAAACTTGTCGAAAACTAAGAAAATTTTCAGGGGTCATCGCATAGTTGAATCTCCGCTCTGCCTCTTTTCTTTCCTCAATAGCCACTGAACATTCAGAATCCCACCAAGGAGTAGGTATTTTGATTTTTGGTTGTGTAGACAAAGGAATATGATTATTTGCACTACTAGTAAGCGCTTCAATGTATTTAAAATAGGTAGGAAGTATATCATCGGGGCGGGGATCAGGAAGAGAGTCTATTATAATGTCAAGGTGATTGGAGTATGAACTCCAGTCAGCGCGGGATAATCTATATTTTAAGAGGGGAGAATAGCAGAAATTCGGATATACTCTACTGGGGATGGAAAGGATAATAGGGAAGTGATCACTACCGTACGTGGAGTTCAAAGTAGACCATGCTATGAGGGACGAGATGGAATTAGAGCAGACCGACAGATCTACGGCACTATTGGGATTCTGGTTAGGCAAAACTCTACGAGTTGGAGAGCCATCATTTAAGACACAGAGGTTAGTCTCATCAAAAGTGTCTATAAGACACCATGCAAAAGAATCGTTGTGACTCCCTCCCCAGGATCGGTGGTGGGCGTTAAAGTCCCCCATTAGAAGAATGGGTGATGGTACAGACGATAACACATGAAGGATGTCTGGAATTAAGGAGCCATTAGGGTGAGGGATGTACACTGATATAAATGATATGTCGAGGACTCTGACAGCCACGATATTGATACCAGGGGAGTGAGGAGGGATAGGGATTAGGGAAAAAGGGAGTGAGCGCTTTATAAAAAGAGCACAGCCAGCATACCCGTCAGTTCTGTCATCCCGGAAGCAAGAGTAACCTGAGACCGCAAAACGAGAGCCAGGCACGAACCATGTCTCCGAAATGGACACAACGGCAGGGTTGAATTTATCAATCAGGTGTACTAGTTCATGTTTCTTGGGGCGTAGACTCTGGCTATTCCATTGAAGGATTACGAGTGAATCCATATTGATGAACTAAAGAGGTTAAGGAGGCAAGTGAAGAGGCAACGTTGGACGGTAAGGAAGGATTGTTCTGGGTAAATAGGTCAATGAGAATCTGGAGAAGGAGCTTGACAAGAGTGTCAGTTTGTTCTGAAGTATGGGAGAGAGAAGAAGAATTTTGCAATGCACAACCATTAGGTAATGCAGGAGGCATAGTACCTACGATTGCCTGATGACCACTTTTATCATACGCCTTACCTAGTGGAGGCCTAGGGCGACGATTAGTAAAAATGGATTTAACATAGGAATGGGAAGTTTGGGTGGGACCAGAGTTAGAACTGTTTGCGGGAGTAGGATGGGTTTGAGGAGGAGTGGTGGAAGATGATAGGATGACGTCAGAAAAGGATCTAGGGACTAGAGGAAACTGTTGGGAAGCTTCCTCGTACGAGATTCCATTTAGAGCCATGGATTTCTTAATGTTGACTTGTCTATCATGTTCAGGGCAGCGCTGACTTGTAGCCAAATGCTGACCAGAACAAAACAAACATGTAGATTTTTCAACTGGAACCTCACATGAAATGCCCTCATGGGGTTGAGCACACTTGTAAGCGGGCGTGTTTATTTGTAACTTATACCATTTTACAGAAATTATTATAGATTTCGAAGTTGATTTTTGTTTATAGTGTGTTGTTCTTTGGTTTTGTGGTGGTGGTAAGTGTTTGTTTTTTTTTTTTTCCCTTGTCTCCCTTCATATAATACACTCTCCGTTATGGAGGGTGACCCCCCTGATCCCCCTGTCCCACCGGACATTTCAGCCTCTTCCTCAGCAGTAGGAATTACTGGCAAGCGCCGTTCGGTGTCCCATAATGAAGCCCCCACTGGCAAAAAAGCTATCACTGACTTAGATATGGGCTCTGCGTCTATTCAGCGGATATACTTACACCCTAGTATTGTCATAGGTATTAATACATATGCAGATTCTGACAAAGGCCCCTTTATAATTCAAATTTCGCGTTCTGAACCAGACCCTGCAGCTGGCCTTTCTATCCGGCCAATTAAATTTGGTCAATTGCTTTTCAAACACAGCATAAAAAATATATCACCAGACGGTGTGAAACGTATTGGGAGAAATAAAATAGCCGTTGAGTTCTCCTCAGTGGTGGACGCCAATAATTTCTTAAGTAACCCTATCTTGGCGGAACACAAGTATGTAGCTACTATCCCGTCATATAACGTTACCAGAATGGGACTTGTTCGGAATGTACCAGTAGACTTTTCGATGGATGAGTTTGTCGAGAGTCTTGTGGTACCTAATCACTGTGGTCTGGTTCTGAAAGCTAGACGATTGTGCAGAAAGGTCGTCACTGATGGAAAGATTGATTGGGTTCCGACTCAAACGGTTGTTCTTACATTTAGAGGCCAAATACTCCCAGAAAGAATATTTTCCTTTCATACATCTCTCCCCGTGGACACGTACCAATTTCCGACCATTCAATGTATGGCCTGCTGTCGTTATGGACATGTGAAATCTCAATGCCGATCAAAACCTCGTTGTTATACATTTAATTTTTTCTTTCCGTTTTTCAAATGTCAAAAAAAATTGTTTCATTCGAATTTGTTTGTGTAATTTAATTTAATTGTATGGTTGTTCCAAGAATAAAGTATTTCTTTCTATGTTATGGTGTTAATCAAAGATCATCGCTTTCAGTAAATATTATTAATATTACTGATCTTATGTTAACTCTGTATTAATTTCCTATGATTTAATAAATTATAATGTGGTGGTAAAATCGCATTTGTTATAAAAACATACTTAAAAAGCCCTTCTTTAATTATGCCACAGATACATGTGTACAATTTAGTTGTGTATAATATTAGGATTCCAGTTACAATAATGACAAATTACAGCAATTCTTAAGATGGGTTCTCTAGTAAAGTCACAGGGTTTCATAAAACAGTTATTTTAATTATTTAATTGTACTAACTCTTAAACAATTCCACTGTTATATAAACTACTTTGGAGTAACATAAAAATCTAACAACAATCTGTAATTGTAGTCCAAGATTTTCAGAAATTAATTTAATAAACATGATTACAGGAGGTTTAGGAAAGGACAGTACTGAGTATTTTCTAATTTTATATATTTTTGCTTTTAATTCAGATGACATTATTATCTATATAATGGGGGGAGGGGGTCTTCTATAAAATAAAGAAGATTTGTGATTTTTATAGTATTTAGGCTATAACTGTGCATTAACCGATCATAATCCACTATTATAATGAACTTGAAATCAAAGTTTCTTTTCCTTGTCTTCTTCTACCCTTCTCATCGCTATATACAGTAAGAATCTGCACAACATCATTAACAGCGATTACCAAGCTAAATTGATCAAAAGACATTTATTTCCTGATTTTATCGAGTAAATACTGTATCTACACCCACATGTAGATATACTTAAAAAAAAAAAGAAGAGATTTCTTAATTTTTTTTATTATTATCACTTTATCTTTGTGCATAATCAACACATGTATAAAGTGTTCTTGGGAAGGTGACTGAAATAATGAATAGACAAATTTACGGAAAATAAATGAACCAGTACTAAGTTTAAGTAAGTTAACTTAAATATGTTTTCGATACTGACATTATTAATTTCTACATGATACAATTTCTAAATGGACAGGAAACATACCTCTATCCTGCAATGTCCTGTTTGAGGTTGCAGGGCTTGTAATTCAGCTCGTAGTATTCTCGCTTTGGCTGCGAGATCCCGTTTGTATTTGGGCAGTGCGTCGGTGTCCGGTGGCTCTGGACCGGAGCTCAGTACTGTTGGGGTCAATGCAGGGGTCACCGGAGCAGCAGAAGCACTAACGCTTGTCAGGGACGCTGGACCTTGAACTGTTGCCGGAACTGGCACAGTTTCCTGTGTAAGTTGTTGATCAAAGTTTATTAAAATTCTTAAAGTGACTGTATATTCTAACTGATATTATAAATGAGAAAGTGACTTTGTTTGTTTTTTACGCTTTCACAACTATTCAATCAATCGTGTTGAAATTTTGCATACGTTGAGGGTATATAATCGGTAGCGCATGATGTCGGTCTGCTCGAATTTCGCACATACAGACTGGTATACAATAGACAGAGACAGAGAAAAAGTCGCATACAGCAGGCATAACGCTTTTCCCTTACGTGACGATCTTTACCAGTTAACTCCTACCATAACTTCGTTCCAAAATGAAAGTAAGAGTTTGATATAATGTATAATAACTAGCGTATCTGTCGAACGTTGTTTCGCCCTGATAATAAAAGAAACTAACAAATTATATAACTAACCATTCATCATGCATCATTTTATACACTGATGAAAATAGCATGAAAATCTGTACAGTAGTTTTTGAGTTTATTGCGAGAAGACACGACAGACAGACGTGGCAGAGGACTTTGTTTTATAATATGTAGTGATAGTATAATATAGAGTTTATGTAACTGGCAGCGTACAATGCTCTCTTGCTTAGATTTTTATACTTGCACATACATATACTGGTATACAATAGAAAGACAGATAGAGAAAGTCGCATACAGGAGGAATAACGCTTTTTTCTTACGTGACGATCTGTATCAGTCAATTCCTACCGCAAGTTCATTCGAGAATGAAGGTCAAAGAGTTTAATACAATCTATACAAAAATAAGAATGTACATCTAACGTGTCTGTACATTTTAGATTTTTGTAAAATAAAAAATGTTGCAGGTGTCTAGGAATAAGTAATAAAATACACTTCAATCAATTTTAGAAATATCTGTCTGTTTGTTTGAACACGCATCACTACTATTACTGCGCTCATTACAAAACCTTCACGTATAACGCTTTTTTCTTACGTGACGATTTTTACCAGTCAACTCCTACCGCAGGTGCATTCGAGAATGAAGGTCAAAGAGTTTCATAATACTCACGAATCGTGCGGACAGAGCGAGCCGCGGGTCGGTGAACTGCGTGGTGCGGTTGTTGTGGTCGACGAAGTAAGGCCTGCCGGAGGGCGCGTGCCGCATCTCCCAGCCAGGCGGTAGTGGTCCCGCGGCCGCGCTCGCCGCACAGTGCCGCAGGTGCTGCGGGACGCGCGGGTCGTGCCACGTCGACGCACCAGTCGCACTGTTGTAGAAGTACACCTGCCCTTGTGCCGTCGTTCGCATCTCTACAACATTAAAATATTCATAGGGGAGTTTCGTGGGATTTTGAAATGTTTTGTGCTTCATTATATTGTCTGCGTGGAATAGTTACCGTTTACGCAGCGGTAACTTTCAAAAAGAAGAAAAAAGACCCCGATTTTGAAACATTGTTCATTGGTGCTCCACTCCGATTGGTCTTGGGTGAATCGTCACTTATATACACAACCCATGTATAGCCTTTCTAGATAAATGAGCAATCTAACACTGAAAGAATTTTTCAAATCGGACCAGTAGTTCCCGAGATTAGCGCGTTCAAGCAAACAAACTCTTCAGCTTTATAATATTACTAGCTGTTACCCGCGGCACTACAGATAATGAAGTTTTGATTTCATTTGTTACATACATTGAAACCAGGTGGCAGCACGGTCGCGCTATTTGATTTGTATGATTTTTATTATTATTCAATTTAATTATTTTTTTAAGTTTTAGATTGTTTTGTTTATTATCTATTTATTGACAAAATCAAAAATATTTAAAAACCGGATGGTACAAAAACGTGACGCCATATTGCCGTAACGGACTTCCGTTGCATTGTTGTCCAGTTACCTCCTAGTCGCGCTTTAAGAAGTGTTACTTCAAAAGTTAACAAACAATAGCTAATATTATAACTTACCATAGCCAGGAGGTAAGTCAGTAGCAGATATTGGAGTGGTGGGCGTCGTTGGTGTTGTTGGCGATGCACTACTGGGAGCCATAGTCGGTGGACGTCTAACTGCTGTCTGTGGTTGAGGTTCAGGCCTGTAAAACCGTTTATCTTTATTCTATTAGGTACTTCTCAATGTATCAATTCATAAAATCGCTCTGCTACGATATCTGAACAGTATTTTAAATCAAGTAGTCGAACTACGACTATAAAGAAAAAAAATCCATTTTTTTAAATTGCTAATACTAAATCTCCTGAGTAGCTACTAAACAAGAAAAGAATGAAGAGAATCGGCTGAGAAACAGAGGACGGAGATGTTCTTAACCCTTTCCTCAATGCCTATTTATATACCTATAGATAATTATATAGAAAAAAAATAGATTGAACATAACAGGACTGCTGATGAATAATTTTTATGAACAAATTTATTTATTTTAAAGTAGAAAGTGAGTACACACCTCATAGATATAGATGTAGGGCGTTCAGAGTCAGTATCGGAGACAGGCGAGGCGGGCGACACCGGTGATGCAGATGAAGCAGGGGATGCTGGGGACGCAGGTGAAGTAGGTAATGTTGGAGATACTGAAGGAGCAGGAGATGATGGTGACGTCGGTGAGGCAGCTGCTGATGGGGTAGATCCAGGAGACATAGCTAGCGATGGAGGCTCTGAGCTCTCTGGCTGAGGTCGCTCCCATTGTGTCCGCCGTGATAAGTGATTAACGTAATATGGCCTGAATTGTTTAACATTAGAGCCGTTACATTTCAAAATGAGTTAAGTCCAATTTGAATAGTCCATATGCTTTTAACATGTTTAATTTTTTGAAGATTCCCAGTATTTGTGCAATGAGAACGAAGTTCAAATTTTACAGTTCATAAGGTTTTTAATTTTTTTTTATGATCTGCATATTTTAAATGTACAAAGTTTGAAAATCTTGAAAAACAACTTTAAATATTAGGAACGGCTAAAATTGGATTTAGTTTCTTTTGAAATGTAACAATTAATTATTTTAATGTTGTAATACGTGTTAATCTACTTCTACTTGTATCAATAGCCGAATTAAAGACAGGAGTCATAAGTGCCCATTAAAATCATGTTGTCTAACTTATTTAAGGTTACACTTCGTACAACAAATGATGCAATTAACAATCTTTGTATGTTAGTCAATTAGCTTTTCCGTGGTGAATAATAATAGAAAAGTTCATGGTATTTATCATTCATTACTAACAAAAAGTGGTGAAATTGTGAACATTCTATTATTATAAATGTCAATGTTGGTTTGTTTGTTATAATTTTACACTTTAACTATTCAACCAAACATAATTAAATCTTGCATATACATTGTTAGTGATATAGAAAAGTGTGTAGCTTATTTTTCCTCCAGAAAAAGTAGTTAGGAATACGTCAAATTCATGTCAGTGGAGCCAAACAATCCAACAAGCAGAAACTAGATAACTACATTTTTGACATTGATTAGTATTTTTTACTTAAGTAGCCTATGATAATTGATTCTATTTACTTTGTTTTTGACAACATGAACCTACTCTTGATAGAGATTTACATATTAAATCAAGTAGCTCAACACTTTTTTGTCTGAACTGACTTCGCTATTCGCCTGACAGACTTTCACAACTTCACCGGACTCCAAGTAGCATAATATAATAATTCACCTGCCACTAGAAGCAAATCGTTCCTCCCAGTGTGGCGGTAACGGTAGCTGGGAGGCATTAAGGTTTGCTGGCGGTTCGCGAGGAGCGCGTACTTCGCCAGCGGGACCGACAACGGCGAGGGGCGACCCTTCGCCTACTGTTGACGCGGGTTCACCGCGTGCTCCATCTCTTGACAAAAGTGATATAATGACTTGGCCTCGAACCCCGCATGTCTCACCCGAACCATCCTCGCATAGTTCTAAACATTGATCTGTAGAAATAACATTGTATTTTATATATAATGAGTGATTTTTATAAGATACTAGCAACTGGCTGTGACTTCATCTGGGTTAATTAGAATAAAAAAGGGCGTGTTACTTACAGGTTGCTTGGTAACAGATTTTTAACTTGAGGGTGGTAGCTAACCAAGCAGGCTTTAGTAAAAAAAAGGAGGGCGTGCGAATAATGCTCGAATCAAACTGAATCGAATAATGATGTTTGTTTCGAATTTCGAATCCAATATTCGAACAATACAAATAATTGGCATAAATCGAATTGTTTGAACCATTCCAACATTTTAAAAATAATGAAGAATTAATGAACTAATTATTATAGGAAGAGATACAACATTTCCCAATTATTTTTATTGCATAAACACTTAAATTAAATAATTTTATAAAATAAACAGTGAACTTCCTAATTTATTGTAATTCTTCAAACTAGTTTAATAAAAATTCCTTGGACTGACAGATAAATCTATTGAACTAATTATTTAGTGTTTGATAAATATATAATTAGTTAAAATCATAAAAATTCGGGTAATTGAAAGTATTTGAATAATCGGAATTGTTGAAATTATTGGCATGATTTGAATAGTTTGAACAGTTTGTGTAGCTTGAATTATTCGAATGTTTCGAATCTAATTATTCATAAATTCGAATATTCGCACATCCCTATAAAAAACATACCAACATGCTATAGTTTCGTCCTGATATTTGCCTTCAAAGAATAATCAGATTTGTTTTACTGTGGTCCATAGACAGATTTGCGATGTTGCATCCAAGGCATTGACCGTGGTTCTGCCACTTTGGAACCTAGTCAAGGGAAGCTGTGAAGACTCGTTAGGCCAATAGCGTAGTGATTTCGAAAAAGAGTATAAAAATCTTCCTTCATGAAAAAACACTTAGATTTATTAATACTCATAATGATCCTGTGTGCAAGTGTGTTGCAAGTTTATTGATTACAGAGAGATCAACATTCTTTTTAATATATAATGATAGAAAAATGTTAAGTAATATAATTTTCTTGTAGTATCACGCAACTGTTGTAGTATGTATGTACATTAAATGTTCAGGTGCTAAGATATGATTCTAATATTTTAATTCTTCTAAAGAAATAAATTATGGAATACATATATTTTTACCCCATATTGGTTTTAGTGTTCGACTAGAATTTCACCAGATGTTAAACGAAAATGTGTTCTACGGTGGTATACATGCCAAACCTACATAGAGCTGGCTGTACTTGCAGCTGTCGGAACACACCTAAAAGTACCTGGTGACAGATTTTTAACTTGACGGTGGTAGTTCTTCAGAACATGTTATGGTTTCATTGCGATATTTCTCCTTCGCCAAAAGTCCATGCTCATTCACAAGGATTTGAACATATGTCAATCAACGTGGTTTCTGAACATGATAGATAACCACTGGACTGTCTTTACCTATTTTGTAAATATGTTTTTCATAATGAATCCTTCTATAGAATAATTTAAGTTATGTAAAAGATAAATTTTATCTCATAGCCCTAAAATAGCTATAATAACTGCATTATAATAAATATATTTCTATCAAAAGTTCTATCATATCAGTATTACCATAATCGGGAATGTATGGAAGGGTTACCTCATAATTAAACAGCTATATTATTTTGATTCTAACCTATACTAATATTATAAAGCTGGAGGGTTCGTTTGTTTGATTGAAACATGCTCATCTCAGGAACTACTGGTCCAATTTGAATAATTCTTTCAGAGTTAGATAGCTCATTTATCGAGAAAGGCTATATATCATCATGCTAAGACGAATAGGAGCGAGCATTAATGAAGAATGTTACAAAATAACTTTTTTACCTTTTTAGAGCTTTTGCTGTATGTTAGTGTTAGCCCAATGTAACTATTCCATACAAACAAAGTCGCCGGAACAGCTAGTTTAATATATTTCTTAGTAACCAATTTAAATTATAGTTTTTATTATCCAATTAATTACATAATTACCAAAAGACTTATTCCATCACATTTACACAAGCAGTTATAAGTGAATTCTTGATTTTCAAAATCATATAAATAAATACATGCAGTCATAAGAGGAAAAAATTAATAAATTAGGTCATCAGAATGAAATGTTAGTAATAACTATGCATGTTAGTAAATGTTATTGTTACATAAGAAAGCAATATTACATAACTAATGTATTCTAACAACTTGTGATTACAGCTTCTGTAATATAATATGTAACTTGGCTATTAACAGAAATGTATTTTGCATTTTCCACTTTTTTAATCCATACATTTATATTCTTGTTAAATGTTATTAAATCATATGTAAAGATTTTTTATATTCAGAAACTGGTTTGTTCTCTAGCACAATACAATCCAAAAAAGAAACATATATATCTACTATATGATTACCAAATCTACAAATTTAATCACATATATAGTTGAGAAATAACATTGACTGAGGTAATTAAAAAATAATCATCACTTACCAAATCAGATAACATATTAACTTTTAAATAAGTTTTATACTTCAAGAAACTTTTACAAATTGACTATTATTTCCTAGCCATTTTATATTAATAATCCATAATATAAAATATTCTAAAATAATATATATTTTGGTAAATTTGTTAAATATTCTTTTATACATAAAGTAGCGTACTTTTTTACTCTTCTCGATGACTGGGTTGTTTCCAAACTATTATTGATTTTTGAAGATCTAAGTGGTTATTGCAGTGCAAAACCTTATATACCAGTGTATGGTACTAACCACACCGTTCATGATTAGAATTATAGGCATTGCTGTCTTCATTGTCAAGACTAACTAAATTGAAAAGTCATGTCCGAGTTATATAGCAGACAAGAGTTATTAGTCTATTTATCTCATTTTCAATAAATCCAGCAATGGTTTGCAGCATAAGTAGGTGTGGAGATAGTACTCCTGTATTCAAACTTTGCCCAACTTCTAATACCATCTTATAGTTTTAAAATAATTACCTCATTACCTGCATTATTATAAAAATCTTAATGTAAAAATAATTATTGAATTACTAAAACAATAATGAGTAGACAAAACTTTAATACTTACACCCAGTATCCTTTAATTTGTGTACAGTGGAAGACTGAATTCGAACACACCCAAGGAAACCAGAGCCTTGCCTTTTGTGCACTTTACGCTGGTTCCATACACTAAAATTGAAACATTTATTTTTTAGGCCTTTGAGAATTCATAGCCAATTAACTTTACTGTTCATCAAGACATAGAGAAAGAAAATTCGGATTCTAAATGCAATACAATATGGATTTTGTGATCTGATTATAGGTTATATACATTACTTCTCTTATAATATAAATTAGGTTATTTCACTACTTAATATAATGATTTAAAAGTAAATAAACTAATAGATTAATTTATTTTTATTGAAATCCCATTACTTATATCTTTACATATATCTTAATATATATATTTCTTGTGTGCGTGTGTATGTGACTGAACTCCTCCTAAACGACTGGACCGATTTTGATGAAATTTTTTGTGTGTGTTCGAGTGGATCCGAGAATGGTTTAGATTCACAATTGGACCCGGTAGGTGGCGCTGCGGTTGTTTTATTATCAAGGCAGGACAAAGTCCGCCAGGTCCGCTAGTTTTTTATAAAACATATCTTTACCAGACATGATTCTAGGAATACTAACTAACTAACTACAACTGAATATATCAATGAACTTCTTATACTGCAGTACAGTATACAATACACTGATAACTTCACTTATAGTTTTATCACTAAGTGTATTGATAATGTAAGTCATAAAACTGCTTACCTAATTGTAATCCCGTCTCCTTTAGTTAAGTACAAGTCGTAGTGAGCATTCCATTTGGGATCAAGAGTTGCTTTCATTATGTTGGTTGAATACACCTGACCGCTGCCATCAACTGAGATTTTGGCAAAAGGATCCGGCAAACCTGGAGCAAACACTGGTATAAAAGTGGTTGTATATAATCGTGTTAGTAATCTTTAGACCAATTTTTAGATTTGCTTGCATGACATATAAGTTTTACCTTGGGCACTAGTTTTATTCGATAAAGTTCAAAGATTCACTTACGAAAAAGATCCCTTCGCACCAAATTTCTTGCACATAGTACTGAAAATGAAAGTAAATATATGCGTTAATTAGACGGAATGCTAAACTCAACAGCAAAATATTCACTTATGTCCCGGAAAAGATTTTTTAAACAATCAACTAACTTGTTAGCCGGATCTTTTGTGCCCCATATTTGCGATTTGACATCGGTGTCGACATTTTATAATAATTAGAAAAAAATCATAGGGCTAAAATAATATTTCAAAATATTTTACATCACACCGTTCGCACATAAACTTTCGTCCACCATTTTTCTGTACTAAATGGAAAGGGTTGCCACAATATTTAAAAAAAAAATCCGAATTTCAAATACAATACATACCATCCAGTGAAAGCTACAAATAATTTTGGTTTTGTAAATTTAAAAGAAAAAGATTAGTGAAAACAATCTAATCATATCTATTGTAGTGTACTGATGCAAGAAGTTTATAGTTATTTTATTATTGTTAATATATTAGTTTATTATGTTTAGAGTGATTCGAAAAGTGTTGACGGTTTGACAATGATAGTTTTGTCACTTGTGTTTTAATAGTTAGCAATTTATATATATTTATAATTAAGTTTGCTGCCTTCAAATACACTATATTATTTTACGTTTTGTACCAAAGGTACACACCATCTATTAAAAATAAGAAGAAGTATAATCCAGTATTTAAATATAATTGTTTAAAATAAAAGATACGAATTACCGTTTATATCAAGGTAACCGTCATACATTTTGTTGTTGTATTAATTTGAAATTGTTATGATACAATATAAAGTTCACGGAAGAAAGCTTTATTCCGTGATAAAATTTAAAGTCGTGTTTGTAATTTCAATAAATTTTCTCAATGGTGTTATAAATAGAGTGCAAACTAATACAAAATATTCGGTATTACCATATATTTTTGTCATAATAGCTTTTTTATTTTTACGTATTCATTTATAATATTATAATCAACTTTTTTTGTAGAATTTTTAACGGGTAGGTAGTTGGTGTTTGGTCTTTTTAAAAACAGTTTTTGAAGGCTCGAAAATCCTATTGATAGTTCATGTTATTGTATGGCAAAGGGTAATCTGTCTTATATAGTTTTGAAGTTAATGTACTTAGTATACTAGACCAGGATTTCAAACAAAACTTGTGGTTATAAATAGTAATGGCACGTACAAACGTTGTTTTGCAAGACAAACGTGATAGCGAAATGATTTCAAAACAATTGTTATTTTATCATGTTGTAATTACTACATTGTTTTAAATAAATAAATATAAAAGCACTGCTTGCCGTCCAGAGTCGTTATGTCGTCAACCAACCGTATGTATGTGTATATTTATAGTTTGCATATGCCAGGTATATATATTGCGAAAACTAATAATGGTTTGGGGTGACCGCTGCCACTCTGGCGGGAGTAAATTAACGGCTACCTACAAGGGGTTTTGAAATTCCTCACCGAATTATTACACTAGTATGCGGAGCTAGAAAAGCATACGTAAAAACCATCAGATTGGCGATAGTCAAAATACCCATTTTTAATAATCCAGTCCAGTAAGTTTCAAGATTTTGTTTGGGTTTGGGATCTCACTATGCGCTTTCTATAGTTTTTTCCCAATCTAAAGCATTTCACAAAGAGCATTTATAGGAACAAAACTACGTCACATGTCAGTTGTCTCCGTTTGTTTGTAACATAGAAGTTTAATAACTTACCGTAGCTTTGTGTCACCAGTGTGTTCTTTTCAAGCCACTGGTGAATAACTACCGTCTCGGTACAATATACTTATTGCTATTCATAAATTCTTGGATTTCATAAACGTAATTTAAATAATTTGTTTCGCGATTGTACATATTTTCCGATAATACCTATTCAAAACCGAGTGTAGATTTTTTGCAGTTATACTTCTTTTGACGCGTTAGGGAAAAATGATGTGAGTAAATTTTTACGAAGCACGCGCACGCTGGTACGAAAAACCGACACCCTGAAGCTATTACGACGCGCACGCACACCGCCACGAAAAACCGACACCCTGAAGCTATTACGACGCGCGCGCACACCGCCACGAAAAACCGACACCCTGAAGCTATTACGACGCGCGCGCACACCGCCACGAAAAACCGACACCCTGAGTTAGCTATAGTCAACATTTTGTTTCTTTGTAATCAAACTTTCAATGTATTAAATACCTTTTTTCTATTGTTAGTGTCGTTTTTTCTACAAACGTAGAATAAGGCGAAAGATAAAAATTTTGAAAAGATTTTTATCTTGTTACGCCAAAGAAGTATAAATTCTAACGCGTGTACATAAGTACACACACACTTTTTTGACGTGATAACGTCTTATAAATCGGTGAACGTCGGCTGCACGCACGAAAAAGCATGACTCATTTTCACGTTCCGCCTGAGCCAAGCGTGCAAGTGAGAGCGCGGAACAAGCAATACAGAGGCGCGATCGGCCTAAGCGTTCGGCTTGTAACGCATCTATCTATACAACGCGACTGTTTACTCGCCAGCAATATTTTTACAGTAGATTCTCGTTCTAAAACAATTAATAAAATAGGTGCTTAATATTCCACCTTATTATCTAGAGAAATACAAAACTAATATACACTCAACATCAGGTGATTTACGCAAAAATGAACTGGTGTAATAATAAGGAAAATATGAATCACACCGTGCCGCGCAATCTCACCCGCGTCCCGCACCGTGACCCGCGCCCCGCTTCCCTTTGTTTAACCGTGTGGCGTTCCGACGATAAGCAGTTACGTAATGATTAACCTTGAAAAGCGCCCCTTTAATGTTGTTCATTGAACCTAGCTATCATTTTTTTATATTTAAAAGTATTGTTTCCATATTTTTAAAGGTTTTAGAACAGATTTTAACTAAGGTTCTCTTTGTTGTTTATTAGTATTTGTTTTGATATTATTATTTTATGTGTTAAATATGACCATAAACTACCAAAGGATTGAAGGGTGTTAAACTTTAAACAGTCACCTGGTATATAGAATAATTCAATTGAATTCATAAGCGTATGCAATTTTTCATCAATGTTTTCTTATGACGTTATCACGTAAAATTATCGTCTGTAAACCGACTTTACAGACAACAAATTTTTCTTTATCACTTTTATTTATTAAAGTGAAACTTTTATTACATCGTCTCAAACTTTTTCGTCTGTGTGTTACATGTCGCGTGATGGTCGGCCGCGGAGTAGGGATAAAGTGAAAGGCGCTCGTCAAAGCAGCCAGGGCCAATATGGCGGCGCCTATAGTTCGCAGCAGCTGACCGTGTAATGTATAGACTATTATTAGTTAAATGTCTATAGTGTGAAAAAAAGTTTCACTTTTACCGTGGTTTCATAAAACCACACAATCCTTTTTTTTTCTTTTCAAGACATATTCAGAGATATATTTACTTTCCAAGATTCTTCTTAAATGTTGGTACACTAAATATCAACTGGTTCCTTACTCTGACTTTATTTTATTAACAATAGAGCCCTATTATTTGTTTTTTAGTTACTTATTGGAAACAATTAGAATGTATAATTCGAAGCGAATTTATAAAGTTAATTTTCCCTTACTTTCCCTATCTTACTAAGATCCACATAACATACTGTAAATTATTGCTATCCATAACATTATTTTTTATCAATATTGTCATAAAGCCTTTTTTTCGCGTGTACTATAGTCTCCTTCTAGTCATTTTATTTTTACATATTGGAATTTAAAAAAATCATAGTGATGAATAGATATTGCGTTCTCTCACGGTGACCCATAGCAGTTGTAACACCTGAAATATTATATACATATAAAAATATATTATTTAATTTCTGAAAACCGGAAAAATATACATACCGCATACGTTTAACTTCTCGTAAACGGCTAAGTTCATTTTACTTACTGTCTATGGTCTTGTTCGCTTTTTGTCATCTTGCATTACATTACAATATCACAGGTTAGTCGCCAATGCAACGTTATATGTTACTACTTGTCATACAGAATAAACGCATCATGTATAATAAATACTTACTTATTGTTATATATGTTATATGTCGTTTTTATTGTTACACCCAAATACCCATCTATACGTAAGTTGTAAATTATTGTTATCGGGCTCGTCGCATACGTTCAATGAACGTTAGACAATAGTGCGTTACCGTCGATGTTTGTAACAAACATAGAATATATAATATTTATTTTACATTAACACTGATAACTGTGTTGCTACTATTTATAGCAATCGACAGGCTCAGTATTACATTGATATTCGATATTGTGGTTGAACAAGTTATAGTTTATTTTGTAAAAAATGAAACCGATTATAATAGTGCACGGAGGTGCCGGGGATATACCACAGAGCAGAGTTAAAGGTAAACTGGACGGTGTTAAGGTAGCAGTGAGAGAAGGTCACGAAATATTGAAGAATGGAGGCAATGCTTTAGACGCTGTTGAAGCGGCGGTCGTATCGATGGAAAATGATGAAAATTTTAATGCCGGTGAGCTATTTATACAAGTCATATTATCAAGATGATTTATATAGTTAAAAGGAAAAACACTTTTTCCAAACAATCACTCATCCGCAATATATCAACGTAATAACTATCGGTTTGGTATCATAAGATAGTGAATGACCTAAAAACGTCCGAGTGACAGTATGTTGTCTTGTGTATGCAGCGTTGTGGGCTCACGAGCACGTTTTATGTATGCACTTAAGCAAACAAATGCGTTATGAAGGAAATGACCCTGATATAAAAGTTCTGGTTTATGCTTTTAAAATGTGAATGAGTAGTATTTATTCAGACAAAGGAATACAAAAAGGGACCTTATTTTCAACAGTTTTAAAATTACATGTATACATATGTTTCCATAAACACTTAAGTATATTATGATACCACGATGTTAGTTTGTCTATTCAACTGCGCTAAATTTGATAAGTATCGAACGTATATCGATGTGATTTTTAATACTCATTTTTCGAAGAATTTGTAAACGTATTATAAGTATGTCGTTTATAGAAATATTAAAAATATAATGGAGAATTCCAGCGGACAACATATATTATGGTCACCAAATACGTCAGAATACGTCAATCACCGTATAGATTTTGTAATGAAATAAAGAATGGGACAGGGCAATTTAATTGTCTTGATGTATATTAAAAATGTAGTTCTTTTGAAGCTCAATCTTGTGAAAACTACTGAACGTATCGGCATAGGATTATAACCATTCGCTTGAGATTTTTTTTGATGATTCTAGGCTACTTATTTTTTTGATCCCATTGACCCTTAACCATTTTTTTAAACTGAAAGTTTAGTTCATGCACAACAAAGCGGGCGGGTATCAGCTAGTAGATAATATAATTATATATTATAACTAGCGGACCGGGCGGACGTTGTCCTGCCTTGAAAACAAAAAAAAATCCTAAAAGTTGATCGCAGCGCCACCTGCCGGGTCCAATTGTGAATCTAAACCATTCTCGAATCTCCACGAACACACACAAAAAATTTCATCAAAATCGGTCCAGTCGTTTAGGAGGAGTTCAGTCACATACACACGCACACAAGAAATATATATATTAAGATAAATGAATATGAATGGATGGGCTTGTAATTAAACTTTACGGGTAGTGAGATATGCCAATTACTTATAATAATATTCAGAGGGATTGTGATCACCACGTGTTAAACCTATTTTTGTGGCACGCTTAAACGTATTGCATTACGGGATCAAGTATTGCGCACTCAGTAATTAATAAAGCAGGGTGGTAAGTGGCTAAACACGAGTGCCTCTTCTCTTTTAGTTAGTACGTTTTGAAGATTCAGCTGCAGAGAGACATGTAGGGCAGCATGTCAGTGATGTCTCCCAATACATTTTAGATGTCTCGGTGTTCGCCGTTGGCTGGCTTATAGTGTTTAAGATCAGGTACATTACCGTCTATAAAGACTATAAATTATTTACGATGTTTCCTTTTCCAACAAATTTTCGTATACGAGTAGTAAAGACTGCATGTAAGTTTACATCAAAACTAGTAATCTACCCCAGCTTCGCATGGGTGCAATGTCCTAAAGTGACGTCATAAGTATTCGAAGAATTTAAATCCATTTTTTTGGCACTTTAAGATTTAATCAATGTCAAATAAGGTTAATAAGTCTCGTAATACAAACAACTTCTTTTTTGTAGAGTAGCGTAATTTTAAATTTCTAATATCTTCTAAAATATTCGGTGAGTCTCGTGCTGTACATGGCGATATTTATTTATATTCAATACCTAACGTAATTAACGTATGTAAATAGATAAGCGTTAATACTATATTTGTCAATATAATGTAGTATAGTGTTATTGAGTGAAAACTTTCTTAGGCGCGTTCAGGGATTTTTGGTAGGAGAAAAATTTACGAGTTAGCGTCACTGATATAACCTCGGCACGCTTGTACTAACTACGCCAGACTAACGATGCGTAGTATAGCGGCCTGTATACATGCAATATTTATATTTTGTATTGAGCTTGCACAACCCAACATATATTGGATAAATTATATAGAAATGTCTATAATTATTGCTCAGAGTGACAATAGATGTGAAACCAGACTAATGTAATAATTTTAAATTACAAATTACGTACAATTAAAAAATAATCCATACTGTAATTGATTTGGAAATTCAAAAAAGAATACATTATTCCATTATTTTCAGTTTTCACTTCTATCGGCAGTCGTTACGATTGCATCGACTTAAAAAATAATAACATATAGCGAATAAAAATAATTAGTGTGGATAATTTTTAATAAATAGATATAAACCTACCGAGATTTTTCTAAACTCATTATTCAAATTTCAATTCTGTAATAAATATTATTTTTACGTATATTGTTTCATAAGTCTTTGCCAACGCTATCAATGTAAGCATCTGAAAACTCCTTTTTTACCATTTCATTAGAATACCTCGACTTTTCAGTATATTATGTATATATATGTTATATAATATACGAATAAACTTTGCGGAAGATTAGATTATTCCGACTAATTATGAATTTGCTAAGTGGTTTTTTTCCCTTAAGGTTATGGATCGGTATTGAATTTACGAGGTGAGGTGGAAATGGAGGCGAGCATTATGAGTGGTACAAACTTAGATGTTGGAGCTGTTACGCTTATCAAGGATTTTGCTCATCCTATTAGTATTGCTCATAAAGTGCTCACAGATTCACCGCATTCTCTGATAGGTGGAGAAGGAGCAAAAATTTTTGCTTTGGATAAAGTAAGTCACGCCTGAATGAATATTTACTGAACTAATGTCCTTAACATTTAAACTTATTATAAAGTGTCCGAACACGCTGTAGTGGTAACTGAGGCGTTATATGTAAATTAGGAATGAATGAATACTTTATTGCACATTTTACTTACAACAATGGCGAGCTCAATGCCTGAAAGATTTTTCTTCCGGCTAACCAGCGGTTTCGTTTTCAAAGATAAAGTTATTGTAGACTAGCTTCTGCCCGCGATTTCGTCCGCGTGGAACAGTTACTTTGGGCTAACGCTAACACGCAGCGGAAACTCTCAAAAGGAAAAAAGTGTGTGTGTACTTATGTACACGCGTTAGAAGTTATACTTCTTTCGGCGTAACAAGATAAAAATCTTTTCAAAAATTTTATCTTTCGTCTTATTCTACGTTTGTAGAAAAAACGACACTAACAATAGAAAAAAGGTATTTAATACATTGAAAGTTTTAATACAAAGAAACAAAATGTTGGCTATAGCTGACTTCCGGGTGTCGGTTTTTCGTGAGGGTGTGCGCGGGCATCGTAATAACTTCAGGGTGTCGGTTTTTCGTGACGGTGTGCGCGCGCATCGTAAAAATTTACTCTCATCATTTTTCCCTAACGCGCCAAAATAAATATAACTTAAAAAAAACCATTTTGAAACATTATTTATTGGTGCTCCGCTCCTATTGGTCTTAGCGTGATGATATATAGCCTATAACCTTCCTCGATAAATGAGCTATACAACACTGAAAGAATTTTTCAAATCAGACTAATAGTTCCTGAGATTACCCCTACATACTCACAAACTTTACCTTTTTATAATATTAGTATTGATAGTGCAGTATAAAAACCAAAAGGGACTGTGAATAACATAAAAATCATAATAATAAAATTAACTTTATATTGAAATACAACTAAAAATATATAAATAATGTACTGAATATATAAAATGAATACATGTGTCGTATATCGCAATACATATGTAAAATGTATAAAATAATAATATATATTTTCAGGGCTTCGAACCCGTTCCGCCGGAGTCACTGATTAGCGAAAATGCTAAACAAGCTTTGGAAAATTTCTTAAAACACGGCGTTTTTGGAAGAACAGAAATTGGTGTGCAAGATGAGGTGCTGATTACATTATATCATATTTTTAAAGTTATAGTACTTTTAAACTAGTTGCTTTACATTTGGCGAGACTATTAGCTGATTAGCGGTTGAGTAACGTCTTGATAAAAATCTCTATCTATCTATTACTCGTCCATTGAGACTCTGTGGTTAAACAGATACATTATAACTGTTCTTTTGTTTTTTAGACTTTAATTCTGAAGAATATAACATTAACTTTCTTTTTAAAATTGTAATTTTTTCAGCATTTAATTTTACCTTCTTTAGCTACTTATACTTCTTTATATACGGTGTATATGTAAATGTAAAATAAATGCATTTTTTTGATTTTTAAATATAAATAACAATTCGCACAACGTCATTTCATTACAGTGTAAGCATAGCTTGTAGTATGGTAACTAACTAGCTGATATTCCTAAATATAGAACCAGATATTTTTTAATACCCAGATATAGCAGACATTTATGCTCATCATAAAAAAGTCACTCATATGCCGAAACAGGATCCCGCTATCGCTCGGTTTACATAGTAAGGCTCATTTTCCTACGTCACGAAACCTATCAACATATATCCCAATGTATCGTAATGGTATTTTTATACATGGTCAATACTCGTTGTTCGTTTAGGTAAGATATAAATAGTAGATAGAGTTCGTGAAATTCTTACAACTAATCTGAAAAAAAGATTTTACAGTCTATGGTAACCTAAGCTATTTTTTTTAACTTAATTCGACAAAATGGCTGAATCCTGTATTGCCTCACACGGGTGTTTCCCAAAAAAATGAAAATATTGCTGCGAGGTGTTAGAATAGTAAAAAGAATGACATTTAAATGAGCAATTTTCATAAAAATAAAAAATTACGCAGGCTGGTGTAGGTACAGTTGGTGCAGTTGCTGTGGATGCGGACGGTCATATTGCAGTAGCTACCAGCACTGGTGGTATGAGTGGAAAAGTTGTCGGACGAATCGGGGACACACCGCAAATCGGCAGTGGTACTTACGCTGACGACAACATTGGTGGTGTTTCGACAACAGGTAACTTTCTTACTGTATGATAAGCTTATAGTGTGAGCTGTGCATACATAGATGAATGAATAGATGACAGTACGCAAATTATCAATATAATTATCTTGATACATTGGTATTGGGAACTTAAAAAAAAACTTTCCACCCCAGTTTTAATCTCGATATAATTAGTTATGTAGGCAAAATCGGAGATACCGGCTAATATTATTATAATTTTTGATGTGAAACACCTATAAGCGAGAGTAAACCTGATTATTGGCGTGGCGCGTGTGTGAGACGTGGCGACGCGATGCTATGCGTATGCGACTGTGCACAATCTCTCTTGCCGCACTGAGCTCGCATACCTATAGTGTATACAGTGTTGTTTACTACATTACGCATGTGTTTCACATCTGCTAGGCGTCCCGTAACGGCTCAGTTTTTGTATATTGAGTACTGCAGATTCTTGCACTTCAGTCTATGTATTATCAGATTAATATGAAATTATAAATATACTAGCGGACCGGGCGGACGTTGTCCTGCCTTGATAAAAAAAAAAAACCCAAAAGACAACCGCAGCGCCCCCCACCGAGCCCAATTCAACCAAACCCATCCAAACCCCCAAAAAACACAAAAAAAAATTCAAAAAAGGGCTTGGGGGGAGTTACACACACACACACACACAAAAAATATATATATTAAGATATTTGTACAATATTTTTAAGGACATGGAGAATCTATACTAAAGTATTGCCTCGCTCACAGTATTATTAAACTCATGGAATGTGGGACTCATCCAGATATTGCTACAAGGACAGCTGTTAATGGTGAGGATTATTTATTTAACTTTTTTCAATGATTTGTGTACATAATTGTTACAAGTTTTTCCGTTGAAGTACTGTAACAGACACTACCATAACGGAAGATATATTAAGATAGTTCTATATTTCTATTTTACTTTTATTTTGTATGATTACTGATTACAGGCATGACTGATCGTCTAAAGAATACAGCAGGTGCGATAACTCTTTCTAAAAACGGTGATGTTGGATTTCACTTTAGCTCAAAAAGAATGTCCTGGGCATATGTGAAAGATGAAAAGATTTATTACGGTATAGAACAGGGAGAAGTACTTCAAGAACCATATAAATAGATGAGTGACTCATTCTCGTTCAGGATCCTTTTAAGAATTTATAAGTAAAAAATTCGTCATTGTCATCAGTTATCAATTCGAATAAAATATTAAATAGAGTACGAATGTATTCATGAATTTATAATACAAAAATATTTATGTATTTGCTCAAAAAAAAGTGTATCAATAAACCAAATATATTAATAGAAAGATTCTATTGCTATATTTTATTTTTATCTTTTTATACAACAACTAGCGGGCCCGGAAAACGTTGTCCCGCCCTGATTAAAAATAAATACTTGACAAATTACCAAAACGTTCTCCATGAATCACTTTATCCACTGGTGAAAACCGCGTGAAAATCCGTTCAGTAGTTTTTGAGTTTATCGCGAACAGACAGACAGACAGACGCGGTAGGGGACTTTATTTTATATGTACTATGTAATAATAAATGATATTGTTATACAAAAAAAAAATTGAACGCATCACTAATGTTTTGTCTCGTATCCAGTGTTGCTAGAGGTTATATATCTTACATCTTTCAAAGTTTTCATAAAACAAGCAATTAACTTTTTCTTAACTTCTGAGGATATTGAAACATCTCTATTATACTAAATTTGATAGTTCAGATGAGTTTCGAATGCCCTCAAATTGGTTACTACGTTTATCACAAAGATGGTGCCACATACACGGAAATATTTTTTTCCCGTGGCTTAATGAAAAATGTACAAGGAAAATAAATATCTAAAAGTATATAAAATTTGAGAAAAAGATAATTTGTATATTATATATCTGTATATTTTGCTACCCATGTAAATAAATGGTTCAAAGTGCTTGGAGCATCTTCTCAGTATTGTGATAATAATACCATCCGCGTTGACGTGTTCATTACAATTATATGTGATGAATAATATATTTTACCGATAAACACAACAACAAAAAACTATAATAGCAAACACTAAAATTTTGCTACTAATAATTCTTTATTGTATTATGTATGTATGTATTATGTTTGGCAATTTTCAAAAGAAGTATTGAGTTTAATTATAATACTGTTAATATGGGCGTCACTTTAAATTTATCACCACCACAAACAATCAGGTTACCACTGCGAAGGCGTAAACTACGAAAACATTGCATAATTAAACAAAAAGTAACAAGTAAAAGGAATATATATAAAATAAAGAATGTTCTTAGCATTGACGCAAATGAAAAAATGATATGAAAAATATGGAAAAAACGTTATTTTTAAAGAAATGGAAACAACTTTTAATTCATGTGTTATAGCAACACTGTTACTGACATCAACTTTGCGATTATTAGTCTTCTAATAGTCTGTGGACATTATATTATTGTCAGAATATTTTGTGTCACAAATATTGACTAATTTATATATGATAAATGTAGTTTCATAAATTAGATAATTAGGAGATCATATTAGAATCGTAATAAAATTAAAATAATGTTGATTAATGCTAATATACCGTTACGTTTTAAACCTGCAGAGTTTTATCATTTTAATTGGATATATAATGTTGCTCCATGTTTTCCAATAGAAGCTTCCAAAGTTAACATAATAAAAGAGCCTAGGCAGTTTTACGATACATTATGTGAGAGAGTTCAAAATGCTAAACGAAGGATATCTGTAGCTAGTTTATATATAGGTACAGGGAGCTTAGAAACACGACTTCTAGAAATTGCCAAAGAAAATCTGATGAAGAGAAAAGACTTGAAATTTCACGTTCTGTTAGATTATCAAAGAGGAACGCGAGGTGATACTAACTCGGTGACGTTATTACAGCGGATATTAGATGTTGTTCCTGAACAATGTAGATTTAGTCTGTATCAGACACCTCGACTCCAGGGTTCTTGGTCTACTGTTCTCCCTTCTCGATACAATGAATTGGTAGGTCTTCAACACATGAAGTTGTATATCACTGATGACTCTGTGCTTCTCAGTGGAGCAAACTGTTCTAAAGATTACTTTGAGCAAAGACAAGACAGATACGTAGAAATAGAGGACGCTGATCTTGCAAATTTTTACTGTGAACTTATAGGTATGATGACTGAGTAAGTTATTTTTGTTTTGTTTATTTTATTTTTTTTGCATGAAATATTTTGAATTCTATTTTTGGTTCAAATTTTCTACTAAATTTTTGCTACAAACATTTTATACAATTTCGTCTATTATGTAAGAAAATTTATTCATGTCTGCATAAATACATTAAAACCCCTTTTTATGTTGTTTATAAGGATTTTGACGATAGAAAAAGTATATTTATTATGTAATTTAATTATTAATGAAATTAAATGTAGGTACTCTGAGAAGGTAGTACTACCATAAAAGGTTACATAAAATATTAGAAATAATTAGATTTTGTTTAGTTTATTAATGTATTCTTGTTATCATTTTTATGTATTCTTTATTTGCAGTATAAAACAATAACTTTCAAATGATCTTTAAGTTTCATGTATATTAATAGACGTATTTTATAGTGGAATAATTTATTTATAACATCCTGCTTCACAAGTGCAAAATAATTACTTACATGTGGGGTACATAAAACGATTGCAAAAATAGCATAAAATAAAACATAACTTAGTTATGCAATAGCAATACGTATACATTTGAAAGTGAGTAATATTTAAAGTATATATAATTACAGATGAAGTCAGTAACTACAGTAAAACATCTACCAAAAGTGGTATAATTAATAGCAGATATGGCAAAGGGGAAATTATCCAAGGGATGAACAATAGTATAAATAGTCTCATAATGAGATGGAAAGAAAAACAACTGAAAAAGATAACATCAATAAACACCGCTGGTAAGTTAGATAATTCAGCTTGATCTTCAAAGATTTCTGATTAATTTTGTATCTAAATAATTGTAAAACTTGCGAACATAATGAATTATAACTAGTCATATTCTTTTAATAGAAATTAAAACTTGACTTTCCAACAGATGTAGAATCAAAATTGGACACATGGATATTCCCATTAATTCAAATGGGAGAGTTTGATATAACTCAAGATGCACAGACAACTCAGAATTTATTAGCAACATCGCCTAAAGGCTCATATATACAACTTGCAACTGGCTATTTCAACTTAACTGATCAGTATGCTGAGACTTTATTAAAGGATTGCAAAGCGAATACAAGTCTACTTATGGCTCATCCTAATGTAAGTTCATATTATATTTTACTAGAGGGCCCGGCAGACGTTGTCCCGCCCTAATTTTAAGAAATCCTTGACAAATTAAATACCAAAACATTCCCTACGAATCGCTTTATCTACTGCTGAATACCGTGTGAAAATCCATTCAGCAGTTTTTGGTATATCGCGGACAGACAGACAGACAGACACGGTAGGGGACTTTGGTTTATACTACATAATGATATGGTGGTGGATATATCATACTCTTCATCTGCCTAGCTACCACCCTCGAGGTTGAAAACCAGTCATCCCTCATTAAGTTTAGTATCCCTATATTGTAGATCATAATATCATCACAGAAATTGTAGTCAAAAGCTAAACCTATAAGGTAAAAAATGTAACATGAAGTACAGTAGTAGTTACAATACTGAGTGCATAGTCAAAAAGTAATAAACATCTTTAATCTCTTATTCACTGCAAATACTAGGCTAATCACCACTTCATATTTGAATATATACTTACCATAATATTAATTAAATTAACTTATATATACTCATACTCATTTGAACAGGACATTCCAATAGCAATTGTTCCTTTTCAAATTTGTCACTAAACAAATATGTTCATTTAGACAATAATGAATATATTTTTTTTTTATATTGTAATTCCAATTTGGCAAACAAACCTTCTTAGATATTAAAGACGTTTTTGATTGTAGCAATATCACTCACTTTTGTAGTAATTATGAAAATTTCCTTTTTAAGAGTAAAAATAAAAAAAAGTGTGTGTGTACTTATGTACACGCGTTATAAGTTATACTTCTTTGGTGTAACAAGATAAAAATCTTTTCAAAAATTTTATCGTTCGCCTTATTCTACGTTTGTAGAAAAAACGACACTAACAATAGAAAAAAGGTATTTAATACATTGAAAGTTTTAATACAAAGAAATACAAACAACAAAAACAAAATGTTGACTATAGCTAACTTCAGGGTGTCGGTTTTTCGTGACGGTATGTGCGCGCATCGTAATAACTTCAGGGTGTCGGTTATTCGTGACGGTGTGCGCGTGCATCGTAAAAACTTACTCTCATCATTTTTCCCTAACGCGCCAAAAGAAGTATAACATCTAAAAGAATACATTATATTTATTAATTGAAGCAAGAACAATGGTACAAGTGTGACACTAAAATGGGAGTTGTTATTATGACATTTGGAGATGTTTACTTCATTAAAATATAAACCTTCCAGGAGAAGTTATTTATGATGATTATTCGTTTTTCAGGCAAACGGTTTTCTTGGTGCTAGTGGCCCGGCTGGTGGCATACCTCATGCATATTCATTAATTGCTAGGAAGTAAGTTCAAACAATAATTTTAAATGTTAATTACCTACATTTCACTACAACTTTTTGATAGTATACAAAAAATAAATAACCAAATTCAGTAATAGATCTAGACTAGAATAAAAGTAGTTTAACTATTGTGTATACTATACTTTTTTGTATTTTTTTTTTTTTTTTTTTTTATTTTTTATTGTAGCTCGGCAAAGTGACTGTACTGTGCCTGATGGTAAGCACAGTACAATCCAAAAACAATGGCGACCACCGAAAGACATACTATCCATCGCCGGTCGCCGTTGTCATGCCGGCCTGAAAGCGACCCAGTCAGGGACAGCCCCCGCCCCCCCGTTGCTGGATATACACCGGCTGATCCCGGAACGCGACACGCCCAAACGTGTCACTATGGCGGGTGTTCCACCTGGTGTACGGTGGTCGCGATCCAGTCGGGTACAGACACCCTACCACCCCGCAAACTGCTTTATAAAGCTTTTGATCTTTGTACTATAATAAAACTTCCAATAGACAGTGGTAAAAGAAGCCTATACAAGGTTCATCTGTGAAGGCACCACTACCAACACAAAGTATTAATGAGGCTCTTGTTAGATAGATTTAGTAAAACACTAACATTTTTTTTTATGTCATTGCTGGCAAACGAACAGGTGGGTCTCCTGATGTTAAGTGATCACCATCGTGCATAGACACTAACAACACCAGGGGAGTCGAAAGTGCGTTGCCAGCCTGTGTTTGGGGGTAAGGGAGGGAGGGAGGGGGAGAGGAGAGGGGAAGGGAGGGAGTGGGAGAGGAGAGGGGAAGGGAGGGAGGGGGAGAGGAAAGGGGTAGGGAGGGAGGGGGAGAGGAGAGGGAAAGGGAGGGAGGTGGGCTGTTACTTCACGTCGGTTTTCTGTGAGAGGGTGGTAGTACCCCGGGCGAGCCGACCCATTCATGCTGAAACCAATAATAGCTTCAGCGTGGCTCTACCACCTTCTAAGAATTTAGTACTAAAAATAATTAATAAGTATTTCATATTTTAGGTTCAATAAGACTAGTGATAGTTTTTTAGGTCATAGTGTCTGTAATATGATCCCAAAGCACATTACCGATTTGCCACATAATAAGTTCAAGTACCATGTTAATTGGGTTTTAATGTCCAAAGGTAAGGTAAGGTTTTAATTATAGCGTTATTAGGACACACTCTTTATTGATAGATTCGAGCGACAAGTTGTAACTCTTACTTCTAATTGACAGATTTTGGCAACGGGTTGTAGATTCTAATCAGTCAAGTAGAGTGTTGTTGTTGGAATATGAGCGTCCCGGGTGGACATTTCATGCGAAAGGCTTGTGGTAAGTATAACATCTCCAAGACATTTATGGTGCTTTGCTTTTTTAAGGAGACCTCTCATTCAATTTAAAGTTTTTTATTTCCAGGTATTATCCACCAGGTAGCGGGGTACCTTGGGCTAGTATAGTTGGATCTGCTAATCTCGGGGAACGATCGGTACGCCGCGATTTAGAAGTGCAGGCAGCTATATTCACAGTATCGAGTGAATTACAGGTAATTGTTTTTCATTTCGCTAGCAATTGTAATTTACAGTACGTATAAATAATCGGCTGAGTGCCTTAAGCGCTCGCTTTAGTAGTCCGGTGAAGCTGTTAAGACCTTGCTAGGTCAATAGCGTAGTCGGTTCGAAAAAATAAAGTACGTAAAAATAAACATATTTTACAAATAGATTGTTTTTGTATAAAAGTAATTCACTATTTACAAATTTTACCATAAAAATAAAGATTATATGATACAGTAATGCTCGTACAGTCATGAATTTATATGGACTGATATCATGCATGTACTTATAGTGCTAGTGCAATGGCTCTATGCTGGGTTGTTAAAATAAAACTGACCTGAATCGTGACTTATATTCTTTATCAATATTTAAGTAATTAACAACTTTATGATGCAGTTGTAATAAGTCTCACTACTGAGGCAGAAGTCGCGAGTTTGTCCTCCCTGTAAATGGACTTTTCTCTGATGAGTATTTTCAACGTCTAAAATTATAAAAGCCGGTCTCCGAGCTGGAGCTCGGTATGGGGGCTTCTATCGGACCCCTATTGGCGGCATTTAGCGGAGAGAGGGTCGCGAAGGAGTTTGCGGTAGCCACGCGGGGCACATACTGTGTGTTCTCTGAGAACAGAGCTACGTAATTATCGTAAGCGGTCGCGACGTCCACATTTGGACCCTGTTGCAGTAAATAGTCACGAAAATGCTCGGCCATTCCGGTGGCTTGAGGGGGGACGGGGGACGCGAACCAACCTCCCTGCCTTAAGGGCAGGGGGGCACGCCAAACGTAAGTACGCCAACGCCAAACTATCCCGAGTCCGGATCAAGAGAGTTGTTTGAAATGAAACAAAAGACGGAAATAATACAAGAAATACGTCAGCGATACAAGTAAATAAAATGTGTAAATTAGGGTGGATCAAAAAAATCGATTATTTTTTTTTTACAAGTGACACGGAAAAATGGGTTGATAGACACCTTAAAAAAATTCTTACCAAGCATGAGCTGTTAATTTTAATAGGAAGATCCTCCGCAATGCATTTTTGTATTTTTTTCTCAGTTCAATAGAAAAAAAATTCATACCTCATCATTTATCGATTGAACAGAAAAATGTTCCGAGAGAATTTTTTAGGAAATGTAATGTTCTACAAAAAAGGTATCTTATATTTTTTCCGTAAATTGAAATTGTTCTTCGTTTTTTGTTAAACATTGGTTATATTCACTTACTAATGCGACACCTCGCTCTGACACATCATTAACAACTTTTAATTGTGCGAAAAATTCATATGAAATTTATAAATTAAATTGAAATTTTTCGAATATTTCATCGAAAACTTTTAAAATCCGTACACATGAAAGTTTGATGATGAATATCTTTTGAACGGTTAATTTCATCGCCAAAACATAAGAAACCATTTTTATAGAGCAGTTAATTTCCAACAAAAAATTGTATTGCGCATTTTGTAAAAGTCATTTATTGTCGAGTTATAAAATTCATAAACAAAAATGAAATTTGTCTTAAAATAATCAAAATTAAATCCTTAATATCTTTCAAATGGTGAGGTTTACGGAAAAAATATAAGATACCTTTTTTGTAGAGCATTAAATTTCCTAAAAAATTCTCTCGGAACATTTTTCTGTTCAATCGATAAATTATGAGGTATGAATTTTTTTCTATTGCTCTGAGAAAAAAATACAAAACTGCGATGCGGAGGATCTTCCTATGAAAATTAAGAGCTCATGCTTGGTGAGAATTTTTTTAAGGTGTCTAGCAACCCATTTTTCCGTGTCACTTGTAAAAGAAAAATAGATTTTTTTGACCCACCCTAGTGTAAATAGACAACAAATAAATAAATAGATAATTAATTAAATAAATAATTGAAAAGTAAATAAATGTATAAAGAAATGACTGAAGAATTAAAGAAATACGTAAAAAATATATAAATAGCTGAATAAACAAATAAGGCAATAAATAAATACGAAGGAAAAGTCTCACTCAATTCCAAGAAAAAGAACGCAGGTGTACAGCGCAGGTGTGCCGGATCGGAACAATGGAAACGAGCACTCACGAAGTAATAACTGACGTCACTAAATCACGAGTATCGAAACCGAACTTAGTCCGCGCAGCAAAGCGGACAACCGTTCGCGTCGACGGCCCGATCGGAACTCCTAGTTTCAAAAGTTTTATTATATTTTCTAAGCGTTATCGATTTCACAATATTTGTTGGTACTGTAGTAATTCTTAGTGGTCGACATTATTCGACCATAATTCATTAAAGTTTCCACTTCCAATATTATTGAGGCTTTCTTTGTCAAAGGGAGAATAAATATTGTAGATTGGTAGACATAAGGATCGTAAAATGATGCATAGAGACATAAATAAAGCCTTCGATTCTACGATGTTATGGCAAAAAATATATTTCTAATTATTTTTTCATTGATAACACTGAAGCTAATCAATAGCTACTAAATAAAAATAAAAACGGATGACAGAGAACAAAAAGGTGAATGTGCCTCGGGCTCACTACTATAAGATACTATACTGACCCGGACAGCGTAATAATAATACTCGGAGTGCGTAAAATAGACTGTTTATTTATATGACCATATAAGGTATTTATAAAGACGCGATCATTAATTTGTTTGAACGACATTCTATTGACAATATATACAAAAGACAAAAGTCTGCCAAAGAGGATGACATATTCGGTAGCTACAAAGGTATTGAACCGTTTTATCATCGCTTATTCTGATAAACTGTTCTTCTGCTATCTATACACATAATAATAATGTAAATCTAACGGTGTCTAGGAATAAGTAATGAAATACATTTCAATCAATTTTAGAAATGTCTGTCTGTTTGTTTAAACACGCATCACTGCTAGAGTACTGCGTACACGATAAAACCTCATCACATCATAAAGCATTACTTTGAGTAACTTTTAGTCTTGGTTTTATTAAAATTGGTCACTCTATCAAAAGGTAGGTATTGTAATTTTAATGACGAACGCGCCTTAAGTACGAGAGAAAAGTTGATAAGTAAATGGACTTAATACATTCAGATGATTTTATTAGACATTTGTTGTTTTTTGCATTATGTACGGAGTCGCGGGTACAGCTAGTCTTGGATATTATAGTGGATGTTACTTTGCACTTCCGTCACATTTTCCAGGCGGAAGTACAAAGTAGCGTCCACTATAATATTTAATTATGGATTTCCGTAAAGTAACACCTCCTTTAATGAAATAATTAATTTTGTTCGAAGGTAAAACTTCATGAAGAGTCGTTAAACCTGCAGAAGTATGCTTCAGAGTGCAGTAGAGAGCTTCAAAGACGCGAAACTCCATTATGGGTGCGCGCCACTGTTGGACTTTTTAGGACCTATTTTTAAGTTTTTTTTGTTGGGGAATGATTTATTTACTTTGTTTTATATGCGAACTGTACACATTTTAATATATTTATTGTTATGTTAATACATATTCTGATTAAATGACAACTGCATAAGATGGAGAATTGTTTCCTTTTTATGTGATACTAGCGACCCGCCTCGGCTTATTATGGTGCTAATGGGGCATCACAATTGTTTCATTTATTTACATCCTTAGTTCCCAAAGTGAACCAGGTGGACCCTAAGGGTCCACGGGAGACTCGATTGGGGGTCTACGATGACGTGACCAAAAAATGGAGGTTCACAATTCGTAAACGGGGGTTCACGATAATTTATCTGCCTTCAATAGTGAAAAACTAAAATGTTGGCTTGACTTCACCTATCAATGTAGGCAGATAATATTGCTCAGCGAATGTTACTTGTAAAAACTTGCATATTCCATATTCAGTACATGTCGAAACTTGCAAATTTCCATAGTTAGATGTAATCTTCACATTTTTGTTTTGGGAATATGGTGGAAAAGTAGCTGCGGAGGATCCACCGGAACCAGCTAAATTGTGAAAGAGGTCTATGGGAAAAAAATCTGATTTATATCCATATTTACAGTTAATCAAAGTCACAGAGAAGCTATATAAGAATACTAGCGGGCCCGGCAGACGTTGTCCCGCCCTGATTATAAAAAAAATCTCGGACAAATTATATACTAAAACGTTCCTCGTGAATCACTTTATCCACTGGTGAAAACCGCATAAAGATTCGTTCAGTAGTTTTTGAGTTTATCGCGAACAGACAGACAGACAGACGCGGTAGGGGACTTCGTTTTATACTATGTAATGAAGTCGATGTGATGAAGTTTTAAAAGAATATACGTATACAAAATAAAATTATTGGAACGTATATTTTGGATAAATCGTAAATTTTAAAACATAGCTGCGACAACTATCTTACAAATGATAATGGGCATTTATTCTATACCATTTAATTGTATGTTATCAGAATTAAATTGTGATGAACCAAAAAATAACCGTTATTTATTGTAGTTAATGTTTCCAAGTAAATATTTTAATATGTTCTTGGGTTTTAAATGTGAATTAAGAGCGATACCTAATTTCTTGTAGAAATTTATAAACGCATCCTCACTCTATGTAGTTTATAGAACGCTGTGGTTGGTGAATAATGGTTTTGTCAATGTTGTGTTTATTTTTTTATGTGTAATAAATCTGAACGTTCTTGTAACGTTTCGATTATTTTTACATATACTGTGGAATTTATTTGTAATAAAAAAAAAACATTTCTTAGTTTTTAAATTATTTAATTAATGATATTCATTCTTATTTTCATCATTATAATCACATAATTATATCGATTCACACTTAAATTAAAATTTTAAAATAAATTAAAACGAACAACACTGCAATAATATATGCAAACGTTCAGTCTGTTTGTGACATTATTTGATTAGAATTAAAAGTATACAATCAAATTTATAATAATAGGAATCAGGCACATCAATAACACCTAAGAAGACTATATATATATATATATATACTACTAATGAGTAACATCAGTACGAGTTTTAATAGTTAAATAGAAGAAATGCGAGAGGTTCTAATATAGAAAATGGACGTATTCACATTACACATAATATAATTAAATCATTAATCAATTGATCCCATAAAATAAAAAACTCACTTTGAGCATTAATCATTACTGATCAAAATAATCATTGCAATTGAGCAATCCACATCTACATAACAATCAATCGTCTAAAATCAACTATAGATTCAATATGTAAGCAATATTGATAGAATCTCTCCACCTTTTTTGGACATATATTATGCAAGAAATTTTAGTCTATTTTCGACTCATAAGTTGCTGTTAAAAACTAAATAGATTTCGGTTGTGAATTTAATGAAGACAGTCCAAAAATGAATGTAGTTATAATACTTAAGAAAAATTTTACTGTTCGATGGCCGTTTATTCTAATCTTTGGTTGACGGATACAACTAAGCTGATTCACGGAACTAAATGCAGTAATAGTCGTGCCGAAATCTCTGTAATACTTATTTATAACAGATTTGAAACGGCGTTCAGTCGCGATGTCAGTTCACTCGGGAGCAATATTGCTATGTCGCGGTAACGCCTTCATCCTATACACATACTGGACGTAGAGAGTAGGTACAAAAATAGTTCACCTATTCAATACAATTAAGACTACTTAACAGTTACCTATCGAGAGGAGATCACTACAAACGGTACAGTTATTTTACTCACAAAAATCAACTTTTTAAATTATCATACGATCACGTATAAAAACTGGGCACAAAGTGACCTCCCCAAATAATACTACTTATAGCGAATCACACTAAGGTAAATTGACTAGGCGTGTTTGAGAGTGGGTCGCACCTCCATCCTTGAACATCCTGGCTTAGGCTTCAATATCAACAAGTACAATAACGTGCATAAGAATCTAGAATAAATAGGGACCGAAAAATATAGAACAATACTAATTTTCATAGAATCTTAATCTCCTTCCTGTGACGGACGCGTGAACCACTAAATTAGTCTATTGAAAGAGGCCCTTTTATATCTCTATCATACGCTACAGTTCGCGTCACGAGCCTTGGACACGAAGTTCCATTGGATAGTTAGTTAGTACGGTATGTACAGTTTAATACTTGTGTGGATCCAATTGGAAGCTATCGCGTCTTGGTTGTGCTGATGACACGTGAGGGGGGACAAGAGTACTATACTGCCTAAGTCCGGTCGGTCGGTGGACGGTGTCGGGTGTCGAAGTGAGGTCAAAACCCTGCGTCGGGGGGAGGGTCGGGCGGCATGTAGTGGAGCTCGTCGACGGGCCCGCTGAATATATTGTATAGGACCGCGAATAGAGTGCAGGCGGCGTAGGCCCCGAGCGCGGCCCACCACAACAGCCGCTCCCAGAGCCGTTGCTGCGCGTGCTTCAACACGAGCAGGCCGATGGTGAGGCCGGCGAGGGCGCCCGCCACGTGAGCCGCGTACGACACCGGCGGAGCTTCCTGCTTGACAAAACCCCCGACAACACTTTACATATGAGTCGTTACACAGACACAAGTCCAATTTTAATCGCTAATATATGAGATCTTTAATTTTTTATACACAGTCAACGAAGTCCAAATTTTACCGTTCATCGTCATTACTTTTATGAAATAAAAAAAATGAAATCTGTAAACGGCTAACATTAAACTTGGATCATTTTGAAATGTAAAGACTCATATATTCATACTCATATAGATAGTCTTGTTGGCCGCTCTGAATATAGCCGGTAAGTCCGGGCTTGCGCGCTATATTACCAAGATTTACTAATACAAAATAAAGTTAAAATACCATTATAGGACTCTAAAATTGACATTTATTTATTCTTAAGTTAATTTAATGTTATACATATAATACATATCTATACCTATATTTGTGTTATTCGTAGATATATTCAGAGCGGTCAAAAAGATTGGCGCGGCCTTTACCTGGGTAACCCAGCTTCGTTTCATTGGTTACCACAATCATTCACTATCGCAATTACTATTACTATATTCGAATAACTTCATATAGCGCCATCTCAAAATAATTTGATGTATGTTACCTTGGTAAAATATGTAGCACGGTATAATCACATAAGAAAAAGATAAAGAATGTCGTAATAATCGAAGGTAAAATATGTGAAAAATTCATATAATATTATATAGTAATATTTGATATAAATCGAGTTTTTTATTCGTAGTCACCGACTTTGCCATATCCAAAATTAAACAGCAGTAATGTAGATTCTCCGAAAAAATACGAGATGGCGTTAAATGACAATGGATAATTAGATATATATCTTTTTATAAGATCGCGTTTTTTCAAGGAAGGCAATGTATATACACAGGAAAACAGGATAACACATATAGCTAAAGTTAAAACCTTATATAAATTGAAAATTTGATCCAAGTCGTGAGAGCTGTTTTCGAGATCCAGTTTTATTGTATTTATGCCAGTATAACTTAACTCCTTACAATCTTTTTACCTTATATAAAAGTATGGTATATTAGGTGTAGAAGGTAATCTGAATTGAGAGTAGTATGCGAAATTTCACGATGATTGGTCGACTATCTAAGGCGTGAAAGCGTAACAAACAAACTCGCATAAAATAGTGAATATAAAACTTTAATGTAGATTTGACCTTAGTATTCTTTTATCTCAATAAAAGATATCCTATGTCCGTTTCTGTACACCTGATAATGTGTATGCAAGATTTTAGTTGTCGAGTTGTTAACGAGTGAAAGCGAAATAAAGAATAGTATAGTATAATCCCTACTAACCGATACTTCCACGTATATCTATACTAATATTACGAAGCTGAAGAGTTTGTTTGCTTGAACGCGCTAATCTCGGCACTATTGGTCCGATTTGAAAAAATCGTTCAGTTTTAGATAGCTCATTTCTCGAGGAAGGCTATATATCATCACGCTAAGATCAATACGAGCGGAGCACCAATGAAGAATGTTTCAAAATCGGGGTAACGTATGTATTATTTAAAAATATATTCACCTTCTATGTGAACGAAGTCGTGAGTCAGCGTTAGTCCAAACTAACTATTCCACGCGAACGAAGTCGCGGGCTGAAGCTAGTGTATAATATTACTGAAGGTAAGGATTAGTAAAAGGTGGTTTTACCTTAGTGTATCGAGCGTGAACTGCGAAGCCGACGTCGCACGAGGCGACAGCGAGCGCCGCCACGAGCCGCACTGCGCCGTAACGCATCGCGTGGAAGTTCAGCAACGCGTTAGCCAAGTGCGCGGCGAGCAACGCGTACACGCCGCCCGACGCGCCCGCCAGGCACACGTCCGGGTCCAGCACCGACGCGGCCAGCGAGCCCCCCAGCACGCCCGCGAGGTACACGGCCGCACAGCGCAACGCCCCGTGCACCATCTCCAGTGGGAGACCCACCTGAGATTTAAAAAAAAACCAACAATATAAAAAAAATGCCAATAACACCAGTAGGAATTTCTGCCAGCGCTTACAGAACTGAAACGTCCATGGTATGGTCTAAAAAATAGACCCTGCTGGTGCTCATAAAATTGGTCATAAAAGAAATTAAAACGTTGTACTATGTCGACGATACCATTATCTAATATTGAAATTTGTTAAAGAAATGTTCTAAAACACTTAACTGAACACACAAATAAACAATAGTGGTATTGGCAAGGTGAATAACTTTGAATTTATTAAAAATTGAACAAAATATAAAACTGACTTAGAAATGCACCAGAACATCCTTGACTATAGTGAGATACCTCTAAATCTTGAATTGTCATAAGCCTACCGATATTAGATCATATTAGAGTCGATTTTAAAGAGTTTCCTGGCGCATTTTCAAAATGAAGGGTTCAATGCTAATGAAATAAAATTGTACGCCCTTTAAAATATCTTTTTTACAATAAAAAAGATTTTTCCATATTGATTTATAAACGAGGAAGTTACGAGGTAACAAACATAGAATAAAGTTGAGAATCAAAGTTGAATTGAGAATTTTGAAATCGTTTAATAAGACCATAGAGTAACGAACCTGCGTGTAATCAAATGTAAGCGGTTTCATAATTCTATGAATAAGACAATGGGAAACTTGTCAAATTCTGTGATTTTATTTCGTGTTTCGTAATTAGCTAGGCTGTTACGTAGCTTTAGGCAAGATATTTGTAGGCTGTAGGTGGACTGTAATCTCTTGGCGTTCGTCCTTATTTTAACTGCACTGTACTGATCATCAAGTGTTGTCATTTGACTTACGATTAATAAATGGTATAAGCAATTTCTTGTTAAATATAAGAAGTGTAGTTACTAACAGCGAGCTGTACTAGAAGATTGAACGCGAGGTGTAGCCACCCCGCATGCACTACGCTGTAGGTAAGGAAACGCCAAAGTTCGCGTCGCCGATCTGGTCGGTAGACGAGCGGTGAGTCGACAGGCACCGGTCCAGCCGCTGCCGCCACTCCACCGGAACCCCACGCGTACCACGCGAAAACTCCCAACTGAGGAACAAAACAGACATCCTAAATTAAAGGTCCCCAAACTTTTTTGTCTTGTGGAACACTTGTCATGTTTTTGGGCTATACGTGGTCCACATACTTGCTTACCTGATATTGATTTATTTGAAAACTCCCCAATTTTAAATGTGTTTTGAAAGGTAGTTATATTATCGATGTCTTCATATTTTAATTAAGAATTATTTAAGTTGACAGTATGTGTATATGTCTTATTTTGTACATTGATCGCCAAAATGTCACTCGCTACCTGCCTAAATATGATCATTATTATTGACCATTATTTACATCTTATGGACCCTCAATTTTTTTTTTCGTTGACACCGATTCCTTTGCTAATCGTCATAGACCCCTGGGGGTCTATATATACCACTTTGGGAAGCAAAGTCTTAAATCGGTGAAGATTATGCATCGTATATCTTTTCTCCTAAAATTCAGTATTGCCTTTATAAATGAGGTTAGCAAATGGGTTACCTCTCATTATGAAATCGTAGATTGTACACATTATCTATAGTATTTAACGTGATGGACATTTTAATGGACGAAATATGAAGGTGCTTAATAAACGATGAGGCATTAACAGTAATATTAAACCTTCGAGATATTATCTCTCGAGCGTTCAAATAATTCTAGTATTTTCGTTTCAGTACCTTATTTAAACAAATTATACTTATTATTAAATTAAAGACACTACCAACGGGGATTCTATGGGGTTTCATATTTCTTATGATTTCTTTAAAGCTCGGAATAATCCACCCTTTTCGGAATCTTTCGACAATAATGGGATGACTATCTAATATTTATTTCTAGTGTTAAAACTGTACCGGTTGCTTAGTCCTAGCAGAGTTTATCTGAACATACATTAAATTTTCAAGGATGTAGTAGGTATTAGAAGGGTAACTTATGTTAGAAACTAAATACTAAAATCCATTATAAGAATGAGTGTCACCACATAGTGTGCCAATAATATCAATTTATTCGATTTCATAACAGTAACAACGGCAGTAACTGAACACGGTATAAATGTTTCCAGGCGAACGTACGTATATCATTGTTGTCATCACTTTCTACGTGTATCTAGTACCGCTTGAATCCCCGCTCCAGTTGCTGCGGTTAATTAAAATTTGTAATAGCGGATTTCACATCCGTGCAAACAGGCGGTTTACGTGAATCATAACAATCGGACGAGTATCCGACACGAGCGCAACGCGACCGTTGATTCACTTGCAGACGCGCGTATCAACACCGCACCGCCGCGCCGCATCTAAGGCGGCGCATGTGCCGCATTCAAAACATCGGCTTTCCTATTAACGGTTTTCCCCTTCATGAATAATTCACTAAAACGTCAATGGTTACGTTAATTGTTTACTGGTTAAACTAAGTGAAACTAGAATAATTTAATATCAAGGACATTATGTACGTATTTCAATAGGATTTTGTAACGAAATATGCTTTTGAAACAATATACGCGGATCTAAATCGTGTCATATATGCGGATATGTCGGCGTAATTGAACAATCATGGCCAGATTAATACGGCGATGCTGTGATATAATTTATTCTGCGTGTCGATAAATCATTGCCGTAAAATGTATAGTTATAATTATAACATTAATATTACACTATTTATTATATATATTTAAAATTCGTACCGTATTCTAATTAGAATAGGAGTTTTAATACGTGTTGAATCTTGTAGAAAAAAATCTTTAAAGTTATATAGATGTTTACTCGAGAGAAGTTTGTGATCTCTTGCTTTTTACGGTACTGATTCCATCTCTATACTCTAACGGATCAACGTCTTGTTCAAGTCCATTGGGTCTCAGTATAGTCATAGGAATAAACGAATTGAAAACAACAAGATTTTTACCTCCAATAACGTAACGCAGATGATGAACAGCGGCGGCGGACAGCAAGTGTACCTCTCCTGGTAGTACTTGCGATCTCGCTCTTCCGGGAGCATCTCCATAGCTACTAGATGTACCATCCTGTAAAAGGAGAATATCTATCTATAAGAAATAATGCTGGGAATTTAGTACATTTTACTCATTAATTTGATTTCTATGTCAAGTGCGTGTGATATACGAGTATAAAGCAGAAAAATCAGCATATGCTGCTTCATGACCAACAAACTGTAAATTTGGAAAAAAAATAATTGAAATTGGTTAATTAAAAGTTTATTTAACCAATATTTTAAATTGTTATATGTATAACCAGCTATTCCCGCGACTTCGTCTGCGTGGAATAGTTACTTTGGGCTAACGCTAACACGCAGCGAAAGCTCTCAAAAGGAAAAACCCCGATTTTGATGCATTCTTCATTGGTGCTTCGCTCCTATTGCTCTTAGCGTGATGATATATAGACTATAGCCTTTCTCGAGCTATCTAACACTGAAAAAACTTTTCAAATTGGATCAGTAGTTCCTGAGATTAGCGCGTTCAACCAAACAAACAAACCCTCCAGCTTTGTAATATTAGTATAGATAATAACCCTTCTGTGTCTGTGTTTTTCACTCCAGTCGAAGTAAAATATACCATTTTTTTTTCTATGTGTAGCACTACGCATATGTAATCAATGTGCGCACGGACTTTCACCGTATCATTGGCCTGTATAAAAGCAATTTATGTATAATTTTATTATTAAATATCGAAGCACATGTCATTGTGTGACACGACAACTAAACATAAAAAAAAAAACTTCTTGCAAACAACACTTGATACTTCTCGGTTTTTATTACATCGTATGAAAAAATGTATAATAGTTTTATATTATTATAATGTCAATGTAGAGTCCCTTTCATTTGTTACATTTTACTAGAATTTAGGAGCCGAAAAGAGATGGTGAACATTTTTGTTTTCCGCGAAAATGACAAACGTCAAATATTAAGATGTAAGACTGTTTGAAAACAATTTATACTCTTTTATATTGTATCCACCTTGATCTAAATAGTTTCAAATAGCAATTAGTTTCATGCAATTCTTTATGATTAATTTAATGATATTTCAAGTGTTATCTTAAACAGTAAAAAATGAGAACGTATGCTGTATATTTTTATGTACAGGTTAAATACAAATCGATAATTTAATTACTTAATTCTTCGCGTATTCTAACGTATGAACCTAAAACTGAAGGAGATTAAATCTATGTTGAAATTTATTTATGACAAAATATATTCTAGGCTTTTTTTCTTGCTTCTGATATTCCCACAATGAGCAGAATGGCTATCTCACAATTTCACAATGGTGGATTTTCTAATATACCTCTACATTTGTCGCGAAGGAGGCCGTCTATCAATTTGTAAATAGTTATGTTTAGAATACACGTTTAGAAATGACTAATTACAAATGTGAGCTGTATACGTAAATATAATTTTCTTCCTTCATAACTCTATTCAGTGATATTAATTCGGAATACGCTGTTATTGGGATAACAGTGCGTTGGAGCGTAGACTGACTTGGAGAGCGTGACAGTAAAACTCGGAGTGCGTAAAATATATTGTTTTATTTTAACTACACATATGGTGGAATATTATTTCGATGTCCGCAGGTTCGAACCACAGCATGTTTCAACGATTTTTTTCGGAATTCGCGTACATTTACTAATATAAATTGGTAAGACAATCGGCTGACGGTGAAGGAAAACATCGTGAGGAAACCTTAACCTGAGAAATGTTCTTGTAGTATTCCTCTATGTGGGAAATCGCCAATACGTCGTGGGCTGGCGTGGTGATTATGCCCATACCTTCCTTCGGGAAGAGGCCTGTGACCCTGCAGTGGGTCTCTTACAGGCTGACGATGATGATGATGATATGGTATTTATAGTTACACGAGATCTTGCAATTGTTTGAATGACATATTCTATTTACAATAAATTAAAACGTTTCAGCCAGTCTGCCAAAAAGGATGACATACTCGAGTCATCGAGAGCTACAAGTGTTTAAAAGTAATTACCTGGCGAATAGAGTCGGATCCTCTAGAAGTAAACGGAAGTCGTTCTCGGAGCTTACTTCACGATCTCTGTGGTGCACCGCGCATCTATAGCTGCGCGTGCGTTTCCCGCTCATCTGTGACAAAATTTACAAATTATTTTCAATTATTTGAAGAAAAAACAGGGTTGAGGTATCTTTTTATGATAACGTTGTCTGTGTATGTTTGTTATATTGTAAAAAATACTAACATGACATAGTAATATCAATTAACTCCCATACATTTTTAGATTTTATACTGTTACCGAAACATAAATAAAATAATGTAATGTATTAATTTGAAAAAGAAAAATTCAATTTTTTTATCGATAACACTAACACTCGTCAATAGCTTCCAAAGAAAAAATCGGATGAGAAACAGAGAAGGGAGATGTTTTAATTGTTCTCCCAATGCCGATTTATATATAGAAATATTTATAATAAACATCATAGGTGAAGTCTTACTTTTATGTAAAATAAAAATACATAATATTAAAAGTAAGTATATAGAACAAAAGTTAAAAATTAATATTCCGGACTAATTTTTAACAACCGAGTGAAATAAAAGCGCTCACATCACTTCATTATAGAAATAAAAATAGTGGCACAGTCTGGAATTAACTCTATAATAATGTATGTAGGTAGGGTAGAGAAGTTTGTAAGGGTGTATTTATGTATATCGTGTCGCGCCGACAATTGGCTGGTGTCCAACATTTATCGACCCCGCTACCGCACTGTTTTGTCGAACTCCGACCGCGACGCGACACGTAGCCTTTCAAATTCATATTAGAAATTTGAGATGATTAAAGAAAAAGCAGAGCATATTGCGAGTATAGCTTACAGTTTATAGTCACGAGTAGGTTATTATATATTTTAACCCTTTTTATTCAACTATAAAAGCTATGGCTATCGATATTAATAAGAATAATTTTGGAGTACTTATTACCTAACTTTATATATATATATATTAGCGGGCCGGGCGGACGTTGCCCTACCTTGATAATAAAAAAACAACCTTAAAAGTCAACCGCAGCGCCACCTACCGGGTCCAATTGTGAATCTAAACCTTTCTCGGATCCACTCGAGCACGCACACAAAATTTCATCAAAATCGGTCCAGCCGTTTCGGAGGAGTTCAGTGACATACACATGTACAGAAGAATTTTATATATAAAGATTATTTATAAGATTTTTATTAAAAGAATTTATATATATACAGTTAGACCCGGTAGGTGGCGCTGCGGTTGAATTTTACATTTTTTTTCAATATCAAAGCAGGACAACGTCCGCCTGGCCCACTAGTATAAGTTATAAGTCATGGGAAAGGTTACTTACTTTTCACGTTATTACAATTTATATTCCATTCTACAATAAGTCGCCGCTAACTGACGCTAAGGCTGTATTTTACTATTATATTATAATACTAGCGTTTGCTTGAGGCTTTGTTCGGTTTAATATAGTTTGATCTATCGCTCCGGAGTACCTTTTTCCTGAACGAAATATACCCTATGTTCTCTTCTGTACCCCTCACAACGTGTATGTACAATTTTATATTATCATTTGAGAAAGCGCAACGAACCAAACTCACATATAGATTTGCTTATAATATTAGTCAAGGTGTATATTAAAACTATTTTCTGTCGATACAATAAGAGTGTAACATTGGTATTCCTTCAGTGAATATGAACATAATGCTAAAAACCTTACTAAAGTACTGTTAAGTAACATAATGTTAAGAAATTTCATAAACTTTAAAAAGAAATTACAGTGCAACCCCTTTATAACGTCATTCGTTTTAACGAAAAATTTTCTATAACGTAGAAACTAGTTCAATTTGGTTGGTTTATCACAAAATCATTAATTTTTTCTGTTCCGTCCATAGAACGAAAACTCTTTATAAACATGCTCGGTCCCTTGAAATTCTTTATAAAGAGTTTACACTGTATATTTGAGTATAAATCAGAAGTTGACATTGAAGATGGTATGTGAGGTCTCCCAACGGTTAGGCAAGTCAATATGGAAGCACGGGTGGGCGTCATAATGTGTCGGTGAACGACTGGTCGCGATACTGAGGAACCGCATTGTCTCCGCAGTCGTTCAACTCCGTTTCCCACGAGACTGCGAAATGCCCAATGCCAAAACGCAAATAGCGTAGACGCGTCGCAGACACAGCTAAATCTCTCCCGGCAACAACGTCCGGGTTAATTTAGACGACAGTGCATGTAACATTGGCAACGCTCATTGTCATGGTATCGCCAGCTATTAACGTCCCCAAGCTATTGTAATCGACCGTAAAATAAGTTATTTAAATATTGATAAAAAAAACATTATTTACCTTAGTGGTATTATTCCGTATTTTAGATTTACGCAACACGGTATGATCACGTCCGTGATTTATTTTTCCACGAGTAATATTAGAAGTTTGATAATTTCCCGGTTGCTTATCTGATTTAAACTACTATAGGTCAGTTTTTTACATTAAATCCATTTAATCTATCGGTGACTTGTAGTTATTATTCCCGTTATAGACTATATTTTGAACATTTTAAAGTTATTATTTTTACTAATGGTTGGAATTTGACCATAATTCATTCATTTTCAATTTCAATGAGGTTACTTTGACAAGGAGTGTACAAATGTTGCTGACGTGCGGACGTGAACAAGGATCGTGTAATTGTGACGAATAAAGATTTATAATTGAAGGTTTCGGTTCGTTGATGGTATGGAAAGAAACAATAGAAAAAAAAAAGAAAATCGGTAGACAAATAGAGGAGTAGAAGATACTGATCGAATTGTTTTCGTCTATTTATACCTATACCTATAAATGATGGTAGACTTGGTGTAAATACTGAAAGATGAATTTCGTCAATATAGATTCATATATCTGGGGTTGATAAGCCTCAAAATCCTTTGACCAATCATCATCATAATAATTGGCACACCAAGTATTTTATCATAACGATGGTTTTTATACTATCTATTTCATTATAAATTGCTACTAGGTTCGCTGTAGCACGTCACTTTCAGTAGGTACAGTTTAACCGATCGCCATGAGAAAGGTATGTGTAGAGTACGGAGAGTACTAACACGACACCCATTTGGCTATAACTTGAGGATTTATTACAACAGCTCTAAGATATATCACACATTATAAATTTTCTTGATTCCTACGCGTGTTGTTATTAAACTGCTGAACCAATTTAAATGTAATGTTTATATTTATAAAGATCCTGAACGTGAGGCATGATGCAAGACGTTGCCTTGGATTTACAATATAAGATTGGAAGTACAATTATCTGTCTCTATACAGGCTAAATAGCAGTAACGAAATTATTTTACGTAAACGAAATTGCGAGCGCCATTATTTAAAGATTATTCTATCCTTTTTGCTACATAATAGTTACGTATTACTATAATAAAACTGTAAATACATCGTGTCTGTACATTGAAAATGCTAATTTACGAAACTATTAGACGGATTTTCACGGAACTTAAGCTTCTCGTATCGTCAGGCCTCCATAACTCTGTTTGTAATTGTCTCAGTGAAAATAAACATTACACGTTCTACACCATTAATATAAACGTTTCTCTTCGAACTGCCTATACGCTGTTAGACTTACGTGCCTCTACAGTTTCACCGCGCTTTTTGGGAGAACTCTTAATGCACTCAGCCGTATGGTATGGTACAAACTCAAGGGTACTAAAGTGGCCGAACCTTGGCTTGGGCTGTTACCTTGAACACAACATCGCGAATCGATCTGAGCTGACCAAGCTAGCTAAATTAATCATACAGACATACGTTACTGAGACACTAGTGTACATCATGAATGCGTACATGTATTTAGAGTCTCACAATTTGGTTAAAACTAACCACAATTAAAACCGGTTCATTATATGTGACTCTATCGTGTGCATGTGCATATGTGTGTGGTGTAGTGCCACTGGATCGCACTAGTATTAAAGTATATTTGTGTATTAATACATATTATCATGGAAGAATTTCGCAGATCATAAGTGCGAAGCAAAACCGAGCGACAGCGCCTCATCGGGCTCCGCGTCAGTGGGCGCAGTGCGGCGACGCGACGCGGTGTGGAGTGGCGTTGTGGCGTGGGCCGCGTGACTCACGCCGACATCCGACACGTCCGATACGTATCCGGAACCACTAACTAGGCACTATTGCCATTGCCCGTCAACGAGCACACGAGCCTTTACGACACACAGCACATTTCAATATACATTAATGATTTATTATTGTGGATGTATCATACATCACCAAGGGAATAATGGAGTTGTCTTTGCAGTCCGTATAATACGATATTAAATTTTCAGTTATACGCTCTGTGGAAGCGATTTTGGATTCAAATTCAACTGTGGGCTTTTATTGAATGAAAACATTATGATCCAACATTGGATTTTTGATTCGTTATTTTTTAGATGCCTGGCTATCTTACCACCTTCATTTGCCAGTCACGTGTCGATGTGTTCTGGTAGAAAAGTTAAAGTCTAGGTAACCACATTCTATAAAACTGATATTGGTTGGGATAATATTATCATAGTCGTTATAATTGATTTATACAATTGTTTAAAAAAATTATAAGTTAATGTAGGCGAATTTATGCGTATTATGTCCGACGGTGACTTATGAACACCTACGCGCTCTAACATCGGTATAGCTTTATGAATGGAAGCATAATTGATTTCCTTTATAGTTCATTCATTTGTATTCTTCATATATACCTTATAAATATTAATAATCACATGACTGGAATATATAACGAATATCACTTGAATTTGGATTTCTTAATTCTAACAGACAGAAAACTTTTGATAACTTATGTTTATTATTACATAATTATAATATTATTTAAGGTTAAGGATTAATATATTTTATAAGTATACAACGAAGAGGATAATATCTTACAAGGTCGTTTCAATATTTCAGAAGATAATTAAAAGATCATAGCCAAATAAATATTCTTCATATATATTGTTCATTTGTAATGTTTTTATATAAGTTAAATTAGGGTTTTCAAATTTATAATTTCATAGACAACCTAATACAGACACGCACGCACTGCATACAATTTTATTTCATTTTATAATAGCTTCTGCCTGAGACTTCGTCCGCGTGAAATAGTTACTTTCTACAAACGCTAACTTTAATTCGCGACTTTGTTTACGTAGGTGAAAATATTTTTAAATATTTTCATTTTTAAACACGTACGTTAACCCCAATTTTGAAACATTCTTTAGTAGCGCTCCGCTCCTATTGATCTTAGAGCGAAGATATCCTTTCTTCGTCGATAAATGAGCTATCTAACACTGAAAGAATTTTTGAAATCGTACCAGTCATTCCTGAGATTAGCGCGTTCAAGCAAACAAACTCTTCAGCTTTATAATATTAAGTATAGATAAATACGTTATTTCAAACTGTATCGTCACACAATAATTTTTATATTTATCAATACTGTGAATTTGGTTAAAACTATAAAATCAAACAAAATCCGGTATTTATATTAAGCGATAGAATCTGAGTGGTTTTTTTAGTTAGTGTCCTAGTTAACGTTTGCCTTTTATATAAATCTGGTATATTAATGTTTCATTTGGTATAGTAGAATGATGTGCCCGGCACGTGAACTCTGGGAGCGTTCCCACGCACCCACCTCCGCACCATTATGTTCTAATCTCTTGTGTATAGTCTCTTTCCATTATTACAAAGCCGAGAAAGTACACTTAACGTTTTGCAAGCGAGAAGAAAAGATACCTATTTGTATAATATGTAATTAGGTTTTACATTGCTATCTTTACCTATGAAATTGCTGATTTGTACAAAAAAACTTTGAACCAATTTTATTTCAATTTTACCAACCAATTTCATTCTAACTCGTCCATACTTTCTATAGGTATTTGCCAATGTAGTGACCACTTATTAATGTCGCTTTTGTAGAACGGTTAGTCACATATTCTTGCGTAGTATTTTGTACTAACTCTTAGACAACTTATTTTGACTTTCAGAATTGAATTTGATATAGTGCGAAATCTGGAAAGAGTAGAAGTCACTTGGCACAACGTTTGATGAATACATTAGATAAGTGAAAGTATCCAATTCTATTCTTATTACTTTGATAGTATGTTAACGGCTGTGAAGTGTTGTTCTGCGTGTTGAGGGAACAAGAGATTGACAAAAGCTGGCTGGTTAGTTACAAGTTCCACTATCATTACGCTCAATACTTCACAATACGTTGTCTTCAACGGTGTAGTAACTGTCGTGTCTAAAGATAAGAAGCGCAATGAATCAAACCGTCACTAGACCACCAAATAGTTATTATTATATTCTACAAGTACTATTCTAGAAGAAGTAAGTTGTCGCTTGGTAAATCACTAAATTCCTGGTTTGCTAAGGTGCTAAATCAGAATCCATTCAACACGATGAGCGCTAAAGATTGTTGCAAAAATCTGTTCTTGATCGCAAGTAATAACAGGTTTCAAAATCTCTTTGTTTCTGCAATTTTTGAAGAACGCAGGTTGTGTATAGCCGCATGCGTCGCGCTCACTACATTGTAGTACTTTTGGCACCTATTTGTCAACGCCAATTTAACGTAACTAGAACAATATCGTTTTGATGCAAAGTCGAAAGCGGCTGTTCATTTAGCTGTATATTTAGAATTGTGTCGTTGCATTCCAAAATGAGCTGAATCCAATTTTAGCTGTTCCTCATATTTAATGTTATTTTTCAAGATCTTCAAATTGTGTAAAATATAAAAGAACATAAGATACAAAACTAAAAAAAATATGAACGGCAAAATTTGAACTTTTGTGCTGAGTGTACAAAAACTGGAAATCTTAAAAACATTAAACATGTTATATGAACGTTTAAAATTGGATTTAGCTTAATTTGAAATGTAACGACACGATTATGATTATATATCAATATGTACAGTAGTAGTATTTAGTTCATCGTTATGAACTGTAATCTCTGGGTGACCAACGTTAATCTTCATACGTATTTTTTTGGCAATAGAAGCGTTATAACCAAAAATGTTCGTGTTAAAAAACAAACTGTTAACGAAGAAATAACTGAAATGGTAAATATAATTCGATGATTGTAAAATAACATTTATTTAAGCTCTGTTATAAAAAAATAGGCAGTATTACAAGACGGCAAATACTTGTTAAATACTATTTTTAATACTATTTTAATGGCTACAAATGCGTTGTATATCACTTTTATTATTTCAAATTCTATATCGTTTCTTAATGACTTAATGTATCTTCGTGGCAAATAATTATTAGGTACCAAAACTTCAAATATTATTTAGGCGAATTTGTTGTATAAAATTAAATTAACTTGTAAATAGTCCTTTAAAAGTTACAAGTATAGTGCTGCTTTGATTGGTGCATAGTGACTTTTACCGCAATGTCGGTTCGGTGGCGGTGCACACCGGTGATTTCCTGCCGGAACATCCGGTTGTTGTCGGCTTTTAGTAAACCCGTTCACTATAATAATGGTTGTCAGGATTTAAAGTATCTATATTGATCCGGCACACGTATCCATGTAATTTGTATTCACACCGTTACAAATCGAAAATATTTATAATAAAAATCCACAGCTTGTGTCAATAACTGAAAGAACTCATTTATATTTAAAACTAGCTCTTGCTCGCACCTTCGTTCCTATTTACGTAGATTTGATCTAACATTTTTAAATGAAAACTTTTCTATCTCTAATAACTTGTACGCAAAATGTCATGATGATCGGTAGAGTATTTAAAGTGCGAAAGCGTAACATATAAACAGACTAACATTCGAATTTATAATATTAGATAGGATTACATTCTTTGCTCACTGGCGCTGGTTTTTGTTGTTCGTGATATTGGTGATATAGGTAAGCTTTGACTATAAATCAACGAATTTGACAATAAGTATAAAAGACAAGACGTATTCGTCGCCCTTTTATTAATAAAACCAAAGTTTTTCCTGTCAGAACAAGTTGCTACACGTTAGTAACAACTGTTTATTATAGGTGATTTAGTAGTACCTATTTTAACATTTATTAGAACCATTTATTATGTGACCAAGTATTACTATTTCTGTACTTTATTGAGCAAGACCTCTCATAAAAGCCAAAAATTACATGGGATTGCTTTTCCATAAGCAAAGCACTTTATTCAACAATTTTACAAATAAATTTAATAGATGCCAGACAAAAAGAATAACATTCAATAAATGTAATGGGATCGTTTGTAAATAATAGTCCAAATTGAACAGAGTAAGACAATGTCAACTAACAACCAGGTAACATATTGCATAATAATTACAAATTACCACATATTACATATCTGGTAAACCCAGTCAACTATGCAGATTAGTGATGAAATCCTGTAGACAATGACTCAGAAATTATTAATGAATATATTGATTGGCTTGCATAATAGTAATCGAAGCAGAAGATAATAATTTTATTGTAACACTATTAAATAAATTTAGTACTATTTCAATGACAGTGCAATTAGGGTTATAAATAAATGGACTTATTTAAAGCTTTTATTAGCTTAATATTTGTCTTTTAATTTGCAAATAAATGGGTAAGTTCAACTTTTTTTTCATATTAGGTTGGAGATATTTGATCTTTAAACAAATGAGTCTAATTATGTTAAAGGTTTTAACTAGCTATATACAGTAGCTCCGAAAAATTGCCTCTTTAAAATCATTAAAGCACGTGTTATATGCTTAAGGAACTTAACATTTCAATCAAGCACGTATTTTGTAACGATACGGAACAATTCAATCGAGAGGAAATCGAAAAGATACATTTCCCGAAAATTTGACTTGGATTATAATTGAAAAGGAGACATGGACACAAGGGACAGCCTTAAAAAGACTGGTCATTTTGCAACAGAGATTCTCGATTGTTCTCAGTAGAGCAATATTTCAAAACGATGATCGAAACTAACGTTCATATGGACTATATTGACATTATGATATCTGATTTGACAGCCTTAAAGGAACGAGAAATATAATTAGCTCCGAATATGATATTTAATAGGCGGTTTACATTTATCAATTTATTCAGATAAAAGACGTCCACTATTGGACTTACCTTGGGCTGCGTAAGACGTACTATATTTTTTTGGCTACAAAAATTATACAATAAAAATTTACAATCTACTATTTATTTGTTTATTTAGGTTATATTAGTATTTCTTTTGTGGCTCCAATTCAAAATATTCAGATTACAAAGACGGAATCATATTTAGATGCGACTATACCATGAATTAAAAAAAAATTGAAGAACAAAATCGAATACAGTTTTGTGTATCTAGTCAAAATAATGGTAACTCGGAATCACCTTAGGCAAGGACAGTATATCTATATATCCGTATACTTAATGTAATGATTATTTATTATATGTATTAATTGCTGTTGTTCCTGTTAAGGTATGTTTGGAGGATTGTTTTATTAATCACATGAAATTATTTTCCTTATAAATTATACTACCTTTGATTTGGTAAAATAATTGACTTAAAATTCAAAAATGCAACTAAATTGCATTCAACTGAATTGCACTAAATAAATTAACGAACCCTATTCGATTTAGTATTTTATTGATTTTCCTAGATGTTTCTACACTAGGTTACTTATTTTTGGATTCAATTGGCCCCCCTATGACATTTTTTTTGAAAGCCCAACGAAGCGGGAGAGAATTGGATAATAGTTAGTTAGTTAATACAGAAAATTATAATTCACTATATGTATAATAGTTGACAACAATACTTAGGTATATGTATTAAAATAACTTAAATATAAATGTATTATACTTTTTTATTACAATAATGTTGTACTTAATAAAGTACATATTTACTGCGCATGTACTAGAATTTAAAATACTATAAGTATGCGTAATCTATTTTTGAAATACGTATAATACTTACAATTACGTAGATTAAGGTTTATATCATCCTATGATTTACTATTTAGGTATTTTAATTTTAGATATGCATTTAAATGTAAATAAATAAATCTTCATCAAAATCAAAATTCAAATTAACCTAAATCACAAAGTTAAGATTATTAAATACAGAAAAAGTGTCATATTTTTAACACCATTTTGAAATTAATGCATATACAGATCACTCGAAAATTTATCGTCGGTTATCTAAATACTGATTGTAGAATAATTTTCAATTATATATTCTCGCAACCCCATGTCAAGTGTCAAATATTTCATTGAAGTTAAAAAAAATATATTGCACAATAATATTATTAAAAAAATGTATCGATTTACATTAGAATAAACATGAAATAATCCAATAATCACAGAAATCATTTAAAATCACGAAAACAAAGTTTCATTGACACTTAATTTCGGTTTGTTTACAGAAAACATAACCTCTTCATTGATTAGAAATAAAAGTAATTCGAATTTTAAAATGACGCAAGTACATCGTAAATGATACAAAAATAAATAAATATTTCAACTTACCCATTGTATTTAAAAAAAAATTTTATTTATTCACCACTAAAGAAAAATTAGTCCTTGAATTGTGCTTATTTATAAACAACACTCGATATGTCACCGTGTTTAGTTTAAGCGAGGTAGATGGTTACAATTTGTTAATCGTTTGTGAAGACGCGAAAACAGCTGTCCACAGAGCACGTATCGACACACACTCCACCCGCGAGCGTCTCTCTCAGACTAACGCTCTGCTACGTTACGTTCTGTACCCGGCCGGCCGGCGGCGTGCGTCGGTGTGCGGTCAAATATCGTTTTCGACTTTTCGTCGAGACGTCTGATGAAAAGACATTTTTTTACTACTATGACAGTGGTTGCGTTCTTCTTTGTTGAGGGGTTGGTTCCGTTTCCGATTAAAGTAGTTTATACTCTATTTATGGGTTTTTCTTTTCATTGCATGAGAACATGGCTTGAACTACAAATATCTTTAATTTGACAACCTTTTTACTTAGAAGCGTGAGAGTAACGTTCATCTACAGAACGTATATATTTCAATATATGTAGTCACTAAAGAACAGCAACTCCTAAACTTTTAGATCCTCAATGAATCCGTTTTTCCTTATCTTCCTCTATATCTATTCTATACATATAATAAGAATGTAAATCTAACGTGTCTGTACTTTTTCGATTTTCGTGAAAAAAATTGTTGCAGGTGTCTAGGAACAAGTAATAAAATACATTTTAATAATTTTTAGAAATGTCTGTCTGTCTGTTTGTATGAATACGCATCACTACTGAAGTACTGGGTTCACAAAAAAACCTCAAATCACAAACCATAAAGCGTATCTTCGGGAACTTTGTTTCATTAAAATCGGTCCACTCTATCAAAAATTATTGTAATTTGAATGACGACTCGAGGTAAGTACGAGAGAAGAGTAGTAATCTATACTAATACTAGTGGACCGGGCGGACGTTGTCCTGCCTTGAAAACAAAAAAAATCCTAAAAGTCGATCGCAGCGCCACCTGCCGGGTCCAATTGTGAATCTAAACCATTCTCGAATCTCCACGAACACACACAAAAAATTTCATCAAAATCGGTCCAGTCGTTTAGGAGGAGTTCAGTCACATACACACGCACACAAGAAATATATATATTAAGATTATAAAACTTATTTGTTTGGTTGAACGCGCTAATCTCAGCAATTACTGGTCCGATTTGAAAAGTTCTTTCAGTGTTATATAGCTCATTTAACGAGGAAGGCTATATGCTATATATCATCACGCTAAGACAAGTAAGAGTAGAACACCAATTAAGTATGTTTCAAAATCTATTTTTTTCCTTTTGAGAGCTTCCGCTGCGTTTTAACGTTAGCCCATTGTAAATATTCCTCGCGGACGAAGTCGCGGGCAGAAGCTAGATCAATAATAAATTGATAATAAGTGAAAGATCAACGTTATTTTTTAATAACATATAATAATATTTGTAATAGTAGATAAGTAGCTAAAATAATACAAAAGTTTACTTCCTACACGCTTGTTCCTTATATAAAAAATGTCACGATATCTTTATATATAAATTTCTCCTGTACGTGTGTATGTCACTGAACTCCTCCTAAACGGCTGGACCGATTTTGATGAAATTTTGTGTACGTGTTCCAGTGGATCCGAGAATGTTTTACATTCACAATTGGACCCGGTAGGTGGCGCTACGGTTGAATTTTGGATTTTTTTTTATTATCAAGGCAGGACAACGTCCGCCCGGCCCGCTAGTTTAATATAAAGTTATTAGAGTTTAAAAATTACGATTTTATAGGCACTACAAAAGACTAAAGAAATTTTATAAGCAAAGCATTTTGCATTCTTTTTTTGCTTATATTTTCTTTATAGTACATATAATATATTTGCTAACATAATAAACAAGAAAATAAACGAATTCGCGGGTATTAGCTAAATGTATGGTATGGTATGGTAATTATGAAATCCTCTGGTGTGTCGCATATCGTTAAATTTTGTTGTATTTGGTAGTCCGGTGAAGCTGTTAAGACCTTGGTAGGTCAATAGCGTAGTCAGTCAAAAAAATAAATGTTGTTGTCATATTTGTTTGTAATCAGGTATAACACCAGCAATGATTTGTTGCCGATCCAGGATGCTCACCTGATATGCTTCTCAGATATACCTACCATCAGATAAAATCAGAGTCAGAATTTGCTGAGTAAAAATTATTATATTAATAAGTACACAATAGCACCAGATGTGTGCAACAATTCTCTTTAATGCCTAATTACAAAGGATCCCTTACCTTTCCCACGCGCCGTAACAATTTCATGCAGTTAACATTGTTTGCTCGAGATAAGCTCCTTTTTCAATAATTGTATAGTAACTTTTATTGGCTTTAGTTTTAGACTTCAGCGGATGAAACACGTGTTTGTAATTATTATAACAAAACAGCATCTTAATTTTTTCACCAGTGCTTTCAAATTTATTTATACACAGTTAATTATAAACAATATTCAAAATATTCTTAAAGCATTTTTTTAACGGATATCTATTATGTTATTTGTTAGTCTTTACATTTACTAATAGGACGGGACTAAGAGCAATCTGATTTCTATTGACAATCCGACTGAAATTACTTATCTGAAGTTTCTCTAGGATGTGTCGATAGATCTTATCAATTAAGGTAATTGGATGGTCACAAGCTTGTTGACTTTAGTTACATATATATAAATCCTAAGCAAACACCGAGCCCTCGGTCCATGTTTACTAGATACTATACAACTTATATGCATGCATGTCTAGCAGATATAAAGCTAATAACATATGTTTTATTGTGTAGCTACAACACAAAGTTCCATCATATCGATTTATTTCAGCAAAACAGTAACATTTAAATTCAAACACTGAACTCTAAAACAAAAATATGTTCTTCTTTATTTTATTTTGGAACAGTTTTAGAGAATATTACTGCATTGTAAGGAGAAAATATGAAGTTTTATAAATTGAAGAACTAAAAGAGGGGCGTTGTAAACTTCGGGGGTTGGGAGAGAATCACCGGGTATTATTCCATCCTATAAAAACAAAATAAAAACCCAAAAAAAAAAAAAAAAAAAAAAAAAAAAAAAAACATAGATATCGTTATAATTGAATAGCGAACAGGAATATAGATTACATGGTCTAAAGACAAAAATACAGAGAATAAAATAAAATTAATAAGAATATATAAACACAACGAGTTAATAACTTAAAATGCACATAAAAAATATACAAATACATAAGTATATACTATACAATAACCAACATGTAATAATGATTATTTCGTAAGTAGCACTATAAAATGTTCGTAAATTATTAAATTTTGATATATCTGTTAAATGTACTGTGAAGTAAAATGTTACAAATTAATTAATAAATACATATACGCTAATGAGTTTTTGGCGAGTTATGTATGTAAATACTAATTCATTTTTAATAATTAAATAAAATAGTTTAAATTACAAATAATATAATAGAACAACCAATTTTACCGACAAATCATTCCTGGAACTATCCATTTTTTTTTTTTATTTTTTCAGTATGGCCTTTTCAATAATAAAGTTAATATTACTTACGTGATAACATTTTCAGGATACCATATATAACGTATAGGCATTGCAAGCTAAATATATAGGTACAATAAAAATAAGATACAAAAAAAAACAAACAGATGTTTCGGCACATCTTTAATACCTGGCATAATGACATTTCACGCTTTATTAACTTTTTTTTAGTTCGTCAACACATGGTCTATTACCGATATTAGCAACAATGGCAGGTGGACGCCAGGGGGCCGGATAAATAGCCTAATATTTATTCGCAAGATGGTGCGGACACAAATCGTGGTTTATTATAGGCGCCATTTGGAGAGGTGGCTTTCATAATGTGAATACTGGGACTGTGAACACGTAACCGATAATGTAAAGGCGTTTTTATCATTAATTTTAAAGGTATAATAATATTATAATTTCCAAATTTTTGACACTTGTTCTTTACAATCTTCTTGTTAGATAATAGGTTATTTTTTGACAGGTGATTTCCCTATAAGAATGATTGTTAGTTTATCTGTAAATATACCAAAATTTATAAATATATAGTAGTTCCATGAAAGCAATTTCACATAATGTTAATAAAATTTTATTATTTTCAAAAATTTATTTTCATCTTATTTGAGTTCCTCGAAATGTCAAATTTGACAAATACTTTAAAAAACTTATAATAGACAATTTACTACTATGCTCGTAACAATAGTTCTGTATTTTTTTTTATTATTGATGTTTTTAATTGTAACTAGTAAGTATATTATGTAAGGTAATAAAATATACATGTATAACGGTATAAAGTTCGCAAGCCGCGGTCGGGTCGAGTCGGGCCGCGTAACGATCGCAGCATATGGTGTGGCATGTTGTATTATCCTAAATTTGTTAATTTACTCAAAACAGCCAGTCATGCCGACTGATGCCTTGCACCTTGTTTCCCTATCGTTGTCTCTGCCTTTAGTTTGCTTTTAGTTGAGACAAACCCATATTATCGCCAAGTTATCCACTGAAGGTTGCGAATTAATCTATGGTTAAAAATAAAAAATATATAGATAAATTTTAAAATAGTATGTCAATTCTTAATGAAATCCTTTTTATTTTTTTTTATTCTGCAAATGATATTTGTAGCAAAGCGTCATCCATATACGATGACATTTGTTGCAATTAAACTGTTTGTAAATAAAGTATTAGGATAATAAAAAGACAAAAAAAATCAGGCATTTCTAAAAATATTATTGTTGTTACATTTTAAAAGTAAAGAAAGAAAAAGATTGTTTATTCACAATGCATAAGCACAACACAATACAAAGTATAAAAAAGTAGATAAAAAAGTGCACATTCCAACACTATACGAAGTTATCCATCTCAGCATCTGCTAAAGTGTTATACGAAACATTCAGCGCTGATTTTTGGCTGGAACTCAGAGCAAGTTACGGTATATAAGAAACCAAATTTCAATAAAACACTTAAATATATGAGTCAGATACATAATACAACATTTGAATATATAAAGGAAGCATTACAGGTAAAATAAAACGATGATTGATAGGTAGGCATCTACAAAATGAATTCTCAACGTATTTAACGCATTGAAATTGTGTATTAGAGGGGGGTAAGTAATTTTATTGTTTAAGTTTCAAACACATAATCAAGTCTATATATTATTACATGGTCAGTATACCAACTGTTGATTTAATACTCCTAGACGAAGTTGACAAAAATGTAATCTAATTCTGTCTATACATATAATAAGAATGAAAATCTAACGTGTCTGTACTTTTCAGATTTTTGTAAAAAAAATGTTGCAGGTGTATCGGATTTATAATAAAATTCAATAATTTTTAGCCATATCTGTCCATCTGTCTGTCCGTTTGTTTGGATACGCATCACTGCTAAAATACTACGTTCATGATAAAACCTCTTCAATAAAATATTTCAGTATATCTTCGAGTAACATTTAGTCTTTGTTTCATTAAAATCAGTTTGGTCTTATTAAAAGTTGTTATAATTTTAATGACGACGCGATTAAGTACGAGAGGAAAGTAAATGAACTTAATACATTCAGATGACTTTATTAATCACTGTTTCTTACATAAAGTTCCACGCGGACGAAGTCGCGGGCACATCTAGTTGTATATATATTTATTGACCTACCATATGCAATGTGGTTAGCGAAAGCGCAGGTGTTGAACAGCGGTCAATATTTAAAAAGGATAATATCAAGCACCGTCGTGTCGGACGGGGCAACCAGCCGGACTCATAATTTGGACAAATCGATTTAGACCAAGCGGCGCTTTTGTACCATGATTTAGTAGCTTACACAAATTGGGCTTCCACATCGATCCATGATCGATACACCACCTGTAAGCACATGTAATATAAACTTTGATACGAGCAATTACAACGACCGGGAAAGTAAACGTTTCCAATCTAAGCTGATCCGATTATTCAAATTAGGGAGAATAATTCGAGAATACTCGATATTATTGCAGTAATATTGTACTTGCCGGAGGTAACTCGATGGTTGTGATTTCACGTAGTCTAGAATCAGGACAATGTGGTTCTGTGGCATACCGCACAAGAGTGAATAATAAAATCGTGGAAACCCTATGACTAAAAATTCATCATAAAATAGGTACCTATTTTAAAAACACTGCATTAAGCACGGCTTAAGTTTTGTGTATAGAAATGTCTATAGTATTTTTAATACACGTTAATTTTTTTTATTATCCTAGTGTAATATGGATACTGCGATTTCATTCGTAAGTAACGTGTTCGGCTCTGGTAACTATAATCTCTCGTAGTAAGCATTCACTATCAAATAGTTTCTGAACAGTTCTAAACAGAAACTTTGATTAAATTTTAATATTGTCAATTCTCTCATCCAATATCTCAGATGAAGGACGTGTATCATAAAATGAATAGTATATATATATAATACATTTGAAGATTCATTATGTTATTAGAAAAAAAATAGTGCTAAAATAAAAGTATAAGAAGCTGTAAAACAGCCTATCAACAGCCGGCATCGTCCTATCATCTCATTATTGAGCAACCCATTTTTCTGTGATCAGCCCTACATGGCGACTTTAGACACCGACCTCTTTGTGGCATACGTGACCTACTCAAATTTGCTTCTACGATATCACTTTTCGGGTAAATCCCCATTAACTTCCATCATTTCTACAATTGAGACACGGAACTTTGAATAAAAATTCAATAACCTCTTCCAAATTAATCAACCTGCCAAGATATATTTAGCATATGCAATATAATAAAAATAACATTGAATATTCAAAATCAGAGTTGGATCATATTAATACACAAGCTTCTGCCTGCGACTTCGTCCGTGTGGAATAGCTACTTTGGGCTAACGCTAACTTTAACTCACGACTTCGTTTACGTAGAAGGTGAAAGTATTTTAAAATAATAAGTACGTTAACCACGATTTTGAAACATTCTTCGTTGGTGCTCCGCTCCTGTTGGTCTTAGCTTGATAATATATATCTTTCCTCGATAAATGAGCTATCTAACACTGAAAGAATATTTCAAATCCGACCAGAGTAGTTTCTGAGATTAGCGCGTTCAAGCAAACAAACTCTTCAGCTTTATGAGATTAGTACAAGTATAGATTACTTTAATTGTCGCAATATGGCTTTATCTAATATATCGAAATAATCTCGTGGCGCCTTTTAATATTATGATGAGAAACCAGTGAATCATTATCGTGTAGACATGCAGATGATTCACGTAAATTACACTACGTTCTGCAAACACTTACTATAGTAATTCGTGAAAATATATAAGACGAGGCTGCAAGAACAGGTGTCCTTGTGGATAACTGATGAACTATGTAGTGATGCACTAAACACAGTGTGTCATATCTGAAAAACAGTCCGTTAATGAACTATAAATAAATTTTACACACGCGTGCTGTACCGATGTATACGCGGAATGAGAATCTTAAATATAATCCTGTATAAACATGTTTTCGACCTATCTCAACATGACTCCGGTTTTAATAAATATGTATATATATTCATGTTTAGTTACATGAAACGTTTATATTTGTGGTTCTTAATTCCACTTGACAACTAATTCTCACTATTGGAGATTATTACTCCCGTTATCAATTAAGCATCAATTATTATTTCCTTTTAGAAAATGTTTTGTGATGAAAATTATGAAAGTATAATGAACAGTCTAAGATCTCACCAAAAAGCCAATAAATTTTACATGTGGTATGAATAGTTGAAACTTACAATTGAACGACAGTTCACGAACAATTTTAATATGAAATCAACATCCTAGTTAATCGTTCGGTGACGCCTACGAACCGATAAGACCTATTTATTTATTTATTACTTCATTGACACATCAACGACACTCTCACAAAATCACTACATATTATAAAACAGAGTCCTCTGCCACGTCTGTCTATCTGTGCGCGATAAACTTAAAAAACTACTTAACAGATTTTCATGCGGTATTCATCAGTAGATAAAGTGATTCACAAGGAAGGTTTAGGAGCGTCTTTACAGATGTGCACATCTTGTACCATATTTTTTTACAGCACTATCTTAACAGAATAAATTGAATAATGTTATATTATACTTCTACTATATTTAAGTTCTACTGAGCCCGAATGTTCTTGTAATATATATTTTTTAATTTTATTATGACAAAGTGACCGCTTTGCATCTTCATCCATGAATTCCTTGATAGAAAACAGATTGCAGTCTAAAAGAACGTCTAAAAGAAGATCTACAATCCATCGGCAGTTGTCGTTATCGTGCCGGCCTGTATGCCTCTCGTCAGTTGAACTTAAACGGGCAGATTTCGAAACGCGACAAATGGAAAAAAAGTCACTTTATAACGTGATTGTCACTATGTGCACTATGATTGGGATCCAATTGGGTACAGGTACTTTACCATCCCGTTCGATTAACAGGAACATTGCTTAATTCCGGAACGAAATAAGCTTATGCGTGCACCTATGTCCTGTATTACAACTAGTGTATGGTGGTTTCGATCCAATGAGTACAAGTAGGCCTGTTATAGACATCTCTTAACTTGAATTAAACCAGTTACAGGTTTTAAAGGTCACGAAATAACCCATAAAAGATCTAGTGAAATTTAGTGGTTTTACACAAAATCTATACTAACATTCATATTCATATAATCTGGTCTTCTATATATAAATGAAGATAAAACGGTTCAGTACATTTTTTCCAGAGAAACAAGTTTGTCAACTGATTTTCTTTATTTTTTCTATTTAGTAACTATAGACAAATCTCATTAATAAAAATAAATTGGAAATAGTTTTATTGTATTTATAAGTCTCTAATAGTCATACTTCACGATCTTTACATCTGCCATTTATAATAGTTAAAAACTCTTGGACAAAAAAAACTACAATAATATTGAAACTTCATGGTGGCATGTACTAGATAGTACTAATATTAATAAACACAACATATAAGTTAATATAATTAATTGTTGTAACAGCCGTTATTTTTATAAAGTTAACCGAAATTTCGTTTCACTTATTGCTATTTTGTTATGAAATTACAGGCGCACAAATTATTTATGAGCTTAATGTCACGAGGCGCGAGGGTACAGGAGTTCGTGACCTAGCGTTGAACTCAATTATTTCATGGGCTCAGTTATATGTATGTAATTCGTTTCATCTAGACACACTGGAGAGCATTAAGCACGCATTAGCCTACTTTGCTTTTGGGGTAGAAAGTTAGAAATAAAACGATTAAAATGTCTACTGTCAAATCACACTTTTATTTATAGTGACCTTAGAGTTTAATATCATCCTCATTATTGCTTCTGTATATTTATAAAAAATAAAGTTCTTATGATCTACTGAACGGAAAGTGGTCGTTGGCCGTGAATTTTAGGTTACTTAATGAATCAAAAAACAAAAAACAAGATTTGAAACAAGGCACTGAAATTAGCTCGCTCACAGATTCACTTTTTTCGTTTTACAGTAGTAGTAATGTTGAGGTGAATTTCCGCGAATAATATCCCGAGGGTATCGACAGGCATAAACGGTGTTGCCAGATTGAATTTCAAAATTATACACCGTATCTAAATTAATGGAATACTTTATTGAATGGTGGGGGAGGACCAGTTCTGTACAATGAGATTGCCAACATAGACGACCACTCTACACTAGGTGTAACACCTGTGATTGTACCACGCTTAGTCGATGATGACGTTTTCAATGATGGGGTATCTTAACAGACTGACTAGCAGTTTACATTTGTGTGCCCATTGCTCAAAAACTAATACAAAAATTTCGATCAAAATCCTTTGTCTTTACTTCTCAAACACTTGGTTCGTATCTAAAAAAGAATTATCTTCGTTTAATATAATTATAAGAGTTTAAATTTAATAAGTAAATAATAATAATAAATAGATACGATTTTATAAGTACTACGCGTTCAGCGATGTATGTTTTGTTACCGTGGTGAAGTGGGATAAACCGTGTGGTGTTTATATTTTTGTGCATACAATATATTGTCAAAAAAATAAACAACGCAGATTTCAATTAAGTATTTCCTTATAATTGAATGTTTACAGTATTTCCTTATAATTGAATGTTTACCTCTTTCAAACACCATGTACATGGCAGTAAAATGTACAATGAGCATCTTTTGATTTGTTTTATATTTCTCATGGTTTAATGTTTTGTTGTTTGTATTTTATATCTGTTGTTTGGTTTGGTTTTACGATCAGTCAGGCGAGAGTCTTGTAGGCGAACACCGTAGTCACGTGCGCTCATTGGAGTCGTGCTCCGATAAAAAGTTGTCTAAATTAATCAAATATATGAAAAGTGCTACTAATTAGTTAATTAATATATTTAACATTAACTGCGGCAGTAACTATAGAAATTGCTTAAGTTTAGTGTTTATTAGATCATTTCATATTCAGTCCAGTTTGTATTAACTTGGGTAAACTATCAAAATCTTAGTAAGTATTAATGTAAATTGTATATTTTAAACAAGTATTTTTTTTTGATAATTAAAGTTACTTCATTGTGTGCATAATTTTTTAATGCATTTTGTATATAATTCGTATCATGAATTTCAAGAATATAATCTCCCCTATAGCTTTTACGTGTAGATTACAAAAAAAATTCTTATACATATTTAGAAAGCATATAAACGAACGTCTGTAAACACATTAGTACTTTAATATAAGCAAAATGAAAACATCGTTACCATATTTTTTTATAATACTTTTTTTAATGAAATATTATTTCTATTGCTAACAGGTGAATACCTTCACAAACGAATAAAAGGTGTGCAAAAACTACATACATATACTTATATCTTAATCTACTGATTTATCGTAGACCTGGCAACATTAGGTAGAAGCACAATACAAACCTCTAAACACGCGAGCGGTCAAGAACCTTGTCAGTTATGAATAAATGAAATAATGTAGTTATAAACAGAACCAAAAGCAAGAATAATCCAAAATAGTCAGATCAGTTTCTGACTATTCACGTATTAGATAAAAAAAAGTTTTAGCGAACATGTGTTTTAGGTTTTTGCGGCTCTAACGTCTATATAAACTAAAACGACTATTTACTAAAAAAAATGAGGGCGTGTAACCATCACACGCGATTGAAGTAAAACTTGTTGATTGCGTCAATAAATAGTTTATAAACAAATTAATAAAGAATATTAAATTGAATAATAATAAAAATCATACAATAAAATTAATTATGTATATAAGAGCGCGCGACCGTGCTGCCATCTGGTTTCTATTTAAGTAAGTAACAAATGAAATCTAAGCTTCATTATCTGTAGTGCCATCTATCAGCTAATTCGGAACTTTAATAACACAGGAAATATGATTAGCAACTCTTTGTTATAAAGTAAATAAAATATAGAGTACGAACAGACTAATATGATAAGTAACGAATTAAATTAATTATGATTTAATAGAAGTTTTAGTTATGTTTAATTATTATCTAACCGGATGGTATAGAAACGTGACGCCATATTGCCGCAACGGACTTCCGTTGCATTGTCGTACAGTTACCTTCTAGTCGCGCCTAAAGAAGATTTACTTAAAAAAGTTTGCATTTTCGTGTTCAATTTCTCATAATAATTGCTAAAACCATAGACGCATTTTATCCTTTCATCTTATATAGTATCTATAGAAAACTACGAATTATGATAATCAAGATGATCGATAATAAAGAAAGAAAGAAGATCGATCATAAAGAAGATGATAACATTGAATAACATTGATAGATTGAATTAATTAAAATGTTTTATTATTGGTATAATACCTATCGTCAAAGGATACAATTACGGTCTCAATATTTGGTTTTATATTAGTTCAAGTTTAGGCTTTCGATATAAGCGTATATGACAGTTCTAACAAAAATGTCATCTAGTTTTTGATTGTTAATCTATATATGCTTATTTATATCTAGCAATTATATTCATATGGTTTACAGAGTTTAATAACGATTTTATATCCAGTCGATAGGTGGATTGTATACTTTTAAAGAAAAAAAAAAAAACAAAATTTGCATTCGAAATTAGAACGTGAATGGCACGAGCGCCGGAGGCTGGGGCTACCGACTGCACATGTGCACAATGCACGTGCTAGTGATCTCTTTAATTTTCATAATATTACCTTTATCTTGCAACACGCTTGCCAGTAAAATATCAATAATACTATACAATTATATTTATACACGCAACGTTGCACTGAAAGGAAGTTTGTATTTATTAATCCGGATCTAACAATCTCTTTGAGCTAATTGGAATGGTTTATAATTTTTGCATCAGTTTGATATCCGATTTAGGTAAACACGATGGTAGTAAAGTGTTCATTTTTTAGTGCACATGAGGGAAATATTCGATCGTCGTGTCGATTTCGAAGGGTTGACTCATTCAAGATTGGAGTGAGGTCGCGTTGCTAGGAGCAACGGAGTACCAACGGCTGGCAAACGATGTCAGGTAATCGACCTGTATGAATCGGATAACATGTAATGGTTACACGGTCATATATTTTTTCTAATGATAAAAACGCAAATTAAATCTAAACAGACTTATTTCACAACGATACTGTCTGATTGTCTATACGGCTGTATATAAACTGATGAGGTTAAAAGAAAAGTGGTAAAAACCACAAAATTATCGATTATTATCATTAATCAATTGATTTCTATATATATGGATTTGTGTAAAATTAACAATACCAAGGTATACTCGATGGTTATTATAGTGTTTTATTTTTATAAACAAAAGTGCAATATTACAATTTTAAGCCATCTTCTAAGGTACATATTTACAAAAGTGAATAATATATTTTTTAATTTTCATAAAATGCGTTGATATAAATTATTCTAATTATGGTAATATTTCAAAGATAGTGCGATTTGAAACAAAGATTAATAATCTTTATTAGAATATTATCAAGTAATTCCGAAACTATAGTTAAAACATTGGAATTATGTAATAGCGAAAAATTCAAAGGTTCATAGAAAAATGTTAGTGATTCACAGAACTCTCAGATTTTTCAAAAATACTCACTTCAGTCATCTGAGTATTATTCCTAATCAGTTTATGTATTTATATTTCAAAGTATGTATAATAAGATCGTATGTTAATTGGCCTTCAGAGAAATTACATAACTATCCTGAGTCAAATTGTTCTGTAATTTTTTTAAGTATGAACTTTTGCTGTCAAGTACAACTTTAGTATTCGTCCATTATTACTATGGTACTTATAACGAGGCAATTTGTATCAATACGCAGATCAATGGTCATCAGTTGTTTCAAAGCCGCCGCTGCACCTGCTTAAACCTAAATATCAGGTAATAGCGCGTTCTCGATGTCTTCAATTGTAGAAATTTAAGTTTTATCACAATACAAATAAGGTTCGTATTTGAAATGAATGCGGCATGTAAGTAAAACCTTTGAGAATGTGGATCGTAATTTTCAGTGCCAAACCGCGGAATTTGCGGCGTACGCGGCGGTTACAGTGCGTTTAAGAAAACAATATTTTATAGAAGTTATGAAAGTTCAAGGACAAGGAACGATATATTATAATATCTATGTACGAGTCGTGGCGGTCAAGTGGTGTGGGTTCGAACTTCGGCATTTACCAACGAATTTTTCTGAATTCGTATACATTTACTAATTTAGATTGGTAACACTATCGAGTGACGGTGAAGGAAAATATGGAGATGAAACCTGAATCTTAGAAATATTCTTGTAGTAGTACCGTATGTGGGAGAAATGAGAATATAGAATTGTGGATTTCTTACAATTTGATATCGCCAATACATCGTGGCCTGGCGTGGTGATGATGCCTATGGGAGGTCAATTCCTCTTGGGAGGTCTATGCTCCTGCAGTGGGTTGTGCTGATGATTGGAATTATTAAAAAATAAATAACATAAGATCACTACCTCGCTACCATTGTTGTTTTATCCTTTTTGGTAATTAACAATTTGATTGTATGAGCGAATAGCTCATCTACATTTTTAAGATTCTCCTGTTTGGGACTTAACCAACAACTTTTAGCTAAGTTTCATCTTGCTACGTTTTTTAAATAAAAATTATAGCGCCACGTAACTACGGAACATTGTCACGATAAAAAATATTAATTATTATATAAATATGAGCAACATCGATCACGTTGTTAGATGTTACGCGATCACGAACAGGTGTAATAGGAGCAACTTATTAATCAATTTGTAGTTTTGTCTGTAAATGTAATTATTTTTCAAATTTTGTGATAGACATGTATTATAATGTCCACGGATATATGTCATTATTTTGTCACTCTGTTAGAACTAAATTAAAAGCAGTTTGATTGATTGATATAAACAGTGGCTGTGTCTTTATGACCACGCAATAAAAGTGAAAACACGTGGTTAATAACGACTGGAGCCGAGTATATGCTATTCAGTGCATCACCAACCCGAGCGCGCTTGATGTCGAGAATAGCCGAGTAAACCCGATTTAGTGCCACCGACCCGAACGTAACAATTCACATTCGTTCACTGTTGAGCTTGAAGAAGATTTCATTTCATTACAAATTTGAACATAGGAAGTATAGATATATTTATATACCATCTCATTCACCGGCAATAAGAATTGTCAAGACTATTGTCACTTACAGAATACGTCAAAAAATAATTCATAAAACTTCTTTTTAATATATTCTCAACCCATTAACCAAAATTGTAAATCGGGAATATATATTTAATTTCAAAATTGATAGTGTAAAATTATTATCAATAACTTAACTTTTAGAAATCATAAAATATAAGTGATAATAAAATGACAACATAAAAGTAATTATTGTTTATAATCACCTGCAGAACCGGAGCCACAGTTAAAAATACATTATTATAACGCATTCACTTCAATTGTGATAATTCCAATATTTATATTAACATTATTGAATCGATTTCTAAATCAAAACACACCGAGGAGACATGTGAATACAATATGACAAATGAATGCGTTTGTCTAATGCTAAAAGGTTAGTCAGCGTAGGGGCATCCATAACACGAGATTGTTCCGGTGACAATAGCCACGATGAACACTCGTTTACATTCATTCCACTCTGATGATTAAGGTCGTTTTGAAAATACAGTAAATTTACAAAAGATATATTCATGATTAATTAGTGATCACGAGAGACTGTGTTTACTTGAATCTGCTTAATTAGAAAAAAAAAACTTCTAAAGACTAATATTTTTTTGTGATGGTCTCTCAAAGTTTCAGTTTAGGGCAAACGCTTAGGGCGCAGCTGAATGGCAACAAGTTTAAGGATTTGGGCTATTGACTTGAATACAATAAATCGAACTAAACACACATTTGCATTTATACTAATCTATACTAATATTATAAAGCTGGAGGGTTTGTTTGTTTGATTGAACGCGCTAATGTCAGGAACTACTGGTCCGATTTGAAAAATTCAACGTATATATCATAATATCAGTGTTATATAGCTCATTTATCGAGGAAGGAGGAAGAATCAAGTATCATCACGCTAAGACCATTAGGATCGGAGCACCAATGAAGAATGTTTCGAAATAGTTTTTTTTTCGTTTCGTGAGTTTCCGCTTCCGCATGTGGGCGTTAGCCCAAAGTAACTATTCCATGCGGACAAAGTCGCGGGCAGAAGCTAGTGTCTTCATATGTGTCCTACGTAAAGCGTAATTTTGTTTCGAGTCCGATCATTTTGGGCAAAAACTAAAACTCGAACAACGAACAGTTTTAACCGTAGCACCTAGGAAAATGTAATGTATAAACATTCTTTGCATAGCATAGATGAGCTCTAGAAAAATATTATTGAAAATTCATCTTCCCAATGGCTTAAATATGGCGTGAGATATGTTAACTATTGTGAACATCATATATCAGTTGTAGCACCGCCATATTGGCATGTTTAGGCCTTTCACGTATCACCTTATGATGATGAAAATCAAGTATCTAAGTGGATTCGTAGGCGTCTGCACTGTGATGCGACCACTATGCATATGGGGATCAACCCGTTACTTTGCACTTTCGCCTGGAATAGATTGGCGACTACCAAGTCTTATTACTGCAATAAAAAACGTTTGATTTTATTTGTCCGAGTGTACCTGAAAAAGTTACACCTGAAACTAGTATTAGAGAGAGAGCGAAATATTAGTAACTAAAACAATAAAAAGAATTGCAAACGCGTTTCTTAGGTGACAGTTGACACTGTTGATATGTAACTGTAAACATAAAAAAAATATATAATTAATTAAAATGTGTTCCAAATTAACGTGTAATAACCACAATCGATTACACGTGTTTCGCTCCGTTATGCAGCATCTTCAGATCGATGTTGACTCTTCCGATGCGAACGGGCGGACAAATAAAATCAAACATTTTTTGTTGCAGTAAGCCGCCAATCTATTCCAGGCGGAAGTGCAAAGTAACGTCCACTATAATATCTAATGATGGATATCCGCATTCTTCAATCAAATATTATAGGTAGAATCGTAATCCATTACCCACGCATATTTCATGTTTATCCAACTACAAATGTAAATAAATATCTAAACTGAATTATATTTGTTAATAAAAATGGAAAGTGATCTTATAAAAGACACTTTTATTTGTTAGATTACATCGCAATAAGTTTGTAGATAGGAGGTACCTTTGTAACAAAAGGTCTTTTAAAAAAATGTAACGTCGTCAGCTTATGTTCGGGGTGATCATATGTTGTCAAAATTTACATATTTTTTACTGATAATATTTTTAGTTGTCCTTTACATTATTATATGTGGGTGATTAATACTTTTATTTATTTATTATTGTTTTAAAAGGTTTACTGAATTGATTTATATGAAGTTTATATCACTTTCTTGTAAGATATTAATTCCATTTCCAAATAATTTCAGCTACCTACCTGCCAAATCATTTTTTTTAATATTAATACATAACAATAAATTTGCCTACGTTACTTGCAAGTGCAATGTGTGTTAGAAACGTATCTTTTTCTAAATATAAGACCGCATTCAAATAACGATCGCGTTCCTAATCGCTTATTTTGTTTATGTGGTTACAACCTTAAAAATTGGTTTCTCTATGCAAATGCGTATCTCGTGCCCGCGACAGGTGACACGCGGCACCCTTAATTGTTTTTTATAATAATATTCAAATATTATGACGTTTTTTCTTAGCGTTTTTGTTGCAGAGGATGGCGCGAGTGTCGTGCCAGGTGGTCCAGAAAAAAACTGTTTCTTTCACCGTAACAGCTTGCCGGGTGATTGTATATAAATGGAGTGACGCATCTACACAATGCGTTAATTAATGATGAGTAAATAAATAATATTTAAATTGTAAGAATAGATTTCGTGATATAGAATAATAAAGAATCACATTCATGATATTAACAGTAACTTCAAATGCCACTAAAAACAAAAGAAAAATGCAAAACAATAAAAAAATAAAACATCTCTAAAAAATACACAAAACTTGTGACCGTAAATGTTAAAAGTAAAATTGATCTTTATATTATATCAAGACATGTAGTAAAATTATCATGATAATGTCCTCCTCGCGGTATTCGTGGTATTTTTGGGAATGAGAGTGAATGTGATACGAAAAACCAAATTTTGTTTTCAATGTACGGTTACAAGGTATACAGTTTAACGGGCCGAAATAAATATTCAGATGGTATTTATGTAATAGATGTTATGTAATGAATGTTCATATTTATTACAAATCGGTAAGAGTTCAAAGGGTCCAATTGTGCGTTTGTCGTGTGCGCATAGCGTGCAACCCTCTGCCAGTGCACACCTGCTACTCAATTATTTGGTCATTAGTAAACCACGGTTAACGCTGAGCCGAAATTACTGTGCCAATCCTACCTTTAGTTTTCAAATATTTCTTTTTATTTTATACTACCAACTGAACACAACTTTTTTACGAAATTAAAAAAAAGCCCACACTTATAGGTGGTGGGGTTCCAATGGTTTGTTTGTCCGTTGGAACATTAGACCAAAGTCCGCAGGTTTGAACTCTGGCGTGTAAAAATAAATATTTCGGAATTCGCGTACATTTACTAATTTAATTTGGTAACAATATCGGCTAATGGGGAAGGAAAATATCGTGAAGAAACCTGAACATACAAAATGTTCTTTTAGTAGTACTGTAAGTGGGAAAACATAGACCTGTGGATTTCTCAGAGTTTGAAATCGTCAATATGTCGTGAGCTGGCGTGGTGATTATGTCTTTACCTTCCTTCGGGAAGCGGCCTATGGCCCTGCATTGGGTCTCTCACAGGGTGACAATTATAAAAACAAAATCTATAAGCGTCTGCCAGAACGTAGCTTTTTTAGCGGCGAAGGAATTTTGAGAATCAGATTTGTAGTACCACTTGTAAAATTTTAAAAACATATCACAGGTTATTATAAAACGAAGTGAGGATGGTTGAGTGGTTAGCGTGTTCAGACACCAAGTCGATTGATGCACCTTTGAATTTTTGCTAATGACGCGAAACGTGTAGTCCGGTGAAGCTGTGAAGACCCGTCAGGCCAATAGCATAGCCAGTTCGAAAAAAAAAGCCGAAACGTTTTGAGAAGGAAAACGTCGTGATAGCGTGGTGATAGGGCTTTTTCTAAGCTCGCCTTTCTAGCTAGCTACCACTTTCAAGTTGAAATCTTAAAAGAGGGATTGGAATTATTAAAGGAGTGGGAAAAAAAAAAAAAAAAAAAAAAATTAAAAAGAAGATAAAAAAAAGGGAAAAAAAAAAAAAAAAGGAAAAAAAGTTTTTAAAAAAAAAAAAAAAAAAAAAAAAAAAAAAAAAAAAATTTAAAAGAAAAAAAAAGAAAAAAAAAAAAAAAAAAAAAAAAAAAAAAAAAAAAAAAAAAAAAATAATATTTTTTAAATTAAGTTTCATTTGAGGAGGGAAGACATATAGGCAAATAAAAATACACTTTAGATGTACCTTTTTTCTTGATTTCGAATATATATAAACTCAATATTGCAAAAAACTATAGATACACACGTGTTTCGTTGGACAGCAGAATATAAAATTTTACTTTTAACCACATTACAGTAATCAACGTCTCCTAGAATAAATTTTAAAATTAATTTATGAAGTGTGTATATACATATAAACTGAGTCACAGTGTTTTTGATGACTGTAATAAACTACTATGACGGTGGTCGTTAATTTGAAAATAATTTAATTAGGTACCTACTTACGCATATGTATGTATGTAAATAGTGCCATCAAAACCCGTGTAGAGCGATTTTTATCTCATAATTGCAGGTTGAATCGTTCATCAGGGGCGTGATGTCAGCCGAACCGAGCTGAGGAGGGTCATAGAAGTGTGAGGACACAATGGGCGCCCCCCGCGGTATTGTGCGCTAATGTATGCGCGTGCGCCGACGGCGACAGCGGCCAAGACGCCACAACACAAACATTTCAACGCGTTCAATTTATTGTTGTGTCGCACAGAGTTGTGCTACGCAAAAAATATGGTGTTAAGGTGCGGTACCCGTATAATTTACAATATAAAAAAATCATAGTTTAAAAATTCTATAAAATGACATTTTTTTAGATTAAACTGGTGTATTACGAGTGTCGCTTAGACTTACAAAAAAAAAAACAAACAAACTCACTACATTACAATAATACTTTATAGTTAGTTAAATGTATCACTAAAGTTAAAGAACATAGCCCAGTACTTGAGCCTGGTTTTATTTCTGTCGGTGTATTTGTTTGTCAAAATGGAAGATGCAGGTATGATATTGGAATTTTCGGCGCGAACTCTGTGCTTTTTATTTTAATTCATAAACTTGCGTGACTCTGTATTTTGTAATATAGGTCGCATTTGAAGTGACGTAGTTCTGTTAGTGTACATAAGTGATATTAATTAGAATAATAAATAATAAGGTAAATGAATTCTGAGTTGGCACAAAACTTCTTGGAAGGTTTTAACAAAGTAGCGGCACTATTAGAAAAGTGCTGTTTAAAGATTACAAGATCCTAATACTATACTTGACATTCTCAGAATTGTGTATAGACAAACGATATAGTTAACAAGTATAAATTTTTTGCTTTTTAGACATGCATTGTGAAATTTTGGGACTTTCATTTTTATTTATTTTAGCTTATCAGGAAGTTTGTTGAAAATCGACTACAAAGCTACATACGAATAGAGAAAGCGTGTTCATAAAACGAATCTCATCTATTGTTCGTATAGAAATAATGTACGAGCATGTAGTGAAACGGCACTTTAAGGAAAATCGAATATGAGGTCCTGACCGAGGATGACTCAGTTGTCGAGAACCTTTTTGAATATTATAATAGTATGTAAACTAGTTGTCGTGTGAAACTGGTTGTTGCGCTTCAAAACAATTAGACATTTTTATAAGTACAGTGTTCGCTATCAGTTTATTCTATTAGGCTCTGATTAGATTTCTAAATTTTCTGTTCGAGAGTAATAGAAGTCCATCATATCGTCTACATTATTACTTTGTAGAGCGTACAAATTAAAATTATAGATACAAAAACGATATTTTAAAAGTGTACACTACACAGTACTATTGACTTGGAACTTGTTTTTTACATCCACTGTTTTTTTGTGATTATATCCATTGCTAGCTGTGCCCACGACTTCATTTGCGTGGAACGTACTGTAAAAAAACAGTGACAAATTAAATCATCTGAATGTATTAAGCCCCCTTGCTAACCTTTGAGCTAGTTGCCTGAATAAAATCGGCTGAGTGCCTTAAGCGCTCGCCTTAGTAGTCCGGTGAAGCTGTAAATACCTTACCAGGTCAATAATGTAGTCAGTTCGAAGAAAAAAAAAGTATTAAGTCTATTTACTTATCTACTTTTCTTTCGTACTTAAGTCGCGTCGTCATTAAAATTACAATAATTTCTGATAGAGTGAACCGATTTTAATGAAACCAAGACTAAATGTTACTCGATGATATGCTTTATGATTTTCTTGGTGAGGTTTTATCGTGAACTTTAGCAGTACTTTAGCAGTTATAGGTGTTAAACAACAGATAAATAGACAGATAGACATTTCTAAAAATGAAATGTATTTTATTACTTATTCCAACACGCAACGATTTTATTCACAAAAACCTTAAGAGTACAGATACGTTAGATTTTCATTCTACACTTTTTTTAAGTAAGCTTTTTGCGATTGTTTTACTAGTTGGGGTTTATTTACTTTGTTTTCCTACAATTTCAAATGAAGAATATACGTATCACGGCCACCCAGCATTGAAAGGCGGTTCAGTTATGCTACTCAATTGATTGTTAGCAAAAACTGCATTTGCATAGAGTACTCGCTGCTCGCTGAGATAACGGCCACCGCGGGCTCTTCCCTCGAGCTAGAAACCACACTAGCACGTGGATAAATTATCATGGAATGTAATTTGAATAATTTGTATCAGTAATTAAAGATAATGCTGAACATTTATGTTCTTGTTTTTATCTTGTTATATTTATCATAAGTTACAATCGCTGTGATAAATATATGTGTTTGACATGTATGTATCATTCATTACACAGTATAAAACAAAGTCCCCTGCCGCGTCTGTCTGTCTGTCTGTTCGCGATAAACTCAAAAACTACTGAACGGATTTTCAAGCGGTTTTCACCAGTGGATAAAGTGATTCATGAGGAACGTTTTGGTATATAATTGGCAGGGTTTTTTTTTGTAATCAGGGCGGGACAACGTCTGCGGGGCCCGCTAGTTATAAATAAAGGCAATTATATTCAAAAGTACCAACTTGAATAACTCTAAATACATGTTAGATGTTATAAAAATAGTTAAATGAATTAGGAAAATTGTTTCTAATAAATATTTATATCTATATGTATTCCAAACATAATATTTTTTATATACTTAACAAGGAAGACAAATAATGCGATTGCGAGAAAAGCGTTAATGTTTTTCAAGTCTATGTAACAAATTCTATGTTGTTAAGTCTATTCTTTGCCGTGGCAAAGAATAAGCCGTTTACATTACAGACCGTGTTCTATAATGTAAACGACTAGAAGGATTTTTACACATGTTACACTATTATTTAATTACTAATTTCTGCCCATGACTTCGTCTGCGTGGAATAGTTACTTTGGGCTAACGCTAACACGCAGCGGAAGCTCTCGAAAGGAAAAAAAACATGATTTTGAAACATTTTTCATTGGTGCTCCGCTCCTATTGGTCTTAGCGTAATGATATATAATAATAGCCTATAGTCTTTCTCGATAAATGATCTATCTAACACTGAATTTTTCAAATCGGACCAGTAGTTCCTAAGATTAGCGTGTTCAACCAAACAAATAAACTTTATAATGTTACTATACTCGTACTTACCTCGAGCCGTTATTCAAATTACAATATCTTTTGATAGGGTGGACCGATTTTAATAAAACAAAGACTAAGTTACTCCTGAACATATGCTTTATGATTTGTTTTAATGTGAACCGTGTACTTTAGCAGTGATGCGTGTTTATACAAACAGACAGACATTCAGACATTTTCAAAAATGATTCAAATGTATTCTATTACTTATTCCTAGACATCTGCAACAATTTTATTTACCGTAAATCAAAAAAGTACAGACACGTTATATTTACATTCGTATTATATGTATAGATGATCTTTGAGAATTAAAGAAGAGGTTTTGTATTCGGTTTCTTTCTCGTGTCAGGAATTCTATTATTATATATATATATATATTATAATTGATAACAATTTGTTAGTATTACTTGATAACTACAAACTTCTTTCACGTTAAAATTATATTAAAATAAAATATAGTATATGTCATAATACTTTTTATATTTACGAATAACTACAGTAAACTATATTTCGTATACTTTCGTTTATTTCATGTGTTTTTTCTATCTGTATCATATTGTTTACTTTATGTAGCAGGTGACTAGGTAAACATGATTTGTGTTAGACATTATGTTATATTTATATATGTTATTCTAGTTACAACCTATATCCCTGATATTTCCAGACAGACTCGAGACATATTTTCCAGACAGAAAGTCTGGAACATATTGAAGTTTTTCTGGCAAACATTGCTCAGTCAGTTGATAATTATTATGTAATTTAAAACACTCTGCTAGATCTTCAATTAACGGTGTAGTTGAAACAAATATAATTTTAAATAAGTTAAAATAAAACAAATATTATACCTACTGTTAATATGAGCTACATTAGTACCCTACATGTTCTTTGTGATAAATGTGGATACCACCCACCCAATGCACGCAGGATCTTCAATACGCCGCGACAATATAATAAATACGACATACATATATTTATTTCATTATTTGTAAACGCTACACTTTCATATAACTTATAAACATATTGTAGTCATAGATTCAATACTTTGAGTATTTTGTATTGGCTACACCGATACTATTACGTTTTTCGCTCGTTTATTATGTTTATGTATAGAGGAGAAAACATTAACAATTGAAAGCAAAATTATACATTTCTTAGAAGATTTCTTTGTAAACGATGAAGTAAAACTTCCCCCTCTCCTGCGCATTCTCACCATACCGTTTTCCCCACATCACACATCTCTGGCTGCGTAGTGCTTACACAAATCCTGGTAGTATAAAAGTGTTCTATTAAATTAATATATCGTGCTATTTTTTTAAAGTAACGACTAAGTGTCATAGTAAGTAAAATTAAAAAAACAAAACGAAATCTGAGCAGTGGCGTTTTGTTATTCGCACAGCAGCAAACATCTACAATTTTATTTATATAGACTAGTAAGAACAGTCGGTGTCACCAGAGTTATAATGTTTCTACAGAGACCACATGTTTATTATTATTATTATATTCTGTATCGTGTGGGACTTTATAATACGCTATCAATTCAACTTTAGGAATATGCCGGCTTTTTTTCCATCCTCATTTTCTTGAGATAATATTTGCGCTACGAAGATCTAAAAATAATGAACATATCATGGTATATAGCACTTTTGGAAACATAAGATACATTTAAGAATAGATCAAGTGTACTAATTTTTTTTTCTATATAAATAAAATTATAGAGGTCTCTGCCTTGTACGCAAAATCACTCAAGGAACGTACAAAATTTTGTTCAAACTTTGTTTTCTTGCTTCTTAGACTTGCTCCCGTGGTCATTATCTAAAAATAGATTATCATATTAACAGTATCATCATTACATAGTATAAACTATTTACCAATAAAAAATCTCTTTCCTCGGTGTGTTTTCTTACCGTGTAGAAGTGGGGTAAGCGGTATAGCGGCTCGGGTTTTTCCTCTTTTTATTATTATTTTATTTCCTATTATATGTCCTATGATACATTGTTAAGATATAAAACAACATGGGTGAAGTCGCGGATATCACTTAGTTATATATAATTATGTGTAGATTATTAACCTAATTACCAATCACTAATACAAACTCGAATTGAACAAATTGGTAGAATTATTCAAACTTTAAACTGTTTTCAACTTCACTCTCAAATAACTTATCAGTTAACGCTAGTATGAGTATGTATATATCTCAAAAACATCCGTCCGAAGTCATAAAAAATGTGTATATGAGTAATAATACAATATAAACAAATAAGATATCGAACCACTTAAAATTCTTTATTTATATGAGCATGTAAGCAAATTCCGACATGATGGTTTTTATTGCGATACTTAATTGGCCGGGAAGTGTAAATTAGAGGACAATACAAAAAGTTTCAAGGTTCAAAGGACGTCCGAGACTCTTGACTTTAATCTTTATAGGGATTATAATCGCGCCACAAAAACTGAGATTATAGCGTCCGCGGCCAATATGTTTGATTACTAGGATAATATCTGATAAGAAGCGTAAATTCCACCTTTATAAATCTATATAAACAAAATTACTGATGTCAGCCGTTGTGCGGATGTCGCTCAAAAACTACTGGATGTATTTCGATCTTATTTTTTTAGTTTTACTTCTTAGATACTTACCGTGTTATTACAAAAAAGGGTAAATACGTGTTAAATACTTGCTTTAAAAAGGTTTCGTAATAAATGCACCGCGCTCGCCCGAGGCAAGTTTGCATTATCCTTTCTCGCAAGTCTAACCTAACGTAACCAAAGCGAGACAAAAGAGCAAGATGGCGAACGTTCAGCGACCGCGGTGCATTTAATACGAAACCTTTTTAAGGCCAGGATTCAATACGTATTTAACTTTTTTGTAATAACACCGTTGGTTTTTATCTAAAATAAATATCACAATAGCTTTGTTTAATACAATGTTCTAGTTATTTGCAGTTACAACCGATGATTTTAAAATATAACATGATATATTATTATTTAATGTATTAAGTCCAAAGGTATTATACACAGTAACGCTTGTAACATCAGCTATTCAAATTAAATATACTCGACAAGTTAATCAATTCATAAACTAAGTCGCAGGTGTGAAGAATGTCATTTATGAATCCCGGGATACTCATAAATCCCGCTGTCTATTATCCGACAACATTCCAAAAGTGAAATTATTTATTTTGTACGGGGCGTGAGTTACCGGTCGACCCGCCCCTTCGTTACTATGTTAATTCAAGGCTACTATATCAGCTGCTGACCAACCTAACGTTATGCCGATAAAAAATAAGTTTATCGGCCTTAATGGAGTGCTTAGTGGTTTCAACTGGATTTTTATTTTTACGGGATATTTTATAGTGGGAGTGACATAACGAGTCCCTATAGAACAAAGATTTTCGATTTCATTTCGATATATTTATGTAGTCTCAATTTGAAATTTTATTATTATCACATGACCAGTCTAAATTTAGGGTATAGACCTCAATTGGGTCAATTGATAGCCTGTTTGGGTACCTCGTTGATCGGCGTACCCTACGGATTCTTTCGACGGAGTCGGGGCTGGAGTCGGGATGAAAATATAACATGGTGATACGGCTTTTTCTAAGTCCACCTGACTAGCTACCACCCTCAGGTGGAAAGTCTGTCGCCAAGCACCTGTCGGTGTGCTTCGGCAACTGCACTAGACCAATACCCTCTAGATTTCGTGTGTTTACCATCTTGGATGTAGTCCGGTGAAGCTGTTAAGACCTTGCTAGGTCAATAGCGTAGACAGTTCGAAAAAAAAAACCATCTTGGATCACATCGTCATTTAGCATCAGATGAGATTGTTGTAAAAAAAAAATCTATGTAATATGCGAGCTTATACGATACAATTTTGACACTCAGATACGCGCGCGCCGTCAGGCGTCGGTAGTCTTTCGATATTGTAAGGAAAACATATTTAACAAATAAATACGTAACATGTATCTAATACTGAACTCAATGAGCGAGCTTTATTCGTTGCCTCTACACTTTTTTCATACTTAATGCTGTAATTGTTATAATTTGTCATGCCGCCATCAAATAACCAAGCTATGACAAAATTTTAAATATAATTTTGAGAGGAATTTTATACTTTATAATGTTTTAAATAGAACCCAATATTAAAATTATTAAAAACTTTTCTATCAATCTCAGTATCGTAATACTAAACAGTATTGCTTTAAATTTCTCTTTACAATGAAATAGGTTTTAAAATATTTAAAAAATTGACGTGGACAATGTAATTGGTTATTAAAAAGCGCATATATCACCGACGCTAGGGAGGCGCGCAGCCGACCGCGTGGGAGACATGGGACGTGATTTGTGTGGTACCATGGTACGTCGACACGCCCCTTCATTAACATGCTAATGCTGATTCTGGAGCGATCGGGATTCATCCCACGTTGGATCTCTATCACAGCCGATAACCTAAACCAGCGTTCATTACGTTAACATTATCAGTCCTCATTTTTCTAGTGTCGGACGGTATAATAAATCTCCTATTGAGTTATATTAACTCTAACATAGCGAATTATTGGGTCTATAGATCAAAAGCAAGAGACAAATATGGGCATGTGTTCAAACGTAGAAAATATGACGTAAATGTAACGATGGTAAACAGTTACTTCAAATATTTATATTTCGAAAAGCTTATTATTAGAATAACGAATAGTGTAATGAATATAACCACGTAATGGATATGAATTTTTTGAAGATAATGTTATTCTGCTGTTGATTATCCGTTGTCCGTTATTATTATTAGCGATAACGACACTAATTCAACATGCGAACAGGCAACCATTATGCCACAATAACTAAGGTAGGAAGTGGATGTCACTTCATGATACTTATATTCAGAATCTACGAACAAAAAATACTCATTTTATTATCGCGTCTCTGCTACAAATACAATACGAAAATAACAAACTGCCCGGCAACAGAATAATTGACAACAGTTTCTAACAACAATTATTGTAAGATAACATAACAGCATAATTCATTATTGATATAGCCGTTTTTGTCATCCATACATGCTATTGCTAAAAATGTACTTAACAATTTTTTTTATATCTGAACCTAAAAAATATCAACAAATTAAAGTCAATAATACTTTATTCAATTTAAGCTCTGAGAAGGTGTTTATGAACGTCAAAGCTACCACCAGTTCGGATAACAACCCAGTCATCGACAAGAACCGGCAAGAAACTCGATCTGTTTTATCTTTTCATAATATACAAACATAGATAGTTACATTCGTTTTTGGTCTATGCACAGAGAGGGCCGTCATTTCCAGACGTCACCATCGTGCACATATTAATCCACCTATAATAGCCTTTAGATATTAAAATCCGCTTGACATGGTGCTTGAACTCACTATCCGGCAAATCAGTAATGTACTCCGGAACTTTGTTATAAAACCTAACACTATTACCAAAAAACCGTTATTGGTTTTAATCAGCCTGAAACATGGAATGACCAATTTCCTACTGTTCCTATTATTTAAATTATGTTGGTCTTTTAGTAAATATATTTTTAATCTGCTTTAATTTACCCTTACTCGTTTTGGTTGATCTCTTATGTTATATATATGGTCGATGTGTATTAACAATAAGATTAATAAAATACTTGTCTGATCATACAGTGTATGTAAAGGCTAGTTGCGCATGCGTGTGGCCGAGAGGGTGGCACAAGCGGCCGCGGCGTGGCTCTGCCGATGACAATGCGTGCCGTAGTAATGTATGCACGCCGGGGAGGTCTCGCGCAATCGTGGGAAGACGATATCGTCGCGATCTACCTTTTTACACACTCTTTAAGTACTTTACAAATATATAAAATAAAATACATACTACAATATATTATAAACAACTGTCAATAGAAAAGGTATCGGTCATTTTCTTACAAATATCTCACAAATGAACCTTTAGATACAAATTTGTAATTTTTATTTTTCAATTATCCTAAGTAATGTTGTAAATGCGAAAGTGAGCTTGTTTATTTCTTATGATATCACACCTTAACTACTGAACCGATCATCGTTACATTTTGTATACAAGTTGCCAAGAGTACAGAAAAGGACACAGAGTTCGTATCTTCCCCAAAATTATATACTGTTACCGAGAGATAGTTCAAATCTACATTAACGCGGTCGAAGCTGTGGGCAAAAGCTAGTAAATGTGTTTGTGGAAATGGTTATCCATGATAAAATTTATGATATAAAAAACGTATGACAAAAATTATTAATATTTTTTTACATTTCATACATACAGTGAATGATGGCTCAAATGACTTATATCCAGTAGCTTTATTAAAAAATAAAAGGGAAATAATTTTTAATGTTGATTGGGTGTGTGAAAAAAAGGTTACGTTAAGTCTAAGATTAGAAACCTGTTGCAAAAAAGAATCAAAGAGTATTTCTCTAGATTATTGCATTATCACCTTTGCCCACATATCTATGCACAATACTGAAGTGACGCTATTTTTTGTTGTACGACTATTCTCACTCACTATTTCCTTCGCTACGTTTTTTAGCGCTACGTACCGTAGCAACGTCGTAGCGGCTGGCGTGGCGTGTCGCGTCAGTTTCTCAACTCGAATAATTTGCATAGCCTTTTTGTCTGTAATAATACGATGCGTATTTTAATTGGCCGCGATTAAATCTTAATAAATCGGTCCGTATTCCCACAGGCGTTCATCGAGCGCTCGCAATTATGCCGGCGGCCTGTGTTGTAATTTGGCGATGCCCGCGGCCAAAAGTCAGAAATTGCTCAGTTTCAGCGTTACACCTCTGCAGACTAAATACTAAAACGCTGCGGCATCGCGTGCGTCGTCTGTGAGGCGAGTGCCGACCGCAAACACCGGCTCACTTGAAATTCACTCCTCAATTACCAATCGTAAATTCCAACTAAATTAATAACGCTCTTTTATAGTCATTATTACGAACGTGTTTCAATCAGTTTATAATAACACGAATTTTTAAGTCAATAAATTGAGTTCTAGCATTCATAGATCAAAACATATTAGAAGAGAAAATATCCAAGTCTGTATACGCGTATTTGCATACACGGATATCCCGATTTCAAAAAAAAAATATTATTTACCAACAAACTTGTAGAATATGTTATCAATATTCCAAAACAAAATATAAATTATCTCGCAAAACATAATACAAAATTGTTTATAAAAACTTAAACCCATAACTAAGCAAATGCAGAAGGTATGCATTCCAAAGCCGTAGCTCTAAGCACCGGCTAATTATTTGGGTTACAGGGGAAGCTTATTTCGGCACATAAAGCAGTATCGAACCAAAACTAATTTATATTGGAATGTGATATACGCGCGGGCGGTGAGTGGCCCGAGGGCACGCGCTGCTCCAGCGGTTTTAATCACCTTAACCCTAAGTTAACTGCTGTTGAAACACTACCGACGGGAAGGAGGTAAACAGCCGCCGACCGGCACAGACGCAATGCGGGCGCCACGAGCCCGTCCGACCCAAATCGACATCATTTAATTCACGGCCAACTGACCTCATCTTTGCTCTGAGATTTATTTAAATTGACTTTCGGAGTCCATTGATGATAATTCTAATATTATATGATAGTATTTCGTTACTTACATTAATATATTGATATGGTTATCGGTATTAAGGTTTCCATAATTTTTGATCATAAATAACTCTTTACAATCATGTCCTCTTTTGCGTAAATTATTGCGATAATGTAAACGATTTTATTGAAGCGATAATGGCTCAATGATATTATTGTCAGACACCAGGTCGACCGAAGTAGGTTTCGAGTCTTAAAATGAGTTGAAGCTTTCGTTAAAAAAAAAGATTGTGATGAACTAAAGCATATTCTCTTAGGCCACATAGTGATTTAATGTTATGTGGGATTGTGGTTAAAATCTAAAAACATATAGGGTGTTATTACAAAAAAGTTAAATACGTATTGAGTACTTGCTTTAAAAAAGTTTGGATACTTACGTATTAAATGCACCGCGCTCGCCGAACGTTCGACATCTTGCTCTTCTACCTCTGTTTGGTTAGGTTATATAGACTTGCGAAAAAGGATAACACAATCTTGCCGCGGCAGCCGTCGCCAAGCGCGTTGCACTTAATACGTAAGTATCCAAACTTTTTTAAACTACGCTGTTGGCCTAGCAAGGCATTTACAGCTCCACCGGACTACATTAAAAAAAGTGTTTTATTTTATAAGGGAGATATTGTCAAGTGAACAAATGGGAGTATTATATGTGTATCGATGTGAATGATCGTTTGTATAACTTTATGATTATGTGTATGAATGTACATATGTATGTATAGGTTTCCGTTAGGGATGGCAATTCTTAGCAAAAAAAAACTATTTTTAATTCGATCCGAATCGTGTTCTGTGGAGTCGATTCATGAAAAAGAGAAGTCTCTCTAGATATAGGGTGTTTTCATTAGATGACATTGCGGTCGAACGCTAAAACCTATAAGGTATAAAGAGAGTCTCTTGAAATTTGTATTGAACCTTATTAATATTATTCTACTAAAAAAATAAATTGAATATTATCCGAGTGAAAGGGAACAATATTTGTGTTAGTGTAGTTGACAGCGCCGTGCGATACGACGCGACGCGGCGCGGTGGAACGCTCGTCGGAGTGGGATCAATAGATCGATAGCAGTTGTCATCGAAAATCGATTTGGGTATTCCCGTGACACGTTTTTTGCGCGTTGGTATTCTGACTCGAGATCTTTGTCACGGTAGACGAATCGATGAATGCGATTCTCAGGCTGGCGCTGACGGCGAACCATGCCGCGCGACGCATTACTAAATGAATCGGAGAGATTTTTACGCAATTCTAAGCTTCATTACTAAAAATGCATTCATATTTAATGTTCGATCCGTTTAATGAACCGAAGTTTCCCGTTAAGGGAAATATCGAGATGATAAGATAGTACATTGGTACGTATGGATTTTTCGAAGATGTTCTGGATAACTACACTTTCAAACTCCGTCACTAGTCATGTATAGGCGACTGAGGTCTGTCCCGGCAGTTCCGCAGAATTAGTTCATTAAACGTTTAGCATGTTTACCACCTTGAACCACATCTTCGTTTAATATCAGATAAAATTGTTCAAAGGTCAAAACTTACAGCATTAAAAACATTAAAAATGGTTATTAAACAACGACAACGGGTTTGATTACAATAATAAATATACCGAAATATAGAAAAGTGGGTCCACTTTTTATAGAAATACTAGCTTCTACTTGCAACTTCTTTTGCATTCAATTACGATACAAAACTGATTAACAATAAGACATAGTTCAGCTCGACTCTGTTGTCTCGAAATATATTAACCTGCCTCTTGAGAAACGTATGAATTGTCCTAATTTTCATAGAAGTCGGTCAGACAGTGTTGCATTTTATCAATCTCAGATAGCAAAACCTTTTTTAGATAGATGACATTTTTAAATAGAAGTATACTGCATAACTAATATTATAAAAAAGCGGTAAATATTACAGTGTAACAGTAATATTTATCCAAAATATTTATCCAAAAAATATTTATAATGTGTAATAAATATCGAATAATAAGATGCAGACAAAAAATAAAGGGTTCCATTACTTCGACTAGCGACAAACAAACCGCAAGTGGATCATGAGTTTCGACATTAGTACTTAAGCATCTTTGCTCCCAGAACACTTGCGGTTTTAACTTGAAACGATGTATCATTACAACTGCCAGACTCTTTAAACTTTCTATATGAATACTGGAATATATAATTATACATATAAAGGAATCCTTTATAAAAAATACAGTATCTTTTTTAATATTTCTTAAATAAATATGACATCATTACATAGTATAAAACAAAGTCCCCTACCGCGTCTGTCTGTCTGTCTGTTCGCGATAAACTCAAAAACTACCCAACGGATTTTCATGCGGTTTTCACCAGTGGATAGAGTGATTAATGAGGAACGTTTTAGTATATAATTTGTCAAGATTTTTTTCATAATCAGGGCGGGAGAACGTCTGCCGGGCCCGCTAGTTACATAGTAATTAAAATGAAGTCGCTTTCGCTGTCTAATCCATTAGATCTTTTAAACTATTCGGTTTAACGGATTTTAATACAGTTTTAGCAATAGATAGAGTGATTCGAGAGGAAGGTTTATATGTATAATACATATATATTATAGTACAGAAAAATTCAAAGGTTTGTAATGTGATGTTGTAACAGACATATTTTTGTGCGTTTAAATCGCAAACGCTGACTAAACCTTACGAGATAGATCGAATCAATGTACTACGGAATTGTATATCTTAAAAAGGTCGATAAAAAAGTCCTGGCTGGTATATATTTCTCTCTAAAGGATAACCCTCAGTAACCATTTTTATCTTTGTACAAAAAAATTTATGTGTTATTTACCGAGTTATTTTATACAATATAGTATTATTCCTTATCCAATTAAATACATTACATACGTTGTACATGTCATGTAGATCAAAACTACCCTTATCAGGATTTCATTAAAATAGATATCTACATAGAATCCGTGCGAAGCTGGGGCAAGTCGCTAGTTTATAGTAAAAGAGGTTAGTTTGTTATTTAATCATTATTTTAAGCTGTCCTATTTTCCACTTCTATCAGTGTTTTATCTAGGATACTATCGTCGTATAAATCTATGGATGCGTCCAACTAAAAAGGCGTACCTATATATTTCTTTAACAATACAATACTTATATATTATACGTATCTACGGTTGACAGCCCTACTTTCAGTATTTAATACTACTTACCTACCTACCTACTTTCAGGCCGGCATGACAACGGCGACCGGCGATGGATAGTATGTCTTTCGTTGGTCGCCATTGTTTTTAGATTGTACTGTGCTTACCATCAGACACAGTACAGTCACTTTGCCGAGCTACAAAAAAAAAAAAAAAAAAAACTACTTTTTCTACTTTCAATACTTTCAGTATTGATTAATCTGCTTCGAAGAATACTAAACTAATTTAAAAAATATTATAAACACAAATTTTAACCGTATAATTAATATTAATCTTCACATTTCGTTTAGCGAATATCCACAGTGTTTGTAAACCGTGTCTAAGTACAACCGTTAACTTTTATCTGCAACAAAATGTATTAAATATTTAGGCGCCGTTCAGTCGGACGGTTTTCTAACGCAAGTTAAAATTCAGGTTTTACGCCTTTTCAAAGCGCCTGCATCATTGATGTTTTTACGATTAATACAAAATCATTTGATATATTTTTGCAACACAAAATAATATGCACGTAATGTATATTTAGTTTCAACAACATTGTTTGTATGTGTTGCTTAATTACCATCTAAACATACTTTTAGAAGTGAAGACTTCTTTATGTGCGTTGAGCGGTATTTTCGGCAGTAGATAAATTTATAATTTCACGTCATGACATGCTACGTAAGCATGACCGCCCGGAACGCGCTTGCGTTGCTTCATCAAACTAGCGATGCGTACAGACTTAATAAAAATGTTTATAATTATTGCTCCGAGTGCTAGTAGATATGAAGACCACACCAATGTTAATAGTTTCAATAAACATTTTTTTAAATTAAAATATTGTCATTCACACTATATTAATTTGAAAATTCAAAAGAAAACACATTTATTACATTGTTTCCAGTTTTCACTTCTGTCGGCAGTTATGGCTGCCTCGCCTTTTTTCTTCTGGAATATTCGCTAAGTTTTAATAAAAGAAAAATGCAATAAGCACGGAAGAAAATTTAAATGGGTTTAACGCAATAGTATTGGCTACTCCACAGATCAAATTTTATGTAAGGACAGCCACTTCGTATGATTGTTGAATTGTTTTTTAAATTATCGTCGATGAAAATACTGAACGTTGTTTTTTATATTAACATTCTCATAATCTTCTGAGAAACCACGCGTGTATAACGTAGTCTTTCTTTTTTCAAATTTAGATTGAATGTGTACTGACATTTAAGGAGTGAAAGCTATAAAATATTTATTTAAGTGATGATTAATTTCCTTACATCTCATCTCTCTCATCATAATTTCCAGAGAGCATACTCAAAAGCTACCCTTAGCAACATCACCCAGTATTTACTTGCAGTTGTTACTTGCGTTACATCAATATATACCTACATATACCTTAATAATCTTTCGAAGTATTTATTCGCTTTGTCATATACCTAATTTATTGGATAGATCATCGCATGACGTCGACGCCAAGTCATAGATGTTCCAGGCCCACCAGTTATTCGCCTCCGCTATAACAGATCTGCCCGATATGTGTGCTACTAAAAACGTTTTCTTTACATTAGCTGTGTTCGCGACTATACTCGTGTGAACTATAAAATTCCTATTAAAATGTTTTTTTCTTAATACAAAGCTGTTTAATATTATGTGGCTTATGTTAAGTAGGACAGTTTTAATAATGCAACGATATTTTATTAACACTATATTTAATTATAGTGAAAAAATTATTTTGTTCTATTAAAATTTATTAAATGTCGCGTTTAACATTTTTTTTGTCAAATTACAGTTACTACATTTACGAGATACATGTCAAAGTCAGATTTATGATAGGCTAGCTTTTACCCGCGGTTCTGCACGCGTTTTTAAATTGTATTTAAGAAATATAAAATTGCGAGAAGATGATTGTACTCTGTCAGGAATGCTCTTTCAAAAACAATTGTAAGTACGACACGCACGTCCCCTACGGTAACGTGTACATTTGATATATGAATACTAAAAGTGTGTCAAATAAGGTTTTCCATCAAGAACATATCTGAAACTTTAACCCACTATGTAACTACCTCAATGCTCACTTGCACTGTATAAGGAACTAGTGAAACAAATGTTATTATAAAGTTATAATATTGTCAATATAATTAAATTTTTGTGACTATACAAAAAGTAATCGTTTGTCTGTTTCGCAAAAAAATTTATTATGGAACTCTTGAGGTAATACGTTTATGGTCTATCTTATTAGAAAGACTCTCTTCATCTTCAAAATTAATATTACCTAATTATAATTTTGAATTGTAAACAATAAGTTGATAATTATTTTTCTACTTAAAAATACAGAATGAGATGAAATCTCACGTTAATATAAATCAAGATATAAAAACTAATATATATATATATATATCTGATATCTGACAATTTAAATAGCGCTCATTGAACTGGATGCAATATTCTTATACGTTGCTGTGGCTACTGAGTTATGTATGTACTGTGTGGTTACTGATGCAAGCGCGGTAAATAAAACAAATTGGCCACCAAGGGCTAAAAAGACAATATAATTCAAATTACATATTACATAAGTGTAATGTATATGTATATACCAATATATGAATTTCAATTATGTTTGTTCTTGGAGTTCAGTACAGCGCACGCCTCACGGACATGTTTACAGTGAACAACTTATTTTTGCTAAATTTCATGCGGACGAAGTCGTGGGTAGCAGCTAGTCTAAAATAGGATAGCCTAAATTTCTTATCAGCTATCTGCCAGCGAAAGTCCCGTCTAAATCGGTTCAACCGTTTTAGAGATAGCACTACGGACGTAGCCGCGGGTAATATTTAATTTAAAAGAAAATAGCCTAAATTACTTCTTATAAGGTCAGCTATCTGCCAGTGAAAATTCCGTGAAAATCGAACCAACGGTTTTGGAGATAGCAATATAGACAAATCCGCGGGTAAAAGCTCGTTTAAAATAAAGTTGCCTGTATCACCCGCTATAATTTTAGCTATCTGCTTGTGAAATTCCCGTTAAAATAGGTTCAGCCGTTTCGGAGATTACCCGGAACAAATCGAAAGACCGACAAAAATTTTTCTCATTAAAAAATGTATATAATAATCATATCCGATCATTAAAAAATGTTATTTTGATATACATACAGACACTTCATTTTTATTATATGTATAGAAGAAGATATTGCTGTTTTTAGTCACATATATTTTAAACAATCGTATTTTTTGTCGTTTTATATCACTACATAGTATAAAACAAAGTCGCTTTCTCTGTCCCTATATCCCTATGTATGCTTATATCTTTAAAACTACGCAACGGATTTAGATGCGGTTTTTTTTAATAGATAGAGTGATTGAAGAGGAAGGTTTATATCTATAATAACATCCTTTAAATGGTGGAGAAATACTGTTATTTTTGAGGTTTCTAATGTGATGTTGTAAATAATTACATTTTTTCCGCTTACATTACATTGCGGGGTGGTAGGGTGTCTGTACCCGACTGGATCGCGACCACCGTACACCAGGTGGAACACCCGCCATAGTGGCACGTTTGGGCGTGTCACGTTCCGGGATCAGCCGGTGTATATCCAGCAACCGGGGGGACTGTCCCTGACTGGGTCGCTTTCAGGCCGGCATGACAGCGGCGACCGGGATGGATAGTATGTCTTTGGTGGGGCATTTTTTTGTTGTAAGTCTACAACAGGCAAGAAAGTAAATCGAGAAAAAAAAAAAAAAAAAACGCAGGCGGGCCACGGGCAGTAATGAATAAATCAAAACTACTGGATCGATTTTAATCATTTTTTCAGTGAATGACATAGGCTATATATTTTATACCCGTGCGAAGCCGGAGCGGGCCGCTAGTTAAACATATTTTACTGTATGTACTGCAATGACCAAATAAAACAAATTTATTTTAATCTCAAATTTGTTTTTTTTTTTATATATAATTCCATATAATTTGTAACTAACAATTAGATATATCGTTTAATTTTTTTACCTATTAAATATTAGGTGTTGTGAGAAAACTTCGCTACACAGTCTTGCAAGAAAGATTATATTTATAACGTCTATTTTAAGCGACAGTCCTTCGCGACAGAGCAAAACAAGTCAATAGGTCGTGTCTCCGGGAATAACGATACGAATATCTACGCGATCCTTTGGTAATTAATATACATACGGGTTTTAATTTGTTACATAAATACAGCTACACTAAAATTATTCTTTTAATGAACATTTGTTTATACTCCTGCTCAATAGCACTTTAAAAATCAACGCGTAAGCTTTTTCGTTATCAAGTATCAAACGGGCATGCAGTCTAAAAGCCTATATTTAACTTCAATCAAAATTGCTAACCATATGCTTACTTCGTACTGAAACAAAGTAACAAGAAGAAGTAACAGCAGTGTGTTTTGCACCAGAAATAGGCACGGCGGTGGGCCTTTGAGTAAAACTTGGTACAAAATCGAAAATACTCTATTCAGTTTAGACTTTAAGATGGCGCTGAGGAACGTCAAAATTATCACCAGTTTTGAATACAACCCAGTTATCGAAAAGGACCGACAAGAAACTCGATCTTACTATTTCGACGTCAATGGATAACATATTTTACTTGTTATTTATTCTGTGCTGTGAAAATCTGTTCTATAACATACATTTTAGAAGAAACTTGTTTAACACAAATCAGCAATATTACAAAACAACTATATTCACTCCCTACATCCATTATATTATAGAAGGTACAATATAAACTTAAAGAGGTTAATTTACTATATACGGTATAGCTTAACGATGCTAGTACAGTTTCTTTAATATCGTGGCTGTATATCTGGCGGGATCGCGAATTGTCACAGCGCATCGTGATCGGAGGAAACTTGAGAGCAGATGTCCGTTCGTGCACCTGTGCATCGATTGTGGTATTCCGTCAATGTTGCCAGCTACCTAATTCTAAATAAAGAGTAAATCCAAATTTATTGTTGTATTCTAAACAAATTTTTCTTAATACTTGAATGATATCTAATAAGCGCCAATGTACAATTATGTCTCGACCTTTTGACTAACCTAGCGTCAAATTAAATGTACGAAATTAAAGAGTACGAAAGTGTAAACTATTTCCTTAAAATAATATATAGAGTTACAAAAATTATCCATTTGTTTGTCTGTTTAATACATACATTTATAGCTTATAATTCTTTTTAGAAAGAAAAATTATATGTATGTATGACGTATTATGTAAGCATATATTATACATCGCAAACAATTTACGAAAAAGGCAATATATGAACGGAAATTACTAAATTGGCAACCCTAGACATCACGTGTCGTGTTCCATTGCCGACTAACGACATGAGATTATCTGTCCGGATTGTTCAATCAATAAACACGCTTTAGCTTAGCTTGTAATGAGCACTTAAGTGACAATTACGTACGTTCAACAGTTGTAACATAGATGATGCTAGTACGCATGCTTAGTATTTTTGAATGACCATAAATTTACTAATGTACGTAGTATATATAATTAATGTATACGCCTAAACAAATATATAAAACTAAAATGTTGGTTTGTAATTTCAAAATAACAACTTTTTACTAAATGGATATGAGAGCAAATACGATACCTGTAACAAAATAACAATTTTTAATAATTATGCGTGTCTGTCTATTTGTTTCGGATAATCTCTGAAATAGTTGAACCAATTTTGACGGGGTTGTAATTGGCAGATACGTGATGTTATAAGGATTAATGTAACTACAGAAAAGCCAGGGGGGGGGAGGGGGGGTGATTCATGGGAAACTTTTGTTGTTTTGTGGTGTTTTTAATAGGGTGGGCACGCTGCGGGCCCGCTAGTTTATTTGTGAAAAAAGGGTCCGCGCAAATACAATCAAATAAAGAACGCACGACCCATGCGCATTTTTACACAGAACAAAACTATTTTTGCTAAATTCTACGTGGCCGGAGTCGCGGGTAAACAGCTAGTTAAATAAAATTTGCACAACACACGTCTATATTTGAGTTATTCACAAAGAAGGTATGGGCATATATTTTATTTTATATTTACAAATAAAAGTTTTATCTAGCGATTATGAATCATATGAATAGGTATTATTAGCACTTCGATTATAGATTGGATTAGCTTACTATAAAGAGGACGCAACTCAGAAGCCGGCGCGCGGTGGCATTTACTGTCAGTTCCGAGCATATCAAACGATGTGGTTCCGATTGTCGTTAAATTAATTCCACAACCGGAATATCTATAACCTGTCGGTCATATACAGTGTAACTAGCGGACCGGGCGGACGTTGTCCTGCCTTGAAAACAAAAAAATCCTAAAAGTCGACCGCAGCGCCACCTACCGGGTCCAATTGTGAATCTAAACCATTCTCGGATCCACTCAAAAGAAAAAAAAATTTCATCAAAATGGTCAGTGTTTGGGGGGGGTTAAATAAAAAAAAAAAGAAAAGAAATATATATATTAAGATAATGAATGATGACGTATTATTCGATTCATGGAATTCCCAACCTTTTCTGTGAATTCCTGATATCGCGGTATATGAAAAATTCTTAGACTACTTTCTAGGTTTTTTTTGATACTATCAAATTTTTTATTTATATATTTTGTAGATATTAACAAACAAATCAAATCAAAAATACTTTATTCAGTTTAGGTCCTAATAAGGCGCTTATGAAAGTCAAAACTACCAAAGTTCGGAATACGACCCTGTCATCGAGAAGAACCGACAAGAAACTCAATCGGGTACTTTTTAACATATATGTATATTTCGAATACATTATACGATTTTAGTGGATGCACAGAGAGGAATCAATTTCAAACATCGACCATCGTTCACCTATTGATCCACTCTATAATAGCCTTTCGACAAAACAAAACCCGCTTGACATGGCGCTTAAATTTACAGTCCGGCAAATCGGTAATATGTTTTGGGACTTTATTGTAAAACCTAACACTATTACCTAAGAAATTATTACTGGTTTTGCTAAGCCTGAAACATGGGACGACCAGATTGTTATAGTTTCTAGTATTTGGATCATGCCGGTCCTTTACAAAATGCAGGTTTTCAAGTTTTTACGGGCATACATTAAATTATAAAAAATGTCTTGGGAGGGTAGAGATAGGATACGGAATTCCTGGAACATCGTTTTTAATGATTCGCGAGGCCCCATACAAGATATTGCTCGAACTGACTGTTTTTGTAATAAAAATATGGTGTCTATCTCAGCAGCCGTCCCCCACAGCAGAATACCATAAGACATTAGGCTATGGAAGTAAGTGAAGTAGATTAACCTAGCAGTGGCGATATCTGTAACCTGGTGAATTTTACGTATTGTTTTATTGCGTATGCAGCAGAACCTAATCTGTTAGCTAATTTTTTAATATGAGGGCCCCATTGTAATATATCGTATAACGTTTGAATATATCTCACTTAACATCCAATGATGATTTGGCTTAAGATGGACACGTTAAATCTAGAGCAAGACTGGCATTCAAGTGCAGCTACCGGAAGACACGTATAGGTAGGTAATGACTAAAGATTTTCAAATTGATGGTTATAGCTACGTCAACGGCGCGGCTTTCGCTGCGTGTTAGCCCAAAGTAACTATTCCACGCGGATAAAGTCGCGGGCAGAGGCTAGTTTAAAAATAAAATGAATATCATCCTTATACAAATACAGCAATATTGTATTCTGAACTATTTCTATCTATAAGAAAATCATTATATAAATAATTCCCTCTCTCAAGAATAATATTATAATAACATCAGAGATCTAATTTCTGGAAATAAGAATGATGTGTGTAGTATGACTGTAGTTCATGTAGTTTTGTCTGTGAAAATAGTGTTTGTGCGGTATTTACTCACTGTGATTAAGGTTTTAAAGCCTTTCTGAACTGATAAGACATAGATCAGAACAAGGTCAATACCTAGAATTAATAGATGTGAACAAAAAACTATCTGTCACATTTAACTCATGTTTATATATATGCATCAGTATAGCTTCTTAATTTACAAAAATCTAAACACACTGTAATTGTAATATTAAAACACAAACTAAAGAACGATATATAAAGATAAATTTTGGGGCAACGTAAATTTTTATTGTTTATTCTTGGTATTACAGTTATTTATGCCTAACAAATGTATATATATTTCTGGAAACATATGAAAGTTAAAGCTTCTTTGATAGAATTTATAATTCCAACAAAATACAGGAAATGGTGAACACAAAATATTTTCATTCGGTTTATTAAAGTCCGACCTACATTTTTAATAGGGTGGTCTTTTTATATGTATCGCTGAATGCGGAAGATGTGACGAAATATTTAACTGTTTTTGAAACAAATTACAGTCTCGTGTAATATTATGTCATAGAAAACATTAAGTTCAAAGCGGTATATATTATTTGTAATAAATATTCAGGGTAATTGATATTATGACGCTTTTTACTTATCTGAGATAGTTTGCAGTACAGTTAAATTTAGATATACATATATGTAGATCTTTGATGATCGTAAAGACAAATCTTTATATGTATAATTCTTCTGTCCGTGTGTATGTGACTGAACTCCTCCTAAAGGGCCGTACAGATTTTGATAATTTTTTTGTGAGTATTCAAGTGGATTCAAGAATGTTTTAGATTTACAATTGGACCCGGTATATGCTGCGGTTGACTTTTAGGTTTTTTATATTATCAAGGCAGGACAACGTCCGCCGGGCCTACTAGTAGATTTATGTAATGTATTAAAATAGCCAATATATTTAGTATCCTGCATTGTATTTGGAAAATCGCCTCGTGGATTAGAGTTATACCTCCGGCTAAGATCGACATGCTTCGATTTTGTGAAGCATTTTCTCTGTCGCATAGCACAAAGACTGCAATAGACAAAGATAACGTTATCTGAAACTAAAACTTAACCGATTATCTCCGTCTTCTCCCTGTCTTGCCAAATCTAAATCTGGGTAATTGCATTTAGTGTCATACGAATATTGTTATAATAAATGAATCCCGCGTTTTCGTCTGTCTTGTTTATTATCTTAATAATAAGTTTTATGTATAGAGAAAATATAACAAGAAAAGTTTGGAAGCAAAAGTATACTTTGCTTATAAAATTTCCTTAGTCTTTTGTAGTGCTTATAATTTTTTAGAGAACTCTAATGATGCTATACTAAATATAGATATCCAGATTTTTTTAGATATGGGTCAAGCGTCTGAAGGTTATAACTAAAAAAAAGTAATTGAGACCTATCCAGTAGTTTTTGGGTGTTGCGTGTGCAACAGGTCTACCTACCTCTATCATTCCATTTATCTGAATGTATTAAGAATTTTCATTTGATAATTTATATATTGCACTCCTTTGTCAAATTGTCATTGTGTGTCTTTGAGAATGTTCCAGGTGCAAGAAAGACGATTAAATGTTATAGTTTCTTGTATGTTAGTAAGTTAATTTGATATTTTCATTACTAAAATATCAAACGTTATTTTCACGTAATTTTGTTTATTTAGCTTTATAATATGTTATAATACCTGTCAATGATATTCTTATAATCGCTTGTATGTGCGAACGCTTTAGTCACTGGACATCAACTAATTAAGTGATTTTTGATGTGAAAACTTCTTTAGGCGCGTTGAGCGGTATTTTGGGAGGAGATAAATTGTAATTTCGCGTCATGACATGCTAGTAAGCGTGCTCGGCTGTATTGCGCTTGCACGGCTTGCGTCAGACTAGTGGCGCGTAGTATAGGGGCCTGTGTACATCTAATATTGAGATTGTGCAGGCTATCATATGTTTAATTCATTAATAAACTGTTTAAAAATGTATATAATTATTGTTCGGAGTGCCAATAGATGTGAAAATCCCACTAATGATAATAATTTCAATTTACAAATTATGAAACTTAAAAATTCACACTATAATTAATTTAAAAATTCAAAACAGAACACAGTTATTCTATTGTATTGGGTTTTTACTCCTGCCGGCAGTCCTTATATGACTGCCTCGATTATTTTTTTCATTTACACATTTTCCTTAGGGTTTGAAAGTTGTGACTATATAGTAACAAAAGAAATATACAATGGAGTGAAACTAGTTATCAGGAAAAAGTCTGTTACCACTGTGCAATTTGTTTTAAGGAAAATCGAGTATGACTACTTCATTATGCACTACTACATAGTACATTATAGCTAAATTTTTTTTTTTACACTGGTTCAGCAAAATGACTGCACTGTACCTGATGGAAAGTACAGTACAGTCCATAAACAACGGCGACTGTCAATGTTAAATAGCAATGGCAGTCGTTGCTATCATGCCGACCTGCAAAAGTGCTTCTTCACGCCTCGTTTGAAGGATCCCATGTCATACGAGGAAGGGAACACACTGGCTGGGAGACGATTCCACATCTTCACAGTACGACAAAAATAGGAGCTTTCGAACTTCTTCGTTCTTGCCGGAATGGTTGCTACTGTGAAACTGTGGAGACGCGTACCCGCCCGTGTAGTTCTATAGTGGAAAGGAGAAGATGGAATGAGGTCAAACAGCTCTTCAGAACACTCACCATGATACAGACGATAAAAGACGCTCAGTGAGGGTATGTCTCTTCGCAACTGAAGCGGTTCAAGGTTGTTAGTAACGTCTGCATCATTCACAATACGGACAGCCCGTCGTTGCAACCTGTCTAGTGCATCAAGGAGGTATTGAGCAGAACCATCCCAGAGATGCGAACAGTATTCCATGCACGGCCTAACCTGTGCCTTATAGAGGAGGTATAGCTGACCGGGCGTGAAAAACCGTCGCACTTTATTAAGGATGCCCAATCTCTTAGATGTATTAGAGATAACACTCCCTATGTGGTCCCTGAGGTTAAGATCGCAGCGGATATTGATACCTAGGATGCTTAGGCTGTCACGTTTTGCAAGAAAGTCGTTCTGAAGAGTGAGAATAGGAGAAAAGGGGGATTTTTTACAGGAAAACACGCAAACCTGTGTTTTCTTGGGATTAAACTCAACCAAGTTACTTGTTCCCCATAGAGATACGAGTTCCAAGGACTGGTTGAGCTCAGTGACAAGATCAGCCCGCATTCTGTCAGTTTCACCACGACTAACCGTGGGTCTACTGCAAAATCCACCATGAACCGTGCTGTCGTCTGCATAACAATGAATGCAACCAGAGGCTAACATATCATTAATATGCATTAGAAACAGGGTTGGGGAAAGCACAGAGCCCTGAGGAACTCCTGCATTAACTAACATGAACTGCGAGCTGTGTCCATCAACGAGGACACGTATTCTGCGTTCATGTAGAAAGCTGGAGATCCATCTACACAGGTTGCCGTGGAGACCGTATGCTTCAAGTTTGGATAGAAGACCTCGGTGCCAAACCCTATCAAACGCCTTTGCTATGTCGAGGCTAATTGCTGCGGCTTCGCCACGTTTATCAATCGTCTCCCCCCAGCGATGCAGCATGTACGCTAAAAGATCACCCGTTGATCGTTTCGGACGAAAGCCATATTGCCGATCATTAACTAAGGAGTGCTCTTCTAGTGACTAAATAAACTAAGTGAATAGTTCTAAATGACTTAATATAATTTCTAACACTAACTGATAGACCACGCACTGACTGAACCAGTGGGTCAAGATACTCGAAATTTTCCTCAGTCATTTCTTAAATTATGTAGATGAGTAGAATTTTGATCTGTAAATAAACTAGTTAAGGTTTATGTTTATTTACTAAATAGTTATTGTACGTATTATTTAATAAATCTTTTGTTTTTGTTTTAACTAAAAGAATGAAATTAATAACAATATACCCATAATCGTGTACATACATACATACATTAATAATAATTTCCTTTTTATTGTTTTCAATTGTTTTAAGTTAGTAATAAGTCTAGTTAAGTTCCCTGTCTCTTATAACTTGTAGTCTAGTTTTTTGTAAATTATTTAATTTTAATTATATGCCATTAACTTATGAAATTTAAAACTATTCATATTATCAACCTAGATAAGTTCTCTTTCTCTTGTCAGAAGATTTACTTGCTACTTCATAATAAAAAAGGGTTTTTGAACAAAATATCAGGTGAGGGATTTAAATATAGCTAATTTTTCGTACATTTAATGTTTATGTAGACCGTTAACAGTTCGTATGTTACAAGGAAGTACGTTTTCGGTACAGTGATTCTGTTGTGCAAGTACCGGGGGGCGGAGGCGGTGGCACGCGGTACTGGCTCGCCTGTTTGACATTCCCAGGCGATAAGTCCTATCTCTCGCAAACACTTCTTGTTTGAGCCTCAGCCGACATACGTCGACAATTTTAAATTTGCTTTCAGAAAAATTCATCTTATATCGTCATCTCATGTAAATCTCAAATGTATGACGGCAATAAATTATTTGTAGTCTCATTCAAAGTACATATATCATTGGCTGTGCAATCGTTGAGACACGCGACGCTATCTATTGAAATTTTCAAGTGAAGTCGCGCGTCATTCTCTGTTTGTGTTTACACATCAGCAAGTGATACTGATATGAATCGATATTTATATCGATCGCGTGTGTATATAGAGGCACGTGCCTCTATTGTTTAGGCAATCCATTGTACGCTGAGTATGTCTTATTGTTATCAAATTAAGTTTCCAAGAGAAAACCGTATCTGAAATAAATTATTTTAGATTTATTTTAGACACATTTATGCAGTTTTACGTTTCAGTTGGACATATGTTTATCTAATACGAGCAGTTAGAAGACATCCTAACTAATATTGTAATTGCGAATGCGTTTTTTTTTTCTTTTCGAACTGTCTACACTATTGACCTAGCAAGGTCTTAACAGCTTCACCGGACTACCAAGGCGAGCGCTTAAGGCACTCGGGCAATTCCATTTTGACAACTAGCTTAAAGGTGCGCGGAAGTTTGTTTGTTTATTACGCTTTCACGCCTTAATTTTTCTACTAAGATGAAATTTTGCGTACACGTTGTTAGGAATACAAAAAAGAATATAGAATACCAAGAATACCTATTACCCCGAAACAGCATTTTTTTCTGGATGGTTAAATCTACATTAGCGCGAGCGACGCCGCGAGAAAATCTAATACTAGAATATTTAAAAGCATTTATTTATTTATTTCTATTTCTGAACCCTACAGCATGACGGTTTCTATAAAACAACACAAAATTGAACAACAGACACCATAACAGGATTTCTCGATTATAATACGTGTTATATAACAATACTAGCGGGCCCGGCGGACGTTATTCTGCTCTGGTAATAAAAAAAACTTTGACAACGTATATACTTAAACCTCCCTCATGTATCACTCAGTAATCATTCAGTAGTTTTTGAGTTTATCGCGCACAGATAGACAGACGAACGTGGCAGAGTACTTTGTTTTATAATATGTAATGATTATTAAGTAATACATTACTGGAGTTTGCCTACTATTTTGTTAATAATATAATGCTTACAGAATTAATTTTATTAATCTATAGTGAGTCGGTAACAACGCAGGTATGGTATGCCAAGACGCAAGGCCGTGCAATAGGTCACAAGGCCAGACCGCTAACCCGTGCGCCTTCACCGGTTCAAGGACTGTCCTTTCAGCTGCATACAGGTTTGCATTCCTTACATTCTATAATATCGTCGCTTGCGGTTTGCGTGTTTGAGTTTTTTTATTAAATACGAGATACTATTTTCGCTTTTTTTAACTTTATAATTAACAACAGCTCGTATATTGTTTGTCTGTATTGGCACCTGTTAAAGGGGCGTTCCATTAATTACGTGATTTAAAAACAATGGAAGGCATTTGGAAAAATCTCATTTAGGGAGAGAAGAGGAATACTATTAGATACCAGAATTAAATCATCTCAAAAATAAATCCCACTTCCGATATTAGATATCAAATGTGGATTTACATAAAAAATTACACAAATACAAATCTCTACACGAAAACTCACATCGATAATTAAATAACTCAAGTAACACAATAAATAAATCATAAACAAAGTAAATCATAAAAACCCAGAGAAATAGAAATAACAATGTACATTGGAAATAACTCACGCAATACAACAACAATCACGCAATACAGAGAGACGACCGAGCGAGAATCTTTTTAATGACTTTTTTTTTTTTTTTTTTTTTTTTTTTTTTTTTTTTTTTTGTTGTGGGGAAAATCCTACATAGGATACACCTCACGCCGCCGGGGGCCAGCGTGAGAGTTATGTCGGACTCCTACCGACTAAAAACCCCTCGGCCGCTGAGCGCGAATGTGGACCAGGGTGTGGGGTGACGACTAGCAAACTCCACTGCCCCGGCCACGCGCTTGGGTCACCCGTGGATGGTAAAACGGGGGGACCCACCTCTCAGCAGGTATTCTTCCTCTACTCCTCACATGGAGCAGCGGCTACAGCCTTGCTCTCTCCGCACGGGCCTTCAATTCGTGGCAACGGACGCCCCCGCGTCCACCACCTGAAGGTTCATCAGGGAGGCATCAGGTGAAACATGCCTGCACCTCTTCGTCGACGCCCTCGGGCGGATCTCCCGCGCCGCATCATTGGGGCATCTGGTTCCCTTTCTCTTATCCTTTCCGCTTCCTCTTTCTGGCTGAGGACGCTCTCTGAGAAGGCCACTACAGCGTTCCATGACCTCTCACTACCGACCATGGAAAGGATTAAGGCCGGTAGAGAGAGGTCATTGCCTACTACGGCAACGAGCTCACTACGCTCCAACGCCCACGCCGGACATTCCTCCACTGTGTGCTGGACCGTATCCATGTCACATCCGTCGCAGTGGTGACATTTTGGGGTCACCTCCCTGCGGGCTGTTTGGTGCAGGTACTTACCAAAACAGCCGTGGCTCGTAAGCACCTGCACCAAACGGAATGTGAGCGCTCCGTGCCTCCTATTAAACCACTCCGCTAAAACTGGACGGATGGCCTCGATGGTCCTTAGACCCGCGGCGGGTGCAGAGAGCCTTTCCCTCCACAACGTCAGCATCGCCATACGCAAGTAGGACCTGTGAGCCTCATCTTCTCGAGGCGCGATAGTCTCACCTCGACTCAGCCTTTCGACTCGCCACCTATACATCGCAGCATGCATGTGTGCCAATAGATCCCATGGTGGGGAGCCCGCCAGTAATCTTTAGCTAACCTATGTTAAGCTAAACTATTCATACAGATATGAGTTATCGAAACATTCATGTGTACCAGGCATGCGTGTCTCGATAACTCTTATGTGTATTTTGTGTCGGAAAATTTCTGAACTATTTCAGTTCGATAAGGGAAAAAAAACAAAACCCTTCCACTTTTATGTGTAAGCGTGTGATCGTGCACGTGTGTGGAGGTGATATGTGTAGTGTTGTAGCAGTGATGTAAATTTTTGTGTCACTGTATCGCGCGAGCAGCGTACTCAAGGGCTCCACGCCGAGGGATCGGACCTAGGCTTGAGCCGCTGCCGAGGGGGGCCTAATCAAGTGTGCGGGAGCGAAGTTTACCCCCAGACCACGGCGGCGTGATCTGTGGTTACGCGGGCGTGGGCGTGAACACGCTCTGTTTGGAGAGACAGGCTGGTACTGATCGTTGGCTGCCGTTATTTCGTCGGGAGGATCGGTGAGAATATGTCGCGGACGTCTTTTATATCGCGCAGCGTTCGGTACGGTTGCGTAATCCGTGGCGGATACCACTAACGGACTGGGATGATTCGCGGCTTTTTCTAAGTAGCTAGTAGTGAGTGATTTTACGTACGCCCAGATAGAGGGCATCTCCAGGTCCCTGTGGAGATCCTCGTTCCGGACGTAGAACGGAGCCCCGGTGGCTTTACGTAAGAACCGGTTCTGAATTCGTTGTAACGGTAAATAGTTAGTTTGACACATATGTGCAAAGACGGGTGAGCTGTACGTTAAAACCGGACGAATGCAAGTTTTATAAAGAGTGAGTTTATGTCTTAGGGACATCTTGTTTTTGTGACAAACTAATGGGTATAGGCGAGCCATGACCATAGCGGCCTTGTTGCGTACTCGCTTCACGTGAGATCCGAACGTGAGGTGTCTGTCTAGCGTAACTCCTAGATATTTGATCTGCTTATTCCACGGAATGCCGACTCCGTATAACCTGATGGGTTCTAATTTGCGCTCTTCGTAATTACGGCATATGGGGTCGACAAATATCGCGGCGCTTTTGTCGGGATTTACTTCTATACGCCATCGAAGGAACCAATCACCGAGTGTGCTAACGGCTTCTTCGATGCGTGTCCTAAGTCGTATGGGAAACCAATCGGAAGCGTAGATGACTGTGTCGTCAGCATAGCAACCTACCTCTACCCCCGGGAGCCGAGGTAGGTCGCTGACGAACAGATTGAAGAGGGAGGGTGCCAGAATGGACCCTTGGGGCACGCCTGATCGTATGGGGTGGGGTGAGGACACTTCACCTTCCACTCTGTAGCGGAAAGTCCTATCTGATAAGTAATCGCGGATTAAATGCACTAATCTATCGGGGATACGAGAACTAATTAGCTTGTGTATGAGCCCTTCGTGCCAGACCTTATCGAAGGCCTTGGCGACGTCGAAGAAGACTGCTATTGTGCGTTTCGGTTTAGGTTTTTCCGGATCCGGGTTGGTATCGGGATCGTCATTAAATCTGGCGTGAATGTACTCCGTGAGGCGGTGTATTTGGTGTGTACATGAGTGACCGGCGCGAAATCCGAACTGCTCCGGTGGTAGCAGATTTAGATCTGACATGGAGGTCTGGAGACGGTTCAGAAGGAGCCGCTCGTATAGTTTGCCTATCGTATCTAATAAACTAATAGGGCGATAGCTATCGGGAAGCGAAGCTTTTTTGCCGGGCTTGTGAATGCCTATCACTACGGCCTTCTTCCAGACGGCTGGAAAATGACCCTGGGACATGGCCGCATTGAAGATGCAGACCAGTAGAGCTATGATGCGGTCAGGAAGGAGCTTCAGAACCTCGTTCCTGATCCCATCGGGACCTGGGGACTTCCTAAGCTTTAAACGCTTGATGGCATCCGATACTTCGACGAACGTGATAGGGGTTAGGGTATCCGCCGCGGGGGCCCTGAGCACGCGCTCTACCGAGGACTCGATCGATTCAATATGTGAAGGGTCAGTGTTTACTGTGTTCGGTGAACATTGTTTTTCTAAGCTCGTGGCGAGACACTCCGCCTTGTCTATACTATCGAACGCGGGAGGCAGACCGGGGCCTCTATCGAGAGGGGGCATCGGAATGACTATATCTGATTTGAATGTTCGCGCGAGTTTCCAGAACGCCAGGTGGGACGGCTCGATGTCCTCGAGCACCCTGTCCCACCTGTCGGCCCGGATCTCGGAGATGCGAGTTCTAACCTTTTTGCGTAATGACTTTAAGCGTTCGCGATTCTCTACGGACGGGTAGGTGTCGTGGGCTCGAGTCGCGGCGTTCTTTTCCGTGATCAACGCTCTCGCGTCGTCCGGGAGTATGAAGCGGCGATCGTTCGCCGCTTGTACCTCTTTCGAGGTCTCCCTGACGGCGGTCTGGAGATAGTCGACCAGGGAATCGATGGCCGAATCCGCGTCAGCTTTCGACACTAACACATCCGGTATTCTGTCTAATCCTACTGACGTCGGGTTGTCTTTGAAATATCGTTGTAATTTCGCGTAGTCGGCCACCCTGACCGACGGCGGGGTGGTGTCCGAGCTCGAACCTAATAGTAGTACTACCGGGCGGTGATCTGAGTCAAGTTCGTGTACGACTTGTATGAGTCGTAACCGAAGCGTGACGTTTTTAAAAAGAGCTATATCTAACACTGTCGGGCGACAGTTGTCCTGAAAGTGAGTGGGTTCCGAAGGGGCTATGACGTCAAAAGCTAGATCGTCCCCTAGCCTATCGAGTATCCTCCCGCTGCGGGAAGTAGTCGGATTATTCCAGAGGACGTGTCCGCTGTTGAGGTCCCCCGCTATAATGACGGAGTCTCCTAAGTTGAATAGCGCTTCTAAGTCGGTTTTTAATAGAACTTTGTTCGGCGACAGATACGCGGAAACTATTATAACGGATGGATGACCGGTCATCCCTAGTCTACACACTGACACTTCCATATTGGATAGAGCGGGCGATTCTAGTGGCATGCAGTAGAGCGAGCGTTTGTAATAGATTAGCGTGCCACCCCCGCGGGTGGCGCGGTCGTTTCTAACTATACTATAGTTCGCGATCGCGGGGTTGCGCATTTTCGGTTTTAATTGCGTTTCCTGTACGAGGAAGATATCTATTTGTCTATCGCGTAAAAAGGCAGCTACTAGATCGCGCTGTGTTTTTAGACTTCTGGCATTAAAAAATGAAAGAGATAGACCGCGCGGTTTTATTCTATTCATGGCAGACATGATTAGTTCGTGTAGGTGTTAGTGGCTTGCGAGCGGGCGATAGTGTGTAATGTTTTCGCGATGTTCGGGAAGCGTAAGATCGCGCTAAACGCTCCCGTTTGTGGGTTTGATTGCATCATAGAGGCGAACGCGATAACCTCCTCTAATTCGTGAACTGCGAATAGTTGGTTTAATTGTGTGAATCCGGCGATAACGGCCGGGGAGAAGAGGTCGGGTTGTGTGTGTTTCGCCTGCGGAGGCTGTGTGTGTGGTCTGGGAGCCTGCTGCGGCTGTGTTTGTGGCCTGGGAGCCTGCGGTTGGGATCTAGGAGCCCAGGGGGCCATAGGGGCCCGCCCAGGTTGGGGCGCGCGCGGCACAGAGGGTGTCACGCGTGATATAGTGGGTGGCACGCGCGGCACTGAGGGTGACACGCGTGGGATGGGTGCGGGCGCTGCCGGGGTGCGAGAGGCACCCGGCAGGCCGGGGAAGGCCTCTACGGACATGAGTGGTGGAGGTGGAGGGCGGGTGGCGGCGGCGGGCGCCCTGGGCGCCTGCCTCCCCTGCCGGGGGCGTTGCGTGCGGGGCGCGCGGGGACAGCCGCGATAGTTCGCGGGGTGGCCCGTGGTCCCGCACAGAACGCAACTCGGAGGGTCTGCGGAGGTCGGGGTACGAGGGCACTCCCTAGTGGAGTGATCGCCTAAACACTTAACACATCTGGGACGCAGGTGGCAATTCCTAGCCGTGTGACCGTAACCCTGGCAGTTGTGGCACTGCGAGGGCGTGTGTGACTTGCGCGGGGGCTCTACTGTTACGCCCGTGAGACCGCACACGGACGTAATGTCGAAAATCTTCTTGCCTTCCGTAGTGCGGTCGAGGATGACAAGAACTAAATTGAACTTGGTTTTTGTGAGTGGGTGGTACATACGGTGTACCTCGCGGACTGGGAAGTTTTCGTTCTTAAGGAACGCTTACACTTCGTCTGTCGGGATTTCTGCCGGGATGCGGCGTAATACTACTCGTAGGAGGCGCTCCTCCTCTAACGTGTATGTGAAATACGCGAGTTTGTGGTCGCGTAAGTATTCGGTGAGTTTGCGGTGTTGCTGTGGGTTCGGGACCTTAACTTGTATTCCTGCCTGGGTGTTTAATGCGGAGGTGTAATGAATGCCTAAGTGTTTAAGTGCGGTGGAGATGGCGATCCACCGCGACTTGTCTTGAATCGTGACTGGCGGGGGTGGGCGGGGCTTCTTGTCCGCGGTCTGTGATTGTGTGAGCGAGACGGCGATAGGGCTGGATCTGCCCGAGCGCGGTCGAGTGTTGTGTGTTGTAGGTGTCGGTGTCACGGTCGGCACCCGGGTGCCGTCTACATTTACTTCGCGGCATGGAATTTTTTCGGCGGGGCCTCCGGGGCCTGAATCTGAGTCCGTGGGCGAGGCGGGTTGCGCGGTCTTTTTACGCTTGCTTTTTGCGACGGTTACGTAACCGTCGTTTTCGGGCGCGGGCGCGGACGCGGGAGGCTCGGATGACGCGGCGGGTGACGCGGTATCTATCTCCATGTCGTCGTTAAGCGGCGACAAGGGTGAATCTAAATGGGCGAACGCGTTCGCGGTAGGCACGCGGGCCACATAGGTTTCGTCCTCCGAGGACGGGGCTAACACGGAACTAATGATCGCGTTTGCGTCTACCGCGGGATAATTCGCGCCTTTTTAATGACTCGACCGACTCGCCTTTTATAGCATTCAGTCAAGTTACGACCGGCCGATAACTTGCGACCAATGGTGTGTCAGGTCATTAGTAACACCCCCGATGTAGTCAATAGTAATACGGAAAGTGCTAAGAATATATATAGTTAAGTTATAGTAAAACGGATGTTAAATTCTTGGTTTTCAGATAGTAATCATGGCGATTGATTTAATGATACAGTAGCTAATATGTTCTAATATCAACTAGCGATAGCTTATAGTAAAATGGATGGCAGAAAAACCCTACCTCATGACAAAATATCTAAATATAACTTTAAAAAATGTTGTTTTTTTATGCACATAAATACATTTTTATGTAGGTAAACATAACATTTTGTGTTAAATAGAGTTTAAGCCTGGCATTTCTCTTAAATGTATCAATTATAAATGCTTAGATATTTCGGGATATGAAGCAAATTTCATAAAAAATACTAAATAGTCTTAGTGATTCAAAAATTAAGTAAATCTCATAAAAATAGAAGGGTGTCGAAATAAAAGAATGGCATGGACGGAACATAACCCCTCTCTTTAAGTGACGATTTTTACTAAGCAACTTCTGTCGCAAGGTGCATTAAGGAACTTCGTTCTAAAAAAAACAGCTTACGTAATTGATGGACGTTCCCTAACAAGGGCGTTAACACGTGCAACGGGTGCAAGGTCGCGTAATATGTCACAAGAGCAACGTCCAGTCCGTGTAGTTCTAATGATTCAAGGACCGTACTTTCAATATTTTAATTCATTGTTCACATCTATTTGCGTAATTTATTCAAGCTTCTGCCATTTTTCAAGTGTCTTATGCTAATGCTTTGAAATTCTGATCGGTAATTTTTCTGTGTGACGAAAAGTGGCGGGAGTAAACACTGTATCGGATACAGTGATGAAAACACCGATTCTCGTCCGATTACCGAAGTTAAAGCAACGTCGGGCGCGGTCAGTACTTGGATAGTCACCCGCTTGGGAAAACCGCGTGACGTTGGCGTTCTATTTATTTACTTAATTAAAAATTTTCACTGTGTTACAACGGTTTCACTTCTATTGTATACATATACCCTGTTTTTTTTTCTATTTATCTTTCTTTTTTAACTTGTTTATGACATTACAATAACATATGATATACCCATATATACATATAAAAGATACCCATGTACTGTATAGTAATTGGGGAGAAGATTGTATGTTTCATATAGATAGAATTAGTAGAAATAATCTGCGAGACGTGGACAATGCTATCGTGTGCTCAGTTGGCGTCACGGCGTCGGCTCCGCAAACCCTTTACGACGAACTGCTTGTCGCTAAATCCGGCCACATCCGCGTCGCCCGCCGCCGCCGCATCGTTTCAGACTTCTCTCTTTGCTCGACGTCGCGACGCCGTTTAGGGCTTATTCACATTCTTGGACGTCTTTAAAACAACAACTCTTTTCAAAAACACATACTTTTACAAAGAACTATGTGTTTTTTTTAAGTGTAATGCTAAATACTAAAGATTGAAAGTGAGGAATTAATGATTTTTTTTTCTATTCTTTAAACAATCAATAATTTGACTAAAGGAAAAATGACTTCTTTCATACAATTAATATATACTACTAGCTGACTCGCGCAACTTCGTCTACGCCAAATCGGTTATTACCTGTTCGGATTTTATTTCCAAACGCAAAAAAACTTAAAAAATCTTAGAACCCGATTGTAGGGACACCTACTGGGTCCAATTGTGAATCAAAACTATCCTATATATATTGGCAAGAAATGTCTTCCCGGTATCCGCTGGGTTGCTTCTTTGACCCTTACCTCCGCGCCCCATTTACTATCCTCGCAACAACACAATAATTTTACCGGCTTATACTTTTTATGTTATTATGTTCTAATCAAACTCTATCAATTAACATGCTGTAAAAAGTAAACTTTATCTCCATGATATTTTCAATTTGGTATTTAGCTATTTGTTTTAATAAGAATTTTTAAAGTATACATGTAACCTATATCTAATAACTTTAGTAATCTGTAATTATAACACTCATTTTCTTTTTCACATAAAAACAATCCTTTCGGCTGAGATATTAAACTTAGATATATGGTGTCTAGTATTATTTTGTAAAGCTAACAGCAATGACTTTTGCTACGAATTTCCTTTATTTTAAATCATTCCAGCAACGCACGCCAAATTATAGAATTTTGATAATTTTAATTACATTTATTGTGATGAATTATTGAAAATATATATTTACCAAAATAAAAAGTAATCTAATATGCCTTTCTAATATTGAAAGAATTTACAAAATCGGATCAGTAGGTAGTACCAGAGATTACCTCAAACACAAACTTCAACTTTAAGTTTTTAATATTGGAGTTTCATAAATACGAATTCTACCAGTGTCAAGTCAGTCATGGGAGAGTCACTTTATAGATAATATTAAATTTTTATTATAGTTAGATTTTCCAGATTAGGCCATTGAGATACACAGAGACAAACACAACATTACAGACATCAGGCCTTCAATAAATATATATTTACACAATAATTACTGTTAGTTATTATGTTATGTTGAAGTTTAGTTTTGTTAAAACACATAAAATTAGAGTATTGACAAAAGGAGAAAATACATACCTTTTGTATAATCCGCGTCAAACTGTTTAACCGCTCTGAAGTAGATGCGCAGAACACAAATTTAGGTATCAGACGGACGTAGTGAGGTAAAAGGGGAGCAAGCTCGCCCGCGCGCGCACCTCGCCCCCTATTTCACCAACGTTGACACATGTGTCCTGTCATTATTAGTTGCAGTACTGTTGCATTCAAAATTCAATTTAGTTTTGTTGTTGGTAATTAAATGTGATTGCTATTTTCGATCTTTTCTTTTCCTTGTAGATTTGTCTTTATTAGAACACCCATCCACTTTAAAAAATTATGTTTCTATGAAAGGCGTTGTTTATTACAAATTATTTATTTACTATGAATATATTTTATTTACAATAACGGTATTGTAACACGCATAATACCTGCACAATATATGCTACAAGATATGTCCCATAGATAGAAGCAAATACTGCATAAGGCGGATCATTCAATCAAGTACGCGATCACCCAAAACTCACCAACCAGGTGATTCAACGTTATTTGGATTTAATTATAACTGACAAATACATAATGTGGTGAACTGTTAATTTTCTAGCTTTATCTATTGTTCAGCTACTATTGTCTATTTCTAGTTTTTACTGTTGTTTTATTATCCCAGTAATGATTCAATTTTTATTATTTGTTTATTTTTATCTCTAATATTTTGCAAATATTCTGTATGTAGGTAAAATAAAGAGGTTTTCGTAAATTAACTGTCAAAGCGTTTACAAGGTGACACAATCGAAGTCGTATCTTTATTCTACAAAATCTTTTGAAATTTGTAATGTGGTCGTTGTACTGCCACATTCTTATTACTTAATGTAATAGGCAAATATCTCCTAGAATCATAATTGATTAAAAACGTACTATACTGTACGTATAATATTGTGACAAAGATGAATAAATGTCGATGTTAAATTCTTATGGTAATATTTTGAATTTGTTTTGTATTAACTTCTTGACTGTACTATGCGCAAAGCCGAATTCAAAGCTACATTCAGAGCGGCCATAACATTTGACGCGGACTATACCTTTGTTAAAATCAGACGGACGTAGTATATTGTTAGGTAAAATATCATACAGTGAAATACTAAATTGGGGTAATTAAAAAAAAATGTGTTCGTTAGGGTGTCTTCATCCAACCCACATTCACATATTGAGTTGTCGCTGATTCTGAACTTTGCAAGATACACCGTAGAGTACACGTCAACAGATAGATCCCCAGTCTACAGATAGTAGACTCAGCAAACTTGCAACAGTCATGAAATTTATAAACCCATGGCTTACCAGGAATGTTATCCTAAATGGTAGCATAAGATTTGCCTTTAATTTGGTAGGGTACATTTCAGTTTGAGTTCTATGATAGAAACAAATCAGTCTGTAGTTTTATAGTGATCAAAATATCCAGTCTGGATAGTTTCTTTAGCGATAAGATCAACAGCTTCATTACTCTGGATCCCACTATGTCCTCGTATCCATGCCAGAACTACATAAATTCCTAAATAATGACAATGATACAAATGGAATTGATTAATTGTGATAACTGATATTTTATTGACATATGTCAAACATGTCAAAACAATATCAAATGTAGTGTAAAAAGTATTAGTAAGAAGAAAATGCCCTTTCTCTCTTGAAGGCCAACAATTTTATTGATTTAAAAAAACATTGATATATACATATATAGATTTTTTAGCCCAGGAACCATCTCGGGCGTCCACAGAACACGCCACTAAATTGTTATTACAATCTGTTCAATAGTTTCGGCATGCATAGAGGACAAACATACAAAGATTGATTTTTATATATAAAGATGTGAGTGATGGATGACAGTAGACGACGTTAAAATTTTTCTATATATATACTATAAACAACATAATATTTTTTCGATATTTCGAATCGAAACTCCTCTCACTCTATTCTTATTGTATTTAATTAGACTTCTAATCGTAGAGATGACATACAACATCATAATTTCTTTGTAGGCAATACCATTTAAAAATCTAATCAAATCTAATCTAATCCAGTCTAATGAGACTAAAAACAATTAAAATAGCTTTATATAAGGAGGAATTGTATTCTGTACATAGGTATTAGGTTTCTACAAGAGCAATATCTAAATTATAAGAGTTTTAATAATTCTAAAGTCGTGTTCTTGAACTGCCGGTGTAGGCCACGGGCGAGTAAATATAAACCAACATCTCGTCTTTGTATTATAAATAACTTGGATTTATTTATTCCGTGTTAATACGGGGAGGAATTGCTTTACTTTCATTAATAACATATAAACTAGAAATCATGTATTAAAACACTTATTCGAAAATGTTCTTTTGCTTATAGCACGAGTATATAGTAGATGGGTAGTATGGTATATAGTACATCTGATTCATCAAATGATCCAATTAGGTACGAGTATCTATGTGTATTAAAGTCAAGACGCATCATGGAACATTAGTGTAGCAATTACTAAAAATAGTCAAATATACAATAAACTGACGGTTTTTTTATGTTTCGTAATAAGCTTGAAGTCTGATGTTGTCATTCTATAAGTCTATCAACTACTGGTTCATCTACTCGGTGGTACTTATTATTATGCGATTCAACGTATATCGGGTAGGTAATTTCCAAATCTCGGCTATACAATCTAGATAAGTAGGCAGATCTTGTAGTCTCAGTTATAAATAGGCTATCTATTGTTCCTCGAAACCAAGTTGTTGTTTGCGAGTGCATGTTGTTAGCCGCATCTTTCAGACCGCAACGCATTAGTGTGAGCTTGTTATTTCGCAACAGACAAAGGTATGACGATAGCATTACCAAAGACTGATCTTGCAAACTTTCTACGAAACATATTTAGTGTTATTTTAAATAAGTTATACACTTCACTAAAACTAATTAAGGTGTTGCTTTGATATTTGGATCAGAATACGTGCATACCGCTGCAGTTGATGAATGTATTTAGAGCAATAAGACTTTGGGAACCTAACCTTTGACCATTAGCAGTTACGATACAGCGTTGTCTAATTTATTAGTAGAATTGTGTTTTGCGATAATCTACACTTGTTAAGGTTCAAATGTTATTCGAACACACCTAACTTGGTATTTGACCAGTACAACCGGTACTGTTTTATAAGCCACGATTGTTATGCAATCTGCCGCTGTATCTCGGTTTGAATTAAGTGGAACAAAGGCTAGATAAATGTTAATGATATGTTTATGAATATTATGTTACTGTGTTATTAATCATGTTATTTCTCACGGGAGCTATGACCTGCAGACAAACGGGCGACTGAACTTTTGAATCGAGATTTTTTTCTGAAAATGATAATAAATTATGGAATACGTTTGTAATTTACGATTAAATTAATGTTTATTTTGCATATGCGTTTTTATGTTAAATTTATTAAAACATACGTTTGAAGTAATTTTTTAATATCAAAGAAATCAAACCAAGATTATTAACACAATCTCATTTCTTTAGTTTAAATTATTGAATATATATAAAGAGTTGAAAAGTTAAGGTATTTAGAAAGTGATTTCCTATTTTATTTAAACACTAGCTTTTGCTCGTGGCTTTGCTAGCGCTAATATAGATTTCGGAAATAAAATATAGCCCATGTTACTCGCTGATATCGCAGCTTTATATAGGTCAAGAACGTTTAATATCGGCTAAGTATCTTTTGATACTATTCATTTAAAAATATATATATTTTATCTCTTTATAATAGTACCTACTTAAGAATACACACTATGTATTACATACAGAATAGATCTTAAACAAGAAAACGAAAGAAAAGACAAATTATCTATACTATAATAAAACTGTAGCAAGGTCAAATCTGTACATTAAATATTTTTTGAAAATTTTGATTGGGGTAGACTTTGTTATCGATATAGAAGCCAAAAATAATCTTTTTACAATTTTTGTCTGTCTGTCTGTCTGTCTGTCTTTCTGTCCCTGTGAACACGCATCACGCTGAAAGTACTGAACCGATTTTAACGAAACTTGACACAGTAATAACTAATATTCCAAGGTTACATTTAGGATACTTTTTGTCCCATAAAACGCAAAAGGCTCTCCAGGAAAACGAAAAACAAAAAATTGTAGTTAACGTAACTAGACTTTTTTGCGACACCTTAGTACAAGAGCCAGCAACGTTGGAAGAACGAGAATTTTAGAAAAGCTGGTTCTTTAATATGAAGATATATTATGCCCTTCCAAACAGGATTCAGGATACCTGGTAGCCGGTTAACGTTGTGTTTTTAATGCGCATCACACCTTTACAGATCAAAATTTTGATTTATAATTAATTTTAGGAAAAAAAAATTTCGGTTACATTTTAACGCTATTACAAACATGAGTTTATCACTGCCAGACAATTTTGTTATTGAAAATAATGTGTCCGATGATATTCTTTATAAATAAAATAATTCATTTCAAACCATTTCATTTTTTCCATTGCAAACAACATATTTCATTTTATTAACCATTATGATATTGAGATTTCACCGTGAAAACTGAAAAACAACGATAAACGTAGACATACGACTTGAGATTGACGTTATCTTGAATACATGCGTCTATAACAGGCGCTTCCACAATTATCGCTATCTTTATTATACATAAAATGGGTTAAACATATCAATGCAGTTGCAGAATTTAACTCTAAGTTTCTAAACGTTTTCAAAGCATTAGCCGGTTTTAATTGGGGTGTTCATCCATAACATTTAGTTCGTTTATACTTCAATATTACACGCAGTAGAATTGACTATGCCAGCTTTCTTTATGATAGTAGTGCTCAGGTTAACCTCTATAAACTTGAAAAAGTTCAAAACCAGGCCATGAGAATTATCGGGGGTATCATTAAAAGTACTCCAATCCATGTTATGGAAAGCGAATTGAGCATATGTCCGTTACATCTTAGGAGACAATATTAAGCTGGCAAAATTATATTTAAATTTAAGTCATTCGAAAAAAACGAACTAACCAATGTATCAGAAGAACTGTCCACCCCTTTCCAATCACTCTATTGGCGTAAAAGAAAAATACCATTATTAGTTTCTATTTTTTCTCAATATAAAAATACTCCAATTCAAATAAGTATAAAACATGAAATGTTCACTTTACACACCTGGGTCGATAACATTGATTTGCACAATATAATTAAAATAAATGTAGATGGTATTTGGAAGCCAAAGCGTCAATATGATGTTCTTAAAATAAAAGATATTTGTCTTCAATATATAAATAAATATTATCAAAATTTTGTTAAAATATACACTGACGGATTTAAAGCTGGGAATTATTTAGGAGCCGCATTTTTTGAGTCAAATTCCAAAACTTTTATGAAACTTCAAATTGATGAAAATATTTCAATTATGCACACTGAATTGATATCAATTGCAGAGGCCTTCTCATCTGCGCAATCAACTGAGTCCATTAAGATTGTTATTTTATCCTATTTAAAAAGTGCTCCTCAACACGTAGCTCGATGTACCTCGACTTTTCGAGAAATACCGATAGCCTACACTATTTTGAAGCAATTACTAGATTTCAAAGCAAAGAACAAAGTAATTGTTTTACAATGGATCCCTTCTCATATAGGTATAACTGGGAATAAAAGAGCTGATCTTTTAGCAAGAGAAGGATCCTCCGAAGGTGCTCTTATTAATATTTTACCAACTTACTTGGATGTATGCTCAGTATTTAAAAATAGCTGTTACTCGCATTGGAAGGAATACTTTGATGAACGTTCTAAAACAAAAGGAATATGGTACAGAACGATTCAGCCACATCCCTTACGGTCACCATGGATTGATGACAGTACGATTTGCCGTCGGGAAGCAATCACAGGAATGAGATTACGCTCAGGACACATCCCATGTAAAAAGTTCGCCTACCTGATGCGTAAAGTATTATCACCACTCTGCCAGAGTTGTGAGCTCATCGATGATATGCACCACATCCTTGCAGAATGTGTTCGAAGCGAAGATATTAAATCTTGGCTTAATGCTTCTGGTTCGTTCCACACTGGTTTGTACAATTCGTTATTGTCTGACCCCATTTCGAAAGATGATAAAGAATTGTACAAAATTAATATAAGCTATTGTTAAGTTTATTGTCATTCTTATTGTTATATAGTTATATGTCATTTAGGTGATATAGTATGATATAGTACGATATGCAGTAATAAACGCAACGTTTACCGGCAGCCAGGTAGCCCGCACGCTGTTCGGAAGAACATAAAGATATATAAAAAACTTTCTTATAGAAAATTTGTCGAAACCGTTACTAGCTCTTAGACAAATAGTTACAGGCAAGTGACATTTGACGCGTCGTGCTCATATCTTTTTAATATTTATATTTTTCTTCAATACAATGAAGTGTGAAAAAGTTTTAATACAAGTTAAAAATAGTTATGATATAATATCATTCAGTATTTCATTTATCATTATTTATTTTATGAATATATTTTATCGTTTAATTTACAATTTAACTCATCAACTTGATATTTTATAATGTAAACTCTACTGACTGTATAGTAAACGTCTACAAAAAAGGGAAAGGAACTTCTTTAGAAACTGGGGGTCCATAGACCTCTAAAGCTTTTTTTTACATTATCGCCAATATATGTAGGTTCGTTTTTATTTTTTATTGAACTCAGTAGATGATGCTACGAACGGGTTGTAGGCTTATTTTAAAAGATTTCTCACATATCATCTGGGTATATGTTTGAGTGAGTCCCTTGATAGTTTGGATTCACAATTGGAAACCGTAGGTGTGGCTGCAATAAGGTTTTAGGTATATTAAAATTTTTCGCGTTTAAAAATACAATTGGCACCGGTGATAACCGATTTGGTGTAGACGAAGTTGCACGGGTCAGCTAGTAGATTAATAATCGAGTGACATAAACAACAATTTTTTTTTTCAAAATTTTTCTTTTATTCGATTAATAAAAAGGGTTATATTGACTTTTCTTTTTTAGAGTAAGGTATCTGTTACATGTAAAGTCTGCCCTGTATTTACGACACCAAATCATATCATGAGTTATTGCTGTTCCTAAATGATTACACAAGCAATGATAACTTGAGCAAGTGTAATCAAGATTGTTCCAAAATTTGTATATACGAATGCGAAGGTCAAGGTCAATTATAGTGCAATAAAATGCTAGATAAAAAGAAAAAAAGAGGCCAAGAACAAAGAAAGACCGAACAAAAAAGAGGAGAGGGAAAGAAAAAAGAAAGAGAAAAAAAAGCATGTCAAAGTGAATATAAAAGAACTACTCCAATTAGATTATTATAGGCGAACAGAGGACATTCTATTATATGCAAAGTCTACACTGTATTTACTATACTAAATCAGATGCCGACTCATTGCTGTTCCTAAATGATTACACAAGCATTGATAACATTAGCAAGTGTAATCTAGAGTCTTCCAATATGTGTGTATACGTATGCGAAGGTCAAGATCAATTATAGTGCAATAAAGCGCTAAGCATATCAAACGGAATATAAAAGAACTGCCCCAATTAGATTATTATAGGCGAAGAGAGGACATTCGTTCTCACGCGTCCTACGCAATAGAATAGATAATTACGTTGCATTGCGCCACGCCGCGCCGATCCGGCATTGTTCGACGTAATGTCTCTTCTAAATCAGAGCTCTTCTGCGTCATGTGTGCGGTGCCTATTGTTGCGCGATGTTCACATACACTGACAAAACGGCTCCCACGGAACAATTTCAACGTGTACAGTTTTAAGATTGTCCGAGCTTGTGCGAAAGTGCCGGGATCGAGTGATTAATACAATGAATGAACAAATTTACCTCTCATACCTGCTATAATTTATAACTATGATTCGTGAATACTTTTCAACTAGAACCTGACTCCAATCGATTATAAGAAAAGTTTAAGTTAAATTTTCATCTTCACAATTTTTCTTCCTGTGACATTTCACAGGAAATCCATTTATTTTTCACCGATAACCAAGAATCAATTTATCTGTAATTGTCTATTGACTTTACTTGATTATAAAAACATAACCAAAGAATTGCCAATGAACAATAATATTATACATACAACTATTATTATCACAAACTGAAAGATTAATGGCATATGCGAGCATATTACAAATACTGATATCACACATACTATAATATAAAAGTGAAAATCTAGAGTTAAAAAATCTCCATATAGAAATGTGAATAATTGAATGTGACAGAGAGAGACAGAGAAACGAGAGAGAGAGAGAGAGATACGGAGAGCTTTAAAAATATTGACAGAATTGACAGATTGGCGTTCAGTTGCAATTATATTTGATTACACTGGTGTACTGTCTAGGCAAGATTTGGTTCATTTTCTTCCTGCACTCCCGAGCGAAGTGCTAGTGTATATAGAAGTGTATAGTATATATTATAGAAGAAAATAAGAGTATAAGAAATGTGTACATTTCCTAATTACCGTTTGCTTATAGCCACTGTAAAATATAATAGTTCAAATACTCGAATGCTTCTTCCTTTCTTATGATTTTTTTCCAATAAATAAAAAATCTGGAGAAAGTTAACAGCTTAGCTATAATTAAAAGAAATTAGCCATGACGTGGTTACGATTACATGAAAAATAAAATTGTTTTTATCTAAATCTAAATTCATGCATCTTTACACAATGCACCTGATTAACATACACTGTGGTTTTAATTATGATCATTAGAATGCTTACTATAAAAGCGTAACATTACAAAATAGTGGTTAGAAAGCGTAACGCGAAAGAAAATATAATTGTTACTTGTATAAGTGGTCTCAATAATAATTACTTTCTTAAACCTTTTAATCTAAAAACGTGGAACGATTATTCTAAATTAACGTAATATAGAGATAACTTATCTCTATTTATTTTAACTGACGATATTATGCTATTTCACAGCTTTTACCTTGTGGTTTCGCTCGCGTTAATGTCGATTTGATATACCCGCCAGAAACAGTACTTTTTCTGGATGAAAATATCTTATGGTAGGTAGCAATTTTTTATTAATGTGAGGAAATCCTCATGGACACGCCATCCTCCAAGGAGAGAGAGCGTGTAGTGTGAGATTCGTACTCACTAAAACCCCAGGTGTATCGGGCGCCGCTTTTAGCAGGGCGGCTAGGGATCGAGCAAGGCTATCACCATGAAGCCCCAGCGGATAGCCCAGCGAAAGGTGCTACCGGGCTCCGTCCTAATAGGCAAACTGGGTACACACCGGCTGCCTCTCCTCGTCGGCCGAAACTGTACAATGAGGAGATGGTCCCACCGGCCCGTCTCTCTAAAATCAATTACGGTGGTGGAAGGAGACGGGTAATACGCTCCCTCTTTCTGCCAGTCCTCCGTTGGCGGAGAAGGCCGTTTGAAGGATCTTCCTCACGGGCCCCCTCCACCGCCTCCTTCCGCGAGACGACCTCCTCGCAGAAGAAAGCCATCACATTCCACATTATTTCGCTGCCGAACATGGCGCAGTCACATTCGGTAGCAACAAGTCATTCCCTTCCGCCGTAGCCAGAATGAGGCGATGAGATTCCTACGCAGCATACTAAAGCGTGAAAGCGTAACAAACAAACTCACTTTTGCATTTATAATATCAGTTATGGTAAATAGTATTACTTGTAAATACTGGGTCAAAGGTCTCTTCTCGAGGAATGGTAGGACTTAAGCATCACGCCAGCTCACAGCATATTAAAAATTTAAAATCTAGAGAAATCCATAGTTCTGTATTTTATCCCAAACGGTGGTGCTACTACAAGAATGTCTTTCAGATATCCTAGCGATGTTTACTTTCATGATCCATTGGTAAGGTAAAAAACTTTAAATTAGTGAATTGACACAAATTTCGACAACTTATTTATCTCGAAATTCGATTCCGTGTATATTGAGTCGATATTCCATCGCTAAAAGCATCAGTTTAAGATAAAGATGTTCACTAAGAGGGGTTAGAAAGAGATAGTAAATGCTTTTATATTTTATAAAGTTGAAATTCAGTTATAAAAACTCGTTCAGGATACAGGATAAAGCCTATAGCTCAGGAACAGACAGCCTCTTTTTCATCTGAGTTATTAATGTGACAGTTCCTACATGATATTATATAATACCTTTTCAATCAAAGGTATTCTTTATTATAAGACATTTTATAAATGTAGACCCTGAAAATATGACTGATTTTTTTCTTACTTAGTAAATTATAATTACAGATATTACTAATTTTTTATAAATAACCGTGGGAATTTATTACATACACCCTACGCATATTGTGTCAATTTTTAGTTATTTTAAATAAAATTACAGTTCCTACATCTAAAATAAAATTGTTAAGGGAAATTTTTATTTCCAGATTGTCCTGGGGCAATGTATATCATATAATGATAATATACACAAACATAGAGGTAAATTTTAAGTAATTACAAATAATAATAAAATGTTGAACAAACTAGTTTTGAATGTATCACATTTGTATTTCTTTGGTACTGCGCTAGTCTTCGTTAATTTGATTTAATACTAGCTTTTGCTCACGACTTCGTTCGTATTAATATAAATTTTTAAAGTAAAATAGAATTTATTGATAGTGTTGTTTTTTTAAACCAATTGTCTTTTTTGAGTTTATTATGACAAACAAAAAACCATTTTTTTAATAATACTATTTCATATATATTATATTCCATACATGCCGACACAGAATTATTCCAGATCCAGCGACCTATTGCCAAAAAATATATCATTAACTGATATCTATGTGACAAGTCAAATAGTCGAATCTGTTTATCAAAAAGAAAGTCTTAGACAATGTTGACTCAATATAAGGACAATCCTATGATATTTAAATCACATATTAATCATTTACTTTTGGTCGAGTCTCTGACTTCGTTTTTCAAAAAAGGTTTCGCTTATGTAATATAATCTGTGAAATATTTTCATCACAAAACCGCGTTTCCGGAATGACATAACAACATTCTCGACCGTGCCTCGGAGTAAACGTGAAAAAGTTCATTGTCGCAACATCACTGATTAAATGAAATAACGTATTGAATGATTCAGCGAATGTATTTAGTTGCATTGAATTTCTTATATGAGTTTCCGCGCACGCGTCCGTCCTGGCCGAGCCAGTCTAAAGCGCAGGTGTACAATGAAATTCACATTGACATTCGTTACAAGAACCGCACTTGAGTCGATGCTACTTTTTATCGCGAATACTTTAAAATGTACTTTGATGTAATGTATATGCTGCCTGCTATAGACATTTATTTGGTATCATAAAAGCAGATGTTGAATTGCGCATTAACAACGGTAATTGTATAAAAACAGAAAGCAGTAATTTTACAATTAAAATAACAATAGTTCATTGTAAAGATTGAGAAAAATGCATTCATTCCGCTACCACGCTGTTAAACAACTGTAGAACAATGCACAAAAGTTTCCTAATATGACTTTGTTTAAATAAATATTTTGATATTTTTTCCTACTTCATTTTGGCAATAAATGTTTGTTATTAAAATTTATTACGGCCCTTATCTTAAACTAGTTTACTATTTTATTTATTACAACCAAGTCCCAAAACATATTACCGATTTGCCGGACTGTAAGTTTAATCGCCACATGAAAGGGTAGTGATGTCAAAAGGCATAGGGTGGAACGATGGTGGGTGGTCAACGATGGTAATGTCTGGAATTGACACATCACTCTGTATATCCACTAAGACGATTGTAATATTAAAGTATGTTAAATATATGTATGTTAAAAACGATAAACCCGATCGGGTTTCTTGCCGGTTCTTCTCGATGACTGGGTTGTTTTCTGAACCGTATAGCTTTGAAGTTCATAAGCGCCTTCTTAGGGCCTTCGCAGTAAGAAGAAATATATTAATCCGTACGTTTGCTTGTTGTACTGATGAAGTAAAAATCTATTTATTCAAAATATTTTGTCAATGTTTCTGCACGAACAGTCCACGGGTTATCTACAGTCCAAGGATTATCAACGCTTTGCGTATGCAATAAAAAAATGTCTTTCGATTATTCTTGGGACTGCCGCGATTCTGTATGTACCGTTTCTGGGATATTGGTATGTGCTCGGGTTGATGATGTTTATGCTATCACGCGTAAGAGAGCGACATCTATCCTAGGCAAACTTCGTGACAGTCTCAATAGAATAATGAAAGCACTGCTAGTCATATACGATAGTCTTTATTTGAAGCATTGGATATCGGCGGTAGACTTTCAGATTTGTTACAACCTCCGTTAACTTAATATTCTATTACATTTAATTTCTAATTTTAACTAAGTAGATTAGTAATTTGTTTATATTTATATAATGGGCTCTCGTCTTGTGAATAAAAGAAATAGATGAATAAAATAAATTAAATAAGGTATATACAATTTTGATTTTGAGATGAAAATCTGTTGCCAAAGTCTTGTAAGTTTGTTCCTGCAGCTGCACTTGATAATCACTTCTTTGCGGGCTTAACATTTCACCACATTGAGCCACGTTTTCCTTAACATGAGGTAAGATTGCAGTCGAACAGTAGAAATGGGAAATACTTTTATTAGCGAAGTGTTATATATAACTAGGGTGGTTCAGTCGTCGAAATTCGACTATAATAAAGGGTACAGATTTTTTCTTCACATGTGTATATGTAGATTGCAGATATTATGATGTCTATTTCTTCTTATTTTTTTCTATATGGTAAGACTATTTTGATTATTGATCAGTTATTGAAGGCATGTAGACCGTGAAGAATGACTAATAGAGACTTATAAATAAAAGCTTAACATCAATGGGATGGACATATTTTTTTTTTTAATTTTTTTTTTATATTGGTGACACTAAAGCTTGTTAGTAGCTGCTAAAAAAAAGAAATTTGTTGGCAAACAGAGGAGAAAAAGGTACTTAACTGTTTTACATTAACCTAGTTATATATAGAAACCTTAACTATATTCTGATCCTAATACTTCGTCTTCTATAAATGGTAAATGTCTTCCTTAATCCTACAAACGGAATGAATGGATTTGTTGTAAGTTTTCAATTCTCCCGATCAATCTTTTAGCCGTAACTTTGGGCTTGCACACAATGTAATCAAGAATTTAATAAAAAACAAAGTTAAAATCTTATTATAGAAATATAGCATTGACATTTATTCATTATTGAGTTATTTCGATGTTATACATCATCATAATCATTACATAGTATAAAACAAAATCCCCTACCGCGTCTGTCTGTCTGTCTGTTCGCGATAAACTCAAAAACTACTGAACGTATCTTCATGGGGTTTTCACCAGTGGATAAAGTGATTCATGAGGAACGTTTTGGTATATAATTTGTCAAGGTTTTTTTTTATTATTAGGGCGGGACATCGTCCGCCGGGCCCGCTAGTATAATATAATAGAATATTTATACTTAATTTTGTGTTCTCCGAACATATACTTGAAGGGGTCAAAGTTTAGCGCGTTATACTATATATTTTGTTTTTTTTTTTCGTCTCTTGAAACGTGTTCTTAAACTTGTGATGGTCTAAAAACATACCTAGTTATAATTGTTCCATTAATTATACCTAAGAACAATATGTCAGTAGAAACGTGCCGTTTAATTGAATGGTAGTATTGTAACGTTGGTGTTTAGTAGTTTAGTATACTTTCATTGATGTGATTCCCACGTTTTCCTTTATCGAAAGCTTTCTCTGCGAGATAAGAATGCATTGAATGTAATAGCGTAACGTGCAAGAAAGTTTATGACAGTAGATTCGAATAATAGTTTTGTTACATTTTTTGCAGACGTGGAATCTTATCCGCGATGAACTTGACGGTTACAGCACATAAATTTATCCATTCTCGCACTATGGACAAAACGCAAGTATATCTTTTTTTACATTAAAAAATGTATATGTAAAAACCGCATGACACCCCATACGAGCTATAAGCATAAGTCATGGCTTGGTGCTAAAATTCTCAACGTATATTTTCGTAACAAATGAGGTTCTACTGTCAGTGCCAAGTTATTGAGTAAAAGTATGATAATTATTTGTACTAAAAGACTATAGGTGTAACAATAAAGATTCAAAAGTAACTATGCCAAATATTTTAAGTGTTTTACTTCACTGAAGCCACCAAAGCATATATATTTTCGATTTGTTATTTTGCTGGTAATAAACTTACTTATAAATATTGATTAAAATACGTACGTGTTATATTTTTATAATATTAAAAACTTAACATGTATATTAAGAATAATAGTATTGGTTGATTTTCCTAAGTATATTTACTAAGATCATAAATATTTAATATTACATTACAATTTGTAATATGTAATGTAATTTAATGTAAAATGTAATTTAATTTACATATTACAATTTAGTGAGAACAGTAGTATTTTCCGAGTTAATACGAAATTCGCAGGTCACTGCTGTGTTATTTCGATATGAATGCATTAAACTAAAGATGATTAATTAAAAGTGAATATACATAGCATTCTTTATTTTATTTAAATCAAAATTAACTACCATTCTGCAGCGAAATAATGATGTTTACTGTAAGCGATCCAGTGTACTCGTATGATTGATCGAGAATGTTCGTATAATGATTTTTTTTCGGGAAAAGAATTTTTAACACTAATATTATTCCAAATTAAGTATAGATAATAGATAACTACACCGCTAAGATACATGCATGTGGAATTAGTATCTGTAAAAGTCAGTATACTTGAATGCAACCGGCATTAACACAAAGTATTAAACCTCATACTATATAGAAGTTATGTCCTATGAAGAGTTATTTCACACAGATCTACCTTTTCTGCAACTATTCTAAAGCATACAACTTTGTATATGATTAATCATTATGATTAAACCCAGTAAACGAATTACGATATATTTCTTTTGCGTTTCAAATTATGAGGGCTCTGTTACCTTCACTCTTATGTCTGTTACATTCTCATATGGTCACATACTGCACGAACATGATATCACAGAACCAACAAGGCCCTTTATATTTATTGATATTAAATTACCATACTTGTAGCTAAAACTAAATTCGGATAAACATAGAGGATTCCAGGATCTATCCTATGAAGTTTTAGTTTAACAGGAGGATAATTACTGTATAATTTATTGAGGAAATTGTAATAAAATACATAATCAACGTACCATATACATAACAATGAGTACATTAGAAACTATACTGGTATCGTAGTACAGTGATAATAAGCCCTATTACATGAGGTCGCCGATTCCATTTCCGCGTATGGCTGACTTTTGTGTGATGAGCATAATTATTATGGTTGTGTTTGTGCGTTAACTATTTATGTATGTATATCATCTATTTAGTTACCAGCATACAAACTGTACTTATTATGATTATACTAAGTAAGTGAATCTAAAACAAAAGGAAAATATCATAAAATTCCTTTAGAACATAAAAAAAATGCTCAATATAATTTAGTTTTGAATTACCAACTAACTTCGTAAAATACACTCATCAGAAAAATCTAAGCAACATGTACTAATTTAAATTTTAGGATGGTTCTTCACATTATAACGTTGTATTTTATTTTTAAAATAATATCTTTAGGGTTCTATGATGTAAAAATAACAGCTGTTGTCTTTATAAGTTCTTTTAATAACAGAAATTAACAATATTAGAATATACTGTAGAAACTAAGATACGTAAGAAACTAAACTTTTTTCTTACAAAATGAAATTTCTAAAGAAAATGTATTTATTGTGAAAGAATAGAACAATTTAATACAAAGTATGGGCTCCTCTGCTATTCAGAACTTGTCGGCAACGATTATTCATTGAATTAATGAGACTGTTTATGTCATCTTGCGGTATTCGCTCCCAATGGAATTGTAGCAAATCCTTCAGCTGTTGGGTTGTTGTCGCTCCGTCCAAGTCCTTCAAAACACGTCTCTGGAGCATGCCCCATGCGTGCTCGATGGGGTTGAGATCTGGCGATTGTGCAGGCCAGGGCAATACCCGGATGTTCTCCGTTGCAAAGTATTCACTGGTTCGCCGAGCTGTATGTGAACGCGCATTGTCATGCATTAACCTAAAATCGGAGCCAAAGGTTTGTGCAAATGGGTAGACATAAGGTCTGAGAATATCCTCGATGTAATTTTCAGCATTCATATTTCCATTTACAAAAACGAGCTCAGTTCGCCGTTCTTCATAATACCCGTCCATAACATAACTGTTGAGCCGCTGTATGGATGAACTTCCTGAACGCACCTGAGCCTTTCAGTATTTCCGGGCCGACGATACACTCGCACCCTTCTTGTATCAGGCTTAAACCCGAATCGCGACTCATCGGAAAACATAATTTTATCCCATTGTTCCTGGGTCCATGTTATGCGTTCTCTACACCATTCATATCGACGAGCGCGATTCCCGTGACGTATCGGTGGGCACCTGATTGAGCGTCGAGCTCGTAGGCCGTACTCATGCAGTCGATTTCGCACAGTTTGAGGACTTACATCAACACCACTTGAAATTTGTAGCCTCAAACTTATCTCTCGAGCGGTTAACATCGGCTGTCGTCTTGCAATCAGTTGTATGTACCGGTCTTGCCGAGTGGTTGTACTCCTTTTACGGCCGGGATGCTGTTCAGCGGGTTCTCCTGTATTATTGTAGCGCTGCCAAAGACGACAAATAACACTTCTATGAATGCCAAAATGTCGAGATACCTGAGATTGATTACTTCCCGCTTGCAACATCCCTACAGCTCTTTGCATTTCATCTGCCATCAAATGACGTCGCTTCATGACGTAAAGAATATCTAACAATTCAATTTTGTAGCTAACTTTATTTAAATGGTTGGTAAAATTATAAAATCAAGACTAAACGTAGCAATTAAAACGCACTTAAATTCAAACAAATTCGCAGTCATTTGAATTTTATGAAAAAACAAAACATAATCAAATTTTTTTTTTACAACCAGCCAGTATGTCATCAATAACAAAAAAGTTTACTTACCTACGCACTTTGTTTGAGTAAATACTTAGAAATTAATTAATATAAATGGTAAAATTTGTAATATCACGCATGTTGCTTAGACTTTTTTGATGTGTGTATATACGCTTCCTTAATTTAAACAGTTTGTTTCTTTTCTTAACATTATTTAGTCTGATAAAACAAATATCAGAACCCGCATTGTAGTAGTTGTCGGGATACCATTTTGTGTTTATCCGCGTTATTTATGCGGCCACCATAGTAATTAGTCACACCTGTTTCTTTAATTGGTTAAACTCTTTTATACTGTAAAATAGTAGATATATGTAACTAAATTTAAAAATTATAAATCATTGCTACACTGCTATAATTGTAACAGCTTTCATTAACTTATGTATCCTGTTTTACTTGTAGGTTTTCTTTTGTTGAGAAAATTGGTCGTTAACAGAGTTTTCTGTTTAGCCTAAAGGTAACGTCTCTTTGATATTACATTAGTCCGTTAGTGTGCTTATTACCTGAAAACTATTGAGGGGGCCAGCCGCTGGGGTGGTACGTTGAAGGTCTACAGAGATCTCGTGCCACCCCAACTAGAGGGGCAGTTATACACCTAGGGGGGACGTTTGAGTTTGAATATGAGAAACAAATTACTATGTAAAGTAAATGAAGTCAACATAAAATTAATAAATCAGTAGTACCATAAATCCAAGTGTTATATTAAAATCCCAACGATACGCTTCTACGTGACAAAGTAAACTAAAAATGTTAACCGGAACATGCAAAACATTAATCTTAAAGAAATATATTCGAATAATTAAATATACCGTATAATTTGGTCCCATTGTTAAAGTAATAAATATTGTGTACAGAAACCGCTGCAATAAAATCGAAATATTACATATATAAAGGGGGGGGGGGGAGAGGGAGGGGGTCTTCCGGCGCTCGACTGACGGAACGAAACGTAACAATGCAAGCACTGTTACTTCACGTCGGTGTTTCTGTGAGAGGGTGGTACCACCCCGGATGAGCCGACACATTCATGGAGAAACCACTAATAGCTTCAGCGTGCCTGTACCACCTTCTGAAATGACCTTATGACTACTCAACTTTTTTTATTTTATTGGTATATATTGATTACTATTTATAATTACCTAGTACTTGTTCAATATGTTCTTGAAGTGAAAATAAAATATCTTATTCATTAATCATAGGCACGGCGGGCAGTCTAGACGATTTTATTTACGAGCTTTTCATTTCCATAACCAACATTTTATGCGATAATATTTTAAGCTGTGATAAAACACGCGGGACCTCGTTTAATCGCGTGACTTTGTTGAACACCAGTTACTTTTAGGTCGCTTTTAACATAAAACTTTGGTGAAGGTTATTGTTTCAAAAATAATCTTGAAAATCATATTATAACACTGAAACAAAAAAGAACACAGAAATCTACGAAGTTTTTTTTTATATCATAGGAGGCAAACGAACATGTGGGTCACGTGATGTTAAGTGATCACCGCCATCCATAGACACTTGCAACACCAGGGGAGTCGCAAGTGCGTTGCCAGCCTGTTTTTGGGGGAGAGGGGAGTGAGGAATGGGGGAGTGGGAGGGGAGGTGTGTATCCGGCGCTCTCACTGACCGAACGAAACGCAACCATGCAAGCACTGTTACTTCACGTCGATGTTTCTGTGGGTCGGGTGGTAATACCCCCTGCGAGCCGACCCATTCATGCTGAAATCAGTAATAGCTTCAACGTGTCTCTACCACCACCAAGTGCTCATGAATTTCCAATGAAAGATAACATATTCACCAACTGTTTTGATAGCATGAAAGTTTGCTACAACTAAATAAGTGTAACATATAAAGTTATTATTTAATAGCTGGTGCCTGCAACTTAGCCCTCATGGAAGTGGTTTTTCCTTTCATGGGAACTATGTGTTTTATGTAAATTACTTGTGAGCTGTATTTTATATATTAAATTGTAATTTAATCGTTACTATTTAAACCCTATAATCGTTTTATAAATATTGAGTTACTTATGTTAAATTTTATTATTAATACCTAGTCCCTATGGAATAGCCATATAGTCCTAGATTATCATAAACCTACCAATATCTCAAATACTATAGACTTCCCATTCGATTATAAGGAGTTTTCGAAATCCAAGGTCCAATGCTAAACGACCTCCTTATAAGTATTCCCTTTACAACAAAAAATGAATTTTTCAAATAGGTTCATAAATGACGAAGTTCTGAAGCAAGAACCATAAAAAAAATACAACCGAATTGAAAATTTCCTCCTTTATGAAGGCGGTTAATAAGCGGTTACATCAGTAAAAAGTTACTAAAACTTAGTAAAGGTTGTCACTATTTCAAGTTTGTATGAGTTTATTCTCATATCTTTTTGATAGGACTCATTAGTTGAATACTTCTGCTTTCATCCTAATTAAATCTCAGTTAAATCTTTATTTCTTAAATTCCTGTACAATTTATCAGTTTCAATAACAATATCTTATAACATAATGTCTTATTAAATGTCATAAATCTTAAACGTCATACAACAATTGTCATAATTAACTTTTGCGTTTCTCATAAAATCCCGGTTTACTTATGAGGACTGCAGAAAATGAATTTCTTCTCACTCTACTTATTAGAAAATTATTCTAACAGAATCTTAAAGCTACTTCTTTTCTCATATTTAATACCAATGTATGAGACCTTGTCTATAGGGTAGTTGATGTTATAAGTTAAAACTTAAAAAGTGTAGTGCCTTCGCAAACTTCATATATCTTTTTAATTAACGTCTTATAAATCGATGAACGACCACGAAAAAGTGTCAAGTTCCGCCTAAGCCGAGCGTGCAATAGAGAGCACAAGAACAAGCGATAGAAAGGCGCGCTCGGCCTATACGTTCGGCTTATGACGCATCTATCTGTCTTCCACTCTATCGTCTGAGTCGTTATCACGTAAAATTATCATCCATAAACCGACTTTAAAGAAAACTATTTTTTTATTTGAAGAGTAACTAGAACAGTAAGAGAACAAAGTAGTTGATAATACTATAATTCTTACTAGTATAGTGTAAATGTGAATGTACAACAACAACTCAGCCGATCATCAAATTTTGCATACATGTTCTCAGGTCTACAGAAAAGGACATAGAGTAAGTACCTCTCATCAAGACAAAACCGTATTTTTCCCGAGGGATAAATCATACTTATATTAACGCGAGCGAAAGCCACGAACGATAGCTAGTTTATAATAATATATATAACCTGTCGTAACAGTAAGTATAGTTCGTAAGAGCGGTATGGTTTCCCCTGTCTTTATATGGAGTGGAAGTCGTTTGTGCCCCGCGTATCGGATTGCAATAAATTCGGTATAGCGGAGGGTTGGGAACAACGCGACTAATGTCTTCCGTTCTTGACAGGCTTCTCGTGTTCATCCATTTTACTGTTTTAGCTAGTTGCAGTTATTTTTGTATCGATTATACTTTAAATTCCGAAAACGTATTCAACTTGGTCATATTAATGCTTTTGTTAAGGAATACATTGGATATGGACATTGTATGGTCTATGGTGTATATTATGACATGACATAATATTTTTTATTACATATATCTAGTGAAATAATCTAAAACAATTTTATTTATTGTAAGGTTCATAAACTATGTACAATTTTATTTATTGTAAGGTTCATAAACTATGTATTATGGATATCTATATAAATAAAATGAAATAGGTTTGCCGTGGTGCGTGTATCATTCAAAAACTACTGCATAGACTTCGATCATTTTTTTGTTACACTTCTTAGACACTAGGTCCTAATTTAGAAGGCCCCGGTGTGGGCTGACGCTCTTTGTGCGGGCGTTGCGCAGAGGGCAGTTAGGGGGTACCGCACCGTGGCCTCCGCTGCGGGCTGTGTGCTCGCCGGCTCCCTACCCTGGGAACTGGAGGCGGGAGTTCTTGCCGCCGTGTATGAGTTCACGGCGGCAAGGAAGAGAATTGGTGTGTCTCCAGCTCCCAGGGAGATAGAAGTAAAAAGGCGTTTGGAGAGGGAGGGGGCACGACCTGGCGAACGCGCGTTACGGGCGTTACACAATTGATGCCGTCCGTCCGGCTCTGCCAGAATGGTTTAACAGGGAGTGGGGCTCCCTATCGTTTCGATTGGTGCAGGTACTTACCGGACATGGTTGTTTCGGGTGGTACCTGCACCGGATCGCTCGCAGGGAGCCGACCGCCGCATGCTATGAATGCAGCGCTGCGGAGGACACAGCGCAGCACACTCTGTCAGCGAGTGGGTATCCATAAAGGATTCCTCCACGTTAATTAAAAAAAGTCCTAATTTGGAAAAATATCACGCTAGCAGCCTTTAATATAAAGTTATTAAAGTTTTAAATAATTAAATGTTTATAAGCACTATACGTTCAATGGTGTGTGTATTCTTGTAGAGAAGAAGTGTAGCAAGCAGTGTGGTACTTTCGGGTTTTCCATCTATACGCAGACGAAATAGCAAGTATCAGCGAACTACATATATAATTTTATTAATGGGATTAATGAACTCTAAAAAGAAGTTAAAGTATGAACGTGGCAAATTATATCGAAAAATATAATAGAACCTACACTGGAGTGTTTGTCGAATTGACAAAAGGCGAAAAGGAAGAATTACTATAGAATATTTATAAGTCTGTCTCTAAACGGCGCCGGCCTGTCTAAGTACTTCATTCACATACTAACGTATAGGCATTTTATTTTGCCAGAAATCAAGTAAATGTATCCATTGACCGCGTCGTGAATAATTCCGATTTCTATTATTATTCTACTATTAATTTCATACTGGTTACTGGTTAAAGAAAAAGAAAGGTGAATAACCTTTTTATTTTAAACTTTTTAAATGAAATAATACTACGGTTACTGGTCAAAGAAAAAGAAAGGTGAATAACCTTTTTATTTTAAAATTTTAAAAAGAAAAAAAAGAAAAAAAAAAAAGAAAGGGGAAAAAACTTTTAAATTAAAAATTTTAAAAAGAAAAAAAAAGGAAAAATAAAAAATTATTAAAAAGTTTAAAATAAAAAGGTTATTCACCTTTCTTTTTCTTTGACCAGTAATCAGTATTAAAGATTATTACTGCCATTATCAAGTTGATATATAATTATTACAAAGTGTCTTGTGATGTCTCCAATGTTCTAACATTACAGAATTTATGTTTCAAAAATGCCAATATTATTGTACCATACAGAAAGAAAATCGAAGATTACGAAGAAAAAAATAATTAAAAGCCACTTCAGGAAAGTCCAGAACCCTGGAAAAACTCCAATTATAATCTTAAAATAACAAAATAAGAACAGTACTTTGTTCCAGATGAAAAATATCCTATGTTTTTTTCTGTACCTACGCTTGATAACGTTTATACAAAATTTCATGATGACTGGTCAAGCAGTTAAAGCGTGAAAGAGTAACCAACAAACTCACATTTATATTATCAGTAGGGATAATAATATTCATTAATTCCCTAATTCCTTGGCTTTGAGCCGAAAAAATAACGAAATACTCATATATGAATTTATTACCTATATAAAACAAATATATTATAAATTTTATATATAACTAGCTGGTCCGGCGGACGTTATCCCGCCCTGATAATGAAAAAAACTTTATCTACTGGTGAAAACCGAATGAAAATCCGTTCAGTTGTTTTTGAGTTTATCGTAAACAGAACAGACAGACAAACGTAGCAGAGGACTTTGTTTTATTTAAATATAAATATTAATATATATGTAGTAATGCAAGAAAGAATAATTGTTAGAACATAAAAATAACAAAAGCAAATTTAAATTAAAATATCAATAAAAAGTGTCCATTATTACAGTAGTCAAAAACAGAACTTTCAGTTAATAAGTATTTACATATTAGGTTAACGTTATTATGTTCACCCAACCCCGTCTGGCGCGGTGCTTACAAAAAATGTTATACCAGTGCTTAGGCCGTCGGCCTCAGGCTTTCTGGCGCCACTTTATATATATGACCTAAAAGTATAATGACGTTGCTCACAGCGAATCTGGATTAATTGAATTCTGTGTGTATTTGAGTAATAAAAAGATAGCTAATTCACAATGTTCTCATATTTTGGTGTTGGTTATTAATGAAATCGTGGGCTAAATAAACAGCATACACCAACGTCCCAGTTATTATATAATTACTAGTAGTTACCTGCGACTTCCTCCGCGTAAAATCTAGCAAAAAAATTGTGTTCGGTGTAAACGTGCATATTGGGCACGCGCGGTACTGGACATTGCCCGTGTTATTACAATAAAGTTAAATACGTATTGAATACTTGCTTTAAAAAAGTTTGGGCACTTTCGTTGAGTATCCGACCGCTGCTGCGGCAAACTCGCGTTATCCTTTTTCGCAAATCTAACCTTTTTTTCCGCTGGGGATTCCTCTTGGAGATCTGCACCTAGCCAGGTAGCACAGGTGAGAATGCCAGATTTCTACTGACTAACCCCCCTCGGTGTTCTTCTCGCAAATCTAACCTAACCTAACCAAACAGAGATAAAAGAGCAAGATGTCGAACGTTCGGCGAGCGCGGTGCATTTAATACGAAAGTACTCAAATTTTTTTAAAGCAAGTATTCAATACATATTTACCTTTTTTGTAATAACACGGTGCTTCTTTAGTTTTTTATTTTTTATATGTGCGAGGAACCCTACTATCGATGCCTAAATATGTAATAGGAATGTAAATCTAACGTGTCTGTACTTTTTAGATTTTTGTGAAAAAAATTCTTGCAGGTGTCTTGGAATAAGTAATAAAATACATTTCAAACATTTGTAGAAATGTCTGTCTGTCTGTTTGTATGAACACGCATCACTGCTAAAGTACTGCGTTCATGATAAAGCCCCAGACAAGCATTTCCTCAAGCAACATTTAGTCTTAGTTTCATTAAAATCGGTTCACTCTATCAAAGTTATTGTAATTTTAATGACGACGCGACTTAAATACGAGAGAAAAGTAGATAAGTAAATGGACTTAATACATTCAGTTGAATTTATTAGTCACTGTTTTCTTACATTACGTTTCACGTAGACGAAGTCGCGGATACAGCTCGTTTATAAAATAAAAGTAGCCTAAGTTATGACATTAGCTATCTGCTAATGAAAATCCCGACAAAATCGGTACAACCCTCTCGGAGATTAGCCGAGACAAACAGACGGGTAGGCAACACATTAAAAAATTGGCTTGTTATATATAATCTATATACTCTCACACCATTTAGTACAAAGCAGTTAGTTGGATATTACAAACAGACACTTGAATATTATTTATTTGTATAGATTTGAAAACAATTTGTAGCTGAGAAATAGTATCAAATAGAAATGATTACTTTGAGCTTATGATTACGATGAGATATTGGAATTTGTTAAGGGGCATTAAAAATAAAAATAAAATAGTTTACTGACTAGTTTGTAGGACTAACATCATAGGATATTCATTTCATTGTTATTCAAGATAATCGTTCAATATTCTAGCAGTATATTGTCTAACCAAATTTTGCAACGAACTTCAACATATAACAGAACCACTCGAGTCTTTCAAACGGAAATGTCCACAAAGCGACACAACCAGTTATCTACAATTAAAGTAAGATTGTATGCTTTGTGTCTATTGTGTTGTGAAAATGTTTAAGCGATTTCGGATTGACAGGCAAATAAACCGTGTAATTATCTAGAGCAAAAGAATATTATACGAATTAAAGGACGCTTATACTTGTTCATTGTAATTCATGCATTTAATATGCATGCGAGCATGTGAGGATTAATACAGAGTTATAATATTTTGAATAGAGGTAATAGAAACGGAATCACTGGGATATGTAATTTATGTTAATTAATCTTCTAATGTTGAATAATTTTAATTAAATCTCATTAATACATATAATTTATAGCAGTACTTAAATGCATGGTAAATAGCGGAATTCTCTTTTAGAATGGCCTGTTATGTAGTATCATATTCTAAATTATTTTTAACTAACTTTTGCTTGCGGTTTCGCTTGCGTTAATTTAGACTTTGAAAATAAAATATAGCCCGTGTTATTCATAATGAATGTTTCTATTTATAGGTGAAAGATTTTTTAAATCATTTGAGTATTTTTTTAAATCTAAGCATTAAAAACAAAAAATCAATCTTTTTTTTCTTTATTCTAGTAGTATCATTACATAGTATAAAACAAAGTCCTCTGCCGCGTCTGTCTGTCTGTCTGTTCGCGATAAACTCAAAAACTACTGAACGGATTTTCTTGCACTTTTCACCAGTGGACAAAGTGATTCACGAGGAAGGTTTTGGTATATAATTTGTCAAGTATTTTTTTTATAATCAGGGCGGGACAACGTCTCCCGGGCCCTCTAGTGGATACATATATAGAAAAGAACATATTTTATGTTCCTAAAAAGGTTTTGATGTACTGCGTTGATGACGACTTGACGACGATCATAAAAATGACAAATAAAAAAAAACTTTTTTAAATATTGAAGAAATTCTTGAATCTTGAAATTCTTCATGATATTTTTGTATCCTAAGAAGGAGTGTTTAACAACGTCGAATTAATTACAGGAATGGATTTATCTTAGGTAAATAATACATATTAATATATTAATATTCTACTGTCATGTGCTGCACAACATCAAGTATACAGCATAATATCGATTTTTAAGATTATAGTATTTATCTTATTAAATCCTTAGAACATATTTAATTGAATAGGAACTGAACGAAGTCGAAGAGACACTACCACATGAAATTGGTTACTGTTATTTGACCAAGGCATAGAAAATTATAGTGCATTTATGATTAAATTGTTTTAGAAGATAATTTCGAATTCCTAGCAAATATGCAGTTGTAGACGTTGCCAAATCTACGTTATCGTTGTATTTTCTTATAATAAAACCAGAAAAAAAAACACCATACATCTTATTATTTAACTGGTCCCTGATAATAATAATAATAACAAAAAAAGTCTTTATTTTATTATTAAAAAAAAAGTAAATTGCGTATATACAAATTCGATTTGCAAAATTGTTTCGTGCAGTAAAACTGAGTCCCTTTGCGATCATTTACCCTTACTTCCCCCAGTCGGCTGGGTAGTACATATTTATGACCGCTGCGTCATGGGCTTTCACAGTAACTGAACATTATGACCGGCTTCATATGGATACCAGAGACGGCAGAATTGTTTATATTTTCATGAATTTGAATATAATATATTATCAAATGTACCACCGACTTACAATATAATTGCTTCTTAAAAATTATATTAATTTCATCAATAAACTTATTTATTTAATTTTTCCTAAAAAATATCGCAAAGATTGTACTTTTAAAACTTCATGAATATAAAATCTTTATATTGATTAACTATTCAATATAAATTCTTATGAAAATAAATGATTTTGTTTTCAATATATTTCACAATAATAAAATAAATACATTTTATATAAATATATTTTATTCATTGCAAGCTTTTATTAAATTCAAGTTACAAATAATCTTACAATAAACACTGACGTCGCCCAAGCGGAAACATTTTCATCTGCTGGCAAATTAGCAGTATTGGCTGCACATGTCTTTGAAAAAATACATTAACAGCCGGCTAATGTGCCAGATTGATCCGTGCACCCTCGCCGCGTACTATTTACTAGACAAATGTAAACGCGTTCGAAGACATATAGTTATCTATACTATAATAAAACTGTAGCAAGGTCAAATCTGTACATTAAATATATTTTTTAAATTTTTATCGGGGTAGACTTTGTTATCGATATAGAAGCCAAAAATAATCTTTTTACAATTTTTGTCTGTCTGTCCCTTTGAACATGTACTACTCTGAAAGTACTGAACCAATTTTGACGAAATTTGGCACAGTGATAACTAATATTACAAGGTTACATCTAGAATACTTTTTATCTCATAAAACGCAAGGGATTCTCCAGGATAACGGACGAAAGTCAAAAATTTGTAGTTAATGAAATTTTTGACGGATTTTGGTAAATTTTCATTGTGCTATATATAGCAGACAGATTAGCTAAAAAGATAAGCTATATTTCCCTAAGCTACTTTAAAAAAAATACCAAAAAAAAAAGATCGCCGGGATTCGAACCGTCGGCTCCGGCGGACCATATCAGTCCAGTACGTTATAACTGAGCTACGGCTATATTACATTTCTATGCGTAATTATCAACCTCATATGAAAAAAATATGTGTAAACGAAACTGTCACTTATATGTTGTTACATTTATTTTATTGTATAAAAAATGTTTGCTAAACAAAGGTGACAAAATTTTTTCCTAAAACATAAACCTAGATAATAGTTAAATTGCATTGTAGAAGATGAATCTCAACTACAGTTCTATCAGTACGTGTGTTGTTTCGATATTTGATAAAATTAGTTTTCTAAATGTTGTTGAGTCTTGAAGTAGTTGGGTTCAGGTTTGTGAATCTAAGATTAAAATAAATCAGTTGAGGTGTATGCAGTTATTTTTTTTTTCTCGAACTGACCACGCTATTGACCTAGCAAGGTCTTAACAGCTTCACTGGACTACTGTTTGCAGTTACTATGTTGTATTTATACTAATATTATAATGAGTGATAAAGTTTTGTTTTCGAGGAATGCTTGGTACCTACTACTGGTCCGATTTCAAAATTCTTTCACTGTTAGAAAGGTATATTATCCCAAGTTCAGTATCTCAGTAAAAAAGGTGGTTTGTATGTCAAAAGTAAAATAAATGTGACCAAATTAAAATTGAATGCAGATTTCACGTAAACTTCACAAATTCTTATAAAACAAACAACTAAAATAAAATGGAAATTTAATGTAGATAAAGTTCAACTTTTACAGTATGTTACGTGATGAAGTTACAAGGGGTACTGGGAAGACATTTATCGGCAATATATGTAAGTTAGTTTTGATCTTCACTTTGATGACACTACTTTAGGTAATGCTGCGAACAGATTCTAGGCTTATTTTAAAAGATTTCTCACATACCAACTGGGTATATGTTTGAGTGAGTCCCTGGATAGTTTGGATTCACGATTGGAAGTGGTGGATAACGCTGCAATAGGGTTTTAGGTTTTTTAAGATTATTTGCGTCTAAAAATACAATTGAAACCGGTAATAACCGATTTGGTGCAGGCAAAGTTGCACGGGTCAGCTAGTCTCCTATAAGAATATTACTTTATAAAAGACGATACAATGTCCGTCTTCAGCGCGACGTAATATACTAAAAACGTGTTTATATGCAGTTACTTAGTGACTGTTAAGTGTTAATTTTGCAGGTTAATATGTTGCCTGTAACTATGGAGGGAAAATTAATTTTTATTTACAAATTATATTTAAAGTTCACTTTTAAATGTATTGCAAACCTAAAACAATCGAACATGAGATTTGTTTTACCAACAAGCTAAGGCTAGCAAGTTATGAAATACTTATTTCACAAGTTATACACTGTGCGATGATTCTATTGATAACTTATTCAAACATATCGTTGATCTATTTAGGTTCGAATAACTTTAATAAGTTGGAGCTTTCCGTGAAGAAAATTCAAGATGAAACGATAGCTCTTTTTAATGGCCAACAAGCTAGAAACTTAAGGTGGCTAGGTGTGTTCCGGCAGCTGCGCTTGAGAGTTGAGAGCTAGTTCCTTCTATGTTTAATATATTACCACCTTGAGCCATATCGTCATATAGATCAGATGAAATTGGATTTAAATGCTAAAATCTATAAAAAATCAATAACATAATTTCGTAAATTAAAGCTACAAACAAAATTTTTTTAACTTAAATTAACGGAATACTTGTGTTATGTATATGTTTCAAATAAAATATTTGACAAACCTATGTCTAATTTAATTAATTTTACAAAGTTAGTTAGTTAAACTTGCCAATAATAAGATTATGGTTGTGAAGTCTTTAAATTTTAAAACATCATTTTTATATTGAAAAAAAAGTAATCCACCTACGAATTGAAACATGGGTACACGGTGCACGTGTGTCGTATTATTGAATGGATACAGTGGGCAAAGACACCTTGCCAACAGATGCTATCGAACTGGGCCAAACACTGATGGATCGTCGATTGGCTTTGTTACAATGCACATGACAAGGATGCAAGAATGCATTGGACGTAGTTGGTTTTATCCTTCTTTATCTCTTGTTCAAAAGTTGTTAGATAAAAAACAAAATTATATAAAAATACTAGCTAATTGCGGCGACTTCGTCTACGCGGCGTTTTCGACGAAAGCTCCTAGGCGGCTTGACTTTTACCGATACTTTCAACATTTATCGTTATAGTTCAACCAATTTACAAAAAAAATGATAAATTATATACCTATACCTTCCTCGTGAATCACTCTATCTATTAATGGAAACCGCATTAAAATCCGCTTACTAGTTTTTGAGTTTATTGCGAACAGACAGACAGACACAGCGACGGACTTTGTTTTATAATATGTAGTGATAAGACTAAGCGGTATAAACCCGAGGTGATATGCCCTGTGGTGTAGTGATTGTAAGCCCTACTATTGAATCTATAGGTCGCGGTTCGATCCCTGGACAGGACTAAGTTGTGTGATGAGCACATATAGGTATAAATTTTGTGCCTGCTGTTTTTGTATTTAGTTTGGAATTAACTGGCAAAGTATGAAATTGTGTCCGAATATTTTTTATTATTTTATTGTTCTCTATAGCAGCAACTACAATTAACATCAAAAATTGTTTCAATTTGTAATTTTTGAAGGAAAACTATTTATTGCTAATTATTAAGAAATAACGAACTAATCTGTTGTTCCAAGCATCTATGTTTTGTAAAAAATCTTTTTTTATTTGATTCCATATTATTAGCTATGTTTATAAAAATAACGATAGAGTGCATTTATATATGCACAATATTTAAAATTGATAGAAAAATATAAGAAATAAGAATATGTACGTAATAAAATATCAAGTGCATACATTTTTGGATTCCAAATGAATACATTAAAGACAGAAATACATTACTGAAAGACAAGAATGCGAGAAATGTTATGCTATGAATTTGGGATCAGGATTAAATGAATAAAGATGTAACAATGGTGATACAGCTAAATATATAATAAACACTCTGAGTAACTTAACAAGCTGTATCATGTTACTTAATCTCTTGTTATATGTTAAGGTGTAGTCCCATTATTAACAATAGAAATTTATAAACTATACTTCACATAAATTGAAAAAAAATATTGTCTAGTATTATTGGGTTAATTAAAAGTTAAACCGAAAATAATTATGCATATACCTAAAACGCAGAAACCGCAGTATTTTTATGGTAATAATAAAATTTCACGCGACTTCGCTCGCGTTAATTTCGATTTGATTGTAATAGTATCGGAATAGTTTTTCTCGACATTAATTTTTCAAAATTCGATGGTGATCGGTTGAATAGTTAAGGCGTGAAAGTGTAACAAAGTGACATTCGCATTTGTAATATTATTTAAGATGGCAAAATTACAGGCACTGTGCCTGCAAGCACAGGACGCTGAATGTCAAATGCTAATTTTATTTCGCGCATAAATATAACGTCCTAAGAAAAACACTGTACTGAAGAAACTCGATCTTGCGGGGTGGTAGGGTGTCTGTACCCGACTGGGTCGCTTTCAGGCCGGCATGACAGCGGCGATCGGCGATGGATAGTATGTCTTTCGGTGGTCGCCATTGTTTTTGGATTGTACTGTGCTTACCATCAGGTACAGTACAGTCACTTTGCCGAGCTACAATAAAAAAAAAAAAAAGATCTATCATATCTTGCTATTCAGCGATATATAACCCCAAATATTGCTATAATAAAAATAGTCCCTGAAATATACGAATCCGGTTATAAAAACCAAGAATTCTAACCAATGACAATGTAGTTCGTTTTCGTTTACGAAATTTACATATGACTATATTCGACCAAAGACAGCCAGTACCTCATTTGTTATCGTGTTTATCTAAAATCGATATTCTTAGTATTTCGTTTTTAATACGTTGTTATAATAACGGATTTATTTAAACCTCGGGATACGAATTTTTTTCAAAAATACAAAGCATAAAGACGATATAGATATAAAAACAATATGACCTGGAAGAAATGTTGTGGTTATAAATAAATAATAAAATCGAAACTCCCCCCATATAACCTTATCTTTTCGTCATGGGGAAAATGGGGAAATCCTTAATGGATATCCATCCCGCTGGGCAGCAGAGGATATATCTTCTTACACCTTTTGAAAGCTGTGTAACCTAAGAAAAAGGTGACGGATTCTTGCCTGTTACCATGCTTAACATATAGCGTTGAAACTTGGATCTTTTAATATGACCACAAAAACCAAAAACCCGTTCATGCCACTATGATCATCCTAGGTATTTTAAAATAAATATTCTATCGTAGCGAGTGCGACATGCCCCTAAAGGAGAGATAACTGTAACAGATAAGGTGGTTTCGCTAGGCGCTAGACTGTGTTGGGACAATAGGATTACTACCGGAACACAATGGATCATGGATGCGTAGGGGTCCTGACAGAATAATCTCGTTTTAGAACGGTTTGGGACAAACGTCGTAATAAGATTACACGGTACTTCCTTACTGTTTAACATAACTCCGATAGTTCGGCGTAATTTGAGAATGCGTGTACCAAAATAAATTGTTACTTTATTTTTGACAGTTTATTTCAACGTCCTCGCAATTATAAATATTCTAGCGGGCCCCGCGGACGTTGTCCCACCAGTTGTACAACCCGACCGCAGGGCAACCTACCGGTTTCAATGATTAATCTAAACCATTGTCGACTCTAATGGAACACACAAAAAAAACATCAAATTCTGTCCAACCGCCTAGGAGGAGTTCAGTCACATACACACGAACAGAAGAATTATAAATGAATGTGTATGAAATGCTTAATGCACTCGTAGCTAACGTATAAGTAAGTAAGTATAAGTAAGTAATAAGTTCACAATTATGAATACTGTATCCGTCTAAATGGCTTTCGAACTGTACTTCACCTTTTTTAGGACATATGATGAGTATAGTGGGCTATCCATAAAAGATAGATATATGCGCTCACAGACTTCTTTGTAGATCTATAAAAGGGAAATATCCCAACATACACTGTATTGTTGTATCACAAAAGGATTTGGCAGCGTTTTCGATGAAAACCCCAGGCGGCTTAACTTTTTCCGACATTTCCAACAATTATCGTTTTATTTCAATCAATTTACACAAAACCTTGACAAATTATATACCAAAAACTTCCTCATGAATCACTCTATCTACTAATGAAAATCGCATGAAACTTTGCTCAGCAGTTTATCGCGAACACACAGACAGACAGACGCGGCCAAGGACTTTGTTTTATAATATGTAGTGATAATCAAAAAAGGTCAAACCTAATTATATTATACTAGCGGGCCGCGCAGACGTTGTCCCGCCCTGATTATGAAAAAATCCTTGACAAATTATATACTAATACGTTCCTCATTAATCACTCTATCCAACTGTGAAAACCACACGAAAATCCGTTCGGTAGTTTTTGAGTTTATCGCGAACAGACAGACGCGGTAGGGGACTTTGTTTTATACTATGTAATGATGTAAGACAGTTCTCTACATACAGACTACACCACAATTTACAGTTACGCGCTAACTTCATTTTAACAACTATGAAGCATCCACCTTTGTAAGCAATATATTAAAATCCTATCTAGTCCTGATTATAGTATAAAGAAGAGGACATAGGGAATTTTTCAAACAGAAAAGAGTTCTCTTCCCGAGGTATAGGTCTAATTTACATTAAAACGAGCGAAATCGCGGGCAACTGCTAGTGTTTATATATTAAAAATATGTACTTTCTAATCGAAACAATTATATTCATACGCGCCGGAAGCAGGTTGGCGGAAAGAGGCGCGTGCAGTTTTTGTGAGCCTTCGTGTTGAGCAGAACGCGTTAGGGGGATTCTTATGGTTTCGCCGACAGATGGAAAGAAGACTTCAGTGTGTAATCGAATTACTTCGTTTTTATCAACATGGGTACAGCTGCTGGGTACTTATATTGATTCATCAAAATTTTATATACTTTTTATACTTTACGTCACATATAAATAATATTATTTTCTACGATCATTTTATGAATTTATGAAGTCTATAATTGTGTTTTAAGCAATCAAAATATTTTCCTATTACATGAATATAAGTTATACTAGTTGTGTGTATTTAAGTGTAGTATTTTACTAATAATTAAAAAAAATATAAATAAAATAGTTACTTAATCATTTTTCCACGACGATAACTAGTAAGTTAGCTTGCGTTATTACACAATTTATTTTGACTAAAACGATGAAGGATGTTTGACTTGATTGATGCAAAATCAAACTACCGAAGGTATTGATGTAAACGCTTAGGTGGAAAACATTTTTAATAGTTCAATGCTGAAGCTGAAAAGTTTTGAAACTATATTATGAAAATGCTTACAATCACTGAACTCAGAGCCGTGAAAATCCATATTTACACCGAATATAATACATACAAAAAAAACTAAGTATACATTTCATTAGTGTTCTGTAAATAGCAAGTCCATTAACGAGCAGTTAAAAATGACCACAAAACCATCAGAGAAGCCGCTTAATGTCTGCTATATTCTCGGGATGCTTCCTGCATCACCACTGTTATAAATCGTGATACATTATCAAATTTTCTCTACTCTTTCGAATATTTAGAATAAACATTTACGGAAGGCGGGCGCGAGCAATTTGTCAACAGAAACGAGCCGAAAAAGTTCACGTGTTCTAAATCTCGGTCGATCTATTTTAGAAAGAAAAAAGGAACATCTGTAAAGAAGCTTCCGTTGCAGTTAAAAACAATCAATGCAACAAAGCGTAAAGAAGGGCAATTCGTTTTTATACACGATCTCTGAGCTTATTTAGTCTCGTGTTGTTTTTGTATCGTAAATTTAGAAGAACCGCGAATGTTTTTTATTTACGACGGTTTTCAGCGCCCTCGTTGTTTAAACTCCTTAGGAGATATTTTTTTACAATCCAGGTGACAGGATGACGGAAGCTTCCAGTATCTCCCACAGAAATTATCTAAAAATAAAGCACCTTGCATATTCTTTTACTTTAAATATTAAAAGCAGCTAAGAAATTAAACATTTTACTATACTAGCAACCCGTCCCAGCTTCACACAGGTGAAATGTAGATATCCATTTTAATGAAATACTGTCAAGGGCCGTTTTGATCTACATGACATGGTCAATGTATTTAATTGGATAAGGAATTTTAATGTATTGTAAAAAATAGCTTGGTAAATAACACACAATTATCTTTGTAAAAAAAAACAAATGGTTACTGTGGGTTATCGTTTAGACATATATACTGTCTAGGGCTTTTTTAACAGTCTTTTTAAGATATACAATTCCGTAGTACATTAATTTAATCTATCTCATAACGTTTAGCCAGCGTTTGCGATTTAAGCGAACAAAAATATGTTACGACATCACATTACAAAATCTTTGAATTTTTCGGCGATTCTGCGCTAAAATATGTATGTATTATACATATAAACCTTCCTCTTGAATCACTCTATTTATTGATGAAAACTGTATTAAAATCCGTTGAATAGTTTAAAGGATCTAAGGGAATAGACAGCGGAAGCGACTTCATTTTATACTACAGTAAGCCATAGTGATAGAAGACGTTAATTCTAACTTATGACGACGATAAAACTGTGTGAAGTCAAAAATGTTATATACAAATGGATATTCAAATTACGTTAAAAATTATATGAAACGGTAGTTATGACATTTTTGTTATAAGTGATATCTCATTAATTGTAATACTAACTGTGTGTCTGAAGGAATTCGAAAACGTGATTCCTATTTGACTCGTTTAAGGAATACATTTGCAACAATCCTTTCTATATTTTTAATACTTTATAAGTAATATTAGCGTTTGACCACCAACTTCTTATCTAATGTTACATGACAATGTGGACTAAGGTGGTAAACACGCTAATCCTAGGAGGTCTGGCTCTCAAGTCCAGCTGCCGGAACACACAAACAAGTTATGCCTGTAGCCGCTTTCCACCATCGCACCGTTCGTCATTGGCAGGGAATTCATCCCCACACATTGGAACCGAAATGGTCTCGGACGGTCCGGTTCCAGAGTGGTTTCCTTCTACGAACGATCCGATTGTGGAATGAGTTTCCTATTGAAGTTTTTCTGGGGACTACAGTATAGAATGCTTCAAGGGGAAAATAAATAGGTTATTTAAGGGTCGGCAACGCACATGTGACACTTCTGGTGTTACAAGCGTCCATAGGCTGCGATGACCGCTTTACATCAGGTGGTCGTGGTATAAAAAAAAATCAAATAATCCTGTGTGAGAAATTGTTAAAACCAAATTGTATTTCGGAGATGACATTTTTGTTTTGTGACACGTGAGTTCATTCACCATCGAGCTTGTAATAATCATAGAAATGAAATTTTTGTAAATAATGTACTTATTTTAATATCTTGGTATCTAGTGCGATATGATAAAAGTTAATTAAACTTCACTTAAACGTCTATGAAATAAGTACTATAGTAAACAAAACGGAAATAACCTATTAGATAGCAGCTGTTCACCGGCGGCGCGGCGCACGCGCAGCTGCCGCCCGAATTTCACCGAGAGGTCGCGAAACGCGCGCCTTCCGTTTCCGGCCAATTGTACTCGTAAGTTCTTAGTTAAGGGGTATGCAAGTAAGGGTGTACATGAATTAAAATTGCAGAGTATCTCACCTAGAGGCATAATGATCGCTTGTGTTTTGTTTATTGTTAATACATAATTAACTCTGTATCACGATATTTATGAAATAAATATGTAAACAATTCAAGTTTTAATCCTATCACTACATTACGCCTATAATATAATACTTATTAATTAAGTACATAAATGTTTTTTGAAATCATATTTCTTTAGATAATATTAAAGATATGTATAAAAATGTTCTGGTATCTATGGGTACTGTAATAAATGGTCATCCTAATTGTAACTACAAATGTAAATTTCTTTGTTTGTTACGTTGTCACCTTTATACAGTTAAATACCGATCATCTTGTACTTTGGTGTATACATTGTCAGGGACAGAAAATGTCGCACTTTTCATCCAATTACTGTTCCTTGAAGATTTGTCAGGTCTACATTAACGCGATTAAAACTGCGAGCAAAAGCTAGTAGTGTATACTTAATTGAAATTAAATAACCACATACAAAAATTCAAATATTAAAACAGATTTCTATAAAAAAAACTCACGCAGAATAAATATGCAGTTATTATCTACCTTAGGTCGGCATTGGCATGTCGCACGTAATGTTTGCGTTTATAACCTGCGGTGAACACATAATGTCAGGTGAACTGCAAGCCTATTTGCAACCTTAGTGTTATAAAAAAAACCATTATATGGTATAAACATCAAAATTTTAAATGATAATTCCTTATTTCGACTTCTTCCCATCGAACAACTATAGGGCGTGCGACGTGTGCGTACTTGTTTGAACAAGTAATTCATTCGAATTTGTCGCGTGGTAATTGTATAAATTTATAACCGGTTTACACGTTACTGTCAAGTGAAGGCTTGTGACAATATGCTACTTGCTACACAGCATCGCATCGCCACACCGCGACTCTGATTAAACGCTCGTCGCTCACCGTTTACTATTGTTTTATAGTGGACAAGTTATTCACGTATCCTATTACTCGTATTTTGTCTTTATAACATATATCACATCAGTGTTATTCATTTAATTAATTATTGGATATATTACACGATAAGACAGTAGATGGGACAAGTATTTAGTTGTTAAAGAAAAAGTTGAAAGAAAAGCAGTTAGTTGGATCAATGACAATGTAATAAGCAGAGAAGATCACGTATAATGTGGACAGGTTCAAGATTGTGGAATATTTGGGCCGTGAATTATATTGTTGAATTAGTGTTTTTTTGTTTTCATAAAAAATATAGCATATACTTTTGATATTCTTCAATTCTATGCTTTTAATTACGTATTTTTTTATCACAACTGTAAGGTTATCTACATATAGATACAGATCCGACATTTTCATCTTGATTTTCGATTCAATCACAATCTGTGAAGTTTAGTCGTTATTTTCCAGAGCTTATATAGTATGAGTTGACTAGATCTTTCTTTATCTTTAGGAAAAAAATCCGTGTTGTTAACTGCTAGTACAAATTGTAAACTGCTTGGCATAATTCATCTTTGAAATAATAATGTTTAAACTTTTTACGCATATGCCCTTTACTATTTATTCGTTACTTTTTGTAGTTCCAACATTATTGTAGTTTTTATTTGTTCATGACTGTCACTATAATCATTGCACATGGTTTTTTTTAATTTTGTTCTTTTTCGTCAGCTGCGACGTGACGTACCTATTTATAGATGTCATTATACATTTATTTTCCATTTAAATATATAGAAAAGAGTAACTGCTTCCAATTTCATTTATTAACAATATTTAAATCGTCGATAATCACTAAAAATAAAAAAGATTAACAAACAGAGGAGAAAACGATAATAAACTGAATTATCATCGCCTATTTATATATAATGGGTCGTGGTCTTCTTCTCTCACGAGGACCGGTCGGCTCGGGAGAGTGTATTTTGTTTTATATATATGTTTAATTTTTCCGTTTTAAAAGAAGAGACAAAGTAAGATTAAGCAAAATTAAAGCAATAACAACATTTAAAAACGTTTCAACAGTATATAGACAATTAAAATGGAGATGGCCAGGATATGAAAAAGAGGAATGGATTAACCTAATAACAGAACGGTACCCAGGAGAGAATAAAAGAAGCCGAGGTAGACAGAACAAAAGATGGGAGGATGATATAAAATGGTGCTGGTCCAGCATGGATCCATACAGCGTGAAACAGGGAGATGTGGAAATCTTGAGTGGAGGCTATTGTCGCAAAACAAGCTGTAACAAAAAAAATCGCCGATAGCTTCAATACTTTGTGTTCATATTTAAATGTAATTTTACAGCAATAAAGGCTCATTTTATTTATATATCGATTATAATTTCAGATATTTATGGTATTCAAATCCAGACACTACAATTGACGGTCTGACTTAGATATTATCGGCTAGAATAAAAAAGAAAACATAATGTGATAAATTAAGAAGATAGTAATAATTGTAATATTTAATCGAAACTTATACATATAAGACATATGAATATTTGTGTGATCTAGATATTCATTTCATTTTATCCTCTCAATTTTACTAGTTCTTCTCAAAATTCTTTATAAATCATGAAGATATCTGAAAATCTAAGATTCTTTAAGCGCTTCTAATGAATAGTTAAGATTACACGGTTGAAGCTGAGTAAGCTTCAAATTTTTAACACATACTTTGGTGGGAATAAAAGTATTGATTATACGATACCGACAATCTTATAGGTAGAATATAAAGCTTCATATTATATTAGAACATCTTAAAAAGTTTAATAAGGATTAAAATAGTGAGATTTTTTTTATTGGCATTGAACCTTAAAAGCAGTATCTAAATTAAAAAAGTAATGTATTCTTGTAAGCGCGATTTATACTACTTCACACGCATCGATCATACTTATATCAGCTTTGTTATTATACTTCTTCATACATGTATTTTAATTGACGGTGGGCTGACATCCGGCGGACATGCGAACTTCCGCTCCATCTATTGTCTGTACTCATGACATTAATTGCATTAACTTCAGAAATGAGCCCTTTTAAGTTTATCCCGATCCCTACACGCTTCCGAGAATAATAATGAACGTTTAAATGGAACTCAAGACTGACTAAAAATCGCTACCAATATTATAAATGTGGATTTGTTTGTTTGTCACGCTTTCACATCTTAAGATTCATGCAATCATCGTGAATCAACATTTTTTATAGGTGGTAGAGCCACACTGAAGCTATTACTGGTTTCAGTATGAATGGGTCGGCTCGCTTGAGGTAGTACCACCCTCTCCCAGAAACACCGACGTGAATTAACAGTGCTTGCATTGTTGTGTTTAGTTCGGTCAGTGAGACCCACCACACAGTGCTTGCATTGTTGTGTTTAGTTCGGTCAGTGAGACCCACCACCCCTCCCTCCCCCTCTCCCCTCTCCCTACAAACACAGCATTGCAACGCACTTGCGACTCCCCTGGTGTTGCTAGTATCTATGGACGACGATGATCACTTATCATCAGGTGAACCACCAGTTCGTTTGCCTCCTATGATATAAAAAAACGCATACACGTTATCAAGATGTGTAAAAAAACAGGGTACATTTCATAAAAAAAGTTACTATTCCCGGCGGATAACTTAAATATTATATTAACGCGAGCGAAATCGCGAGTAAATGCTAGTATGTAACAAGTAAAAAGTCGGTGAATAAAAATTTATCTACGAAATAATTTTTGATACTAAAACGATTAAATAGATTAATAGAAATTGAATTACAACAGGAATATCATACTTTTATTTGATGAAGAATACTAATATTACATACAAGCATTATACAAAACGAATCTATTAATTCAGTGCGAATTATGTTCGGAAACATATGTATACATCCAGAAACAGTCATTTATAATTTTTTGAAGCTGTAACCACAGTATAAATATAAGAGACAGTACGGAAACTACCTACAAACGCTCGAAAACGGCATACTCACACAAACATGCGTATCCACGAGAGGTTTTAATTTTTTTATTAGATTTTATTTTTTAAATTAGAGTACCTATTGACAGTACCGCGATCCGATACAAAATACACATAAGAGTTGTTGAGACATGCATGCCTGGTACACATATATGTTTCAACAACTCATATATGTATGAATAGTTTAGCTTAACTTAGGTTAGCTAAGATAGGTCGCGAATTGCATGAATCAGGCAACAGCCAAGCCGAGGTGTGCCGTGCACCCTTGAGCTAGTTGCCCAAACAAAAATCGGCTGAGTGCCTTAAGCGCTCGCCTTAGTAGTCCGGTGAAGCTGTTAAGACCTTGCTAGGTCAATAGCGTAGTCAGTTCGAGAAAAAAAAATACAGCACCGCGAAAACCGCTTAGTAAGTGGTTTCGTCGATGCGCATATTTGTGTGAGTGTGCCGATACGAGCGTTTATAATAGGTAGTTTCCATACTGTCTCTTATATTTATACTGTGCTGTAACAAAATGACGTGGAGTTTGTGTTGCGTGACAACGTGATAGCGGTTGACATAATTGATCGTGTTTTGTTACTATTTAAGTCACCCCTTATTACTGTTGTTGCTAGGTAACAAAAAAAAGACAATAATAAAGATAACACTTTCGAATTTCATATCATTAAAGCTATTTCTGTGAATAATGCATGTATTTTTAATTGAGCTCTACGAGTCGTACTATAGTAAAACTCGGTTTTTCTAAATTCTCATTAAAAATAATGTTTACTTTTCGAACTAACTACGCTGTTCGCCTGACGGGCCTTTACAGCTTCACTGGACTAAAGAAAATAATATATAAATTAGCAAAAGATATTACAATTTTATGATATTTTTCTTGGGTAAAGTTTCCTACAAATAAGTCCTAATTTATCAGACGAATCCTCGTATAGATAGTTTAATTCAAATACGAATGCATTACTGGATAATATATTTGTAATCAATGATATAACTTATAATTGTTTGTAATAATGATCAATGTTCAAATGTAATCAAAGTTATGAGTTTGATTTAGCACACTACGTATAGTTGTATTGTGAAATTTTAAGATGTCAGCACTATTGGAAGATGGAATTGAAACCGACACAATTATTACTGAAATAAACGAATAGAATTCGCACTCCGGCTCTGCGTCGTCTTTTAACGCTTGTGCTCAGCTTGTACACGCAAAATTAACTGGCGTTTGAACCGCTATGAATTAGTTCTCAAGGGTAGGTAACAACTTATCAGTAACTGGCCATACCCTGTTAGGTTGTTAAAGGCTATTGACTACAGTGACGGCTTAATATAAAGAATAAGAAGCTAATAATTTATTTAGGCTTGTGGGTATCCATTCAAAGTTATAGCACTGTGATTAAGAGGTGTTTCACCCTCTCGTTCGTACCACTCTCCCTAGGGGCGGAGACGGCAGGTGCGAATACACGTGCGCTGCAGCTTTCGACGTCATCTTAAATAACATAACCAAAAGTGTAAATATGACCATATATATAAAGCAATCTATGATTATGTAAATAACAAATTATTACTGATTTTGTATTTTTCAATCTAAGAATGTTTACATTTATAATATTCCATTTTAAACTCGATGAGAATAGAATTTCGAAGGTCGAATTTTAGAGCATTTTGTAATGCAAACATTTTGGTGAAGAAAGAACGGAAATAGTTATTTAGCCTAAGAGAGAATAAGAAAAGATTATTATTTGAATCGAAAGAGATATATGAGCGAAATAGAATAAAATAAGTTTCTATTATCCACACGCGCGAAGTGAAACTACAAAGATGACTAACATGTTATAAAAACGACAAGGTGCATTATTGATTCATTACTTTTCGCTTTTACCATTTGAACTGAGTTGTTCGCGCTCTTTTTTATATTTGACACTTGTTTTGAAAATCGATAATATTCCCAAGCATGACAATAGTGAAAATCTTAATACAAAAAAGTTAAATAAGCGTCGAAGACTTGTTAAGAAAAGTTTGATTACAAAATGGTGTTTTACCTTTGTTGACAGGTGGACATTATTTAAATTTAAATATTGTCTAACACTTGTCTAAAATCATAGTTCAGATTTTATAGTTTTAAAGTGAAACTTTTATTACATCGTCTCAAACTTTTTCGTCTGTGTGTTGCATGTCGCGTGATGGTCGGCCGCGGAGTAGGGATAAAGTAAAAAGCGCTCGTCAGAGCAGCCAGGGCCAATATGGCGGCGCCTATAGTTCGCAGCAGCTGACCGTGTAGTGTATAGACTATTAATAGTTAAATGTCTATAGTGTGAAAAAAAGTTTCACTTTTACCGTGGTTTCATAAAACCACACAATCCTTTTTTTTGTAATTTATTGTATTTCTATTTGCCGGTAAAAGACGCTTCAAATATTGGTTTCGTGGGTATAATTACTTTGAAAGATGTAAATTAATTAAACGATTTTAGAGATTCACAAGTAAATCATAGCTACTACTATATGACAGTATTGACATTTGACAATGTATATAATCTGAAATCTGTTATCCCACTTTACGCACTTTGACGTATTATAGTAATCTTATATATTGCTTATTTTAACAATTACACCATTTTTTTAAACTAAAATGTCTTAATAATAATAACCGTTTTAAATTAAAATAAATAAATTTTATTAATGAATATCTAAACAAGCATATTATTCATAAATTCAAATTGTTTGCAAGAAATGGAACGTTTTTGAAAGATGAGATAGAGTTGAGCGAATGCTATTCAGAGTTGCTTGCATAAAAAACTTAAACCAGATGTTAGAGACCACTGAGACACGCTTTTGTAATAAAGTATTTTAAACGCGTGTTAAACCAGTATTAAACTTAAAGACACTGTGTAGCAAAACCCGTATTAAACACGTGTTCATTTTTGTTTTTCTAATAAGACCGCAAGTATCTGTATGCCAAGAATAAATGTTAGCAGTAGTTAAAGTTTTTTTCAGGATCGTCAAATCTAAATTAATACATATGTAGTATTGTCTGTTCATTTTTTTTTTAATTTTGTTAAAGACATCGTTTATAAAGGAGACTGATTACCAATATGTCGTTAATTGTCTGGTATCCGATTATATTTCCAGATTTAATACGAAAATGGCTAGAACAGATTCTTGTGAAATTTTATAAATGAGAAGTTTAACTCATTGTTAATGACCTGTATAAAATCAAAGGCGTTAAAGTAGATAGATAGATAGTAAATATTTAGATTTATATTTTAAATATTTCAACACAATTTTTAACTTTTGCTTTGTAACATTTATCAACTTTGTCGAGGGTTTTAATACGAAACCCTGGTAAGTATAGTAAAGACACTTTTGAAATACTGAGCCTTGAAGGTTGATCAGTTATACCTCCTTAGTACACTTATTTATTTTTGACATGAAATGCCTTCGAAACGGTTTAACTATGCGGTTACTTAGTTTCACCGTTATATAGAGTTAAAAAACACATTTTATTGAGAAGATATTGTTAAGCAGGTTTTCGCAGTAAACCCTCGAAAGACAAATAATAATAATAAAGAACGATGATAACGTACCAAACTGATAATACAAAAGCGAGACACAAGTCAAATATTTACTGTCGAGTTGTCATCTGACTTAACCATTTTAAATAAAAAAAATGAAAGTCCAATATTATATTTGAATATACATTTAGGATATATTTTCATTTTTCCTTATAGTAACAAAAACTGACACAAACAATACTATAAAAAGACATGTTAATTTGTGGACAGTCCGTAGTGTAACTTATGCCCTTATTAGAGCCGATCCAAGGAATCCAGTTTGCTCTATTTTGGACGTAACACTCAGCCTACCGGAAACAATGCTTAGAGCACTGAAATTTAAAAAACCAATTGTTGCTATTGCACTTGTGTCACTAATTTTACGTTGTTATATTTATATGAGAAAAATTTTAAGTTATTATGTAAAATATTTATTCTCCAAAGCTTATTTTTGTACTGTCATGTTAATTTAAGCTTAAATATTAGTTAATACAGTAGATACTGACTCTAAATGCAATCTTCAAACTTATGCCCGCGATTTTAGGTTGGCATTGACTTCAAATATATTATTAGGTAGCGCGAATATCAATATTTTATATTTAATATGGTTAATTTAATAATTCAGTTATTCTTCGCTTTTATTGCCTTATTAGGTTTTCACATCGAAAGCGGTTAATTTTTTTGGTGAAATTTTTTTTTACTATACGTTGTATTTTAAAAACCTACTTAAGTCCTCGTATTACGTATCTTCTTATACGAATAACAAACGTGTATTTTAATGAAAACTATTTCCCGTAAATAATAATAACAAAATATCCTAAAACCAAATTATTTTACATACAAGAATGAACTAATTACTACAGATTACTAAATACTTACTTGTACTGCATAGAAATACAATGTAAAACGCCGGTAAGAAATTCATTGATGGAACGTGTTCATTAGACACATAGCGCGTACAATTTGCTGTTATTCTTTACACCTGCCGCTACAATATTATTTAACGCTTCGATAACAATGTTAAAAGCATAATAATGCTACCATTTTTCCGGTATTTGCTGGGACGAGGCGAATGCACGCGGTTCTTTCGAACAGAGTACGTGTACGGATTCAAAAATGAAATAATTATAGGATGTGAAATAAAAATGTATCAGATCGTAATGTGGGTCATTTGATGGATGTCACTGACTCACGTCCGGCAATTGTTTAGTGTTTTGGAAAGTCTAATTCAGCATTTTTACAATGGGTTTAGTTATTTCTGTAATTCATTTCGCGTATTATGTTAAGCCTATAGCTAAAAATGGGTCGCATATTCAACATATCTGTGTTTTGTATATTAATTGCTTGTAAAATCTAAATATAATTTAGTGGATTCAAAATAAAAAAAAATACTGCATAATGCTATGTAAAATTAGATCTATAATTCCGATCAAAATAGGAAAATATTGTTTAAAATATCCAAATATTTATCTTAAGTCAAATAATTGTTTAAAGTAATTCGTTTAAAGATGTTAACACAAAATAATTATCGATTTCTAATAATACAAATAATTACAGTTCTTGCTGATTACGTGTCCACCATTTGAATAAAAATTGAGAAATTTTGATATAACATGTGCATGTTATATAATGGATATATAATAATTCATTATATAATAAATAATCTTATGTTATATATAAGTATATAAATAAAATGAGGCAAATCGTGCGCGCATCATACAAAAACAACTGGATAGATTTCGATCACTTTTTTGTTTTATTCGGTAATGACTTGGTCCTTATCTAAACAATAAATTATCACGATAGCTTCATATAAAGTTACTAGTCTCTGCCCGCGACCTCGTTCGCGTGGAATAGTTACTTTGGGCTAACACTAACACGCGGCGGAAGCTCTCAAGAGGAAAAAAAACCCAATTTTGAAATATATTTCATTGGTTCTCCGCTCCTATTGGTCTTAGCGTGATGATAGCCTATAACCTTCCTCGACAAATGAGCTATATAACACTGAAATAATTTTTCAAATCGGACCAGTAGTTCCTGAGATTACGCCCTATAACACAACAAACTCACAAATTCACATACTTTACTTCTTTATAATCTTTATATATAAATTTCTTCTGTACGTCTATATGTCACTGAACTCCTTCTAAACGGCTGCATCGATTTTGATGAAATTTTGTGTGCGTGTTCCAGTGGATCCGAGAATGGTTTAGATTCACAATTGGACCCGGTAGGTGGCCGGCCCTGCGGTTAGCTTTTAGGATTTTTTAAATTTATCAAAGCAGGACACCACCCGGCGGGACCGCTAGTATTAGTATACATTTATAGAGTTTTAATAAACTACAATTTTTATAATCATTACGCATTCTGCTATGTTCTTTTCTTTGTATACAAAATATATTGTTAAGATAATAAACAACGCAGTCGAAGTCGGGGGAATTAGCTCGTATATGATATTTTAGCAATGACTATGTGTGAGTACACACGTGTATACACATTAAAATACCATTTACATATGTAGTTATAAATAATGTTACAGACGATCTATCTTTCATCTCGTTGCGTATCAAGTTCTCGTCTATATTCAAAATCATTGTCGTTACGCTTCCTCAAGTCTATATGTTTGGTACGATTTTCTAATAACTTTTACTAAATGGAATGTTTATTGTTACATTACTTACATCGTTATGTGTCTTCAAAACCTTTATGTACGTTAGAAATTGGTGTTTAACCACTCAGGATTCAAGTTTATTAAAAACTAGCTGTCTGACCCGACTTCGCTCGTGTATACCCACGAAAAAAATAAGACCAAGTCTTCCCTTTTTAGTATGGCAATTGATTTTTATTTATATAGATTGAAATCATCAGCATCCTCATTATAAGTCTGTACAGGCCTCTTCCCGGAGGAAGGTATGCGCATAATCACCATGCCAGCCTATGACGTATTGGCGATTTGAAACTCCGAAAAATCCACAGTTCTGTTTTCCCATATACGGTGGTATTTCAAGAACATTTCTCAGGTTCAGTTTTCAGATAGTGTTACCAATTTAAATTAGTAAATGTACGCGAATTCCGAAAAATTTGTTGGTACATGCCGTGGTTCGAAGCTACAGATATCGGATTGGTATTCAACAGGTCACACCACTCGACCTACGACTTTTATTTTTTAGATTACAATACAAGAGGTAAAATATAATAATAGACATTACCAAATACTACAGGGTGACATCGCTTATGTATGCCTATTTTTAGGAAAACAATTAGGACCCACGTTGATCGACAAAAGAAATATCTTAAATACATTTTTCCCACGGGTAAGTAAAAAACATAACAATTGCATTTCCAATCCTGAATATTGGAACGTGATTGTATGCAAGTTCGGCAGCTTAAGATACAAGGAGCTGGGTAATAGAGGCAATAGATATTCATTGTTTATGACGCTTTTTGTACCACCTCCCACACAATAAAACCCAGGATTTTGTCAGTCGCGTGCCGGCTTTGTAAGGGCACGTAGGGAAAGGAACCCAACGGCGGGGTAAAGTTCTTTTAAAACAACATTCTCACGTTCCGAATCCATTGTAAACTGTAAACATTGTGGGACACTAGTTACTTTCCGTTTACCGTGTTCATTTATCTATTGTACGAGTCTGTGAAAAATAAATATGTAAAAAGGTTCGTTAGGGGTTGGACAATTTAGTGTCATTGTCCTACTCGTTTCTAGTTATGAATGAGGTTGTATCTGTAGCGGCTATATGAGTATATCGTAATGCAGTCACGTACCACCGACCACTTGGTTTCCTTTACAATTTACTAACATCACATTAATGTCATAGATCTTTCAGTTTAATAGATGGGTATTCTCGTCAAATTTTATAGACACTAGCTGTGCCTGCGGATTTTGTTTATTTATTATAACAAATTAATTATTTAGTATAGCAGTATGGATATTACGTAAATGCTGAATACAGTAAATATAGAAGTTGATGTGCAACAGTGCCACCTAGTGGTGCGTTAAAAAAGAATGGGTAGCATAAGTATGCATGATCAGGATTGATTTCTATCTTATTTAATTTTTTCATTATCGCGCAATAACCAACATTTTTCACGAAAAATAATTCAATATTTTTAAGATAGCTTATTATTACATTATGTGTCAAAGTACTTACATTATTACAAAAGCACAACATATTTATTTATACATACTATTTGTTTTTGTACATTTTGTGTTATGTATTTTTAATGTTACATGTATATAATGCAACAGTTATAATAAGAATACCGTAATAAGGACATCCTGCAGACTCAAATAAGAGAATTACACAAACACATTGCAAAGTTTTAGTGTAAGTTAATCTATGACACAAATGCTCTGCGTTGTTCTATTGTGTACGTTTACAAGTCTATTTGTAGGTAACAATTGTTGGAAGTATTTATTGACTGCGTCATTCATGTCCGGCCTCTAGAGACCTTCCGGTGCGGTGAGGAGTACCGCTCGCTCGTGATTCATTCGTTGAAACAGCTTTTATATAGTGAAAGTATAATGTAGGTGGGTATATCGAGGCTTACAAATCTATATAATATTAACTGAGCCCACGGTGTCGCACACGGTTATTATTCTCGTCTCGTAATCTTATTTTTGGTTATATTTTATGACTCTTTAGTGTTGGTGATAATTGTCATAGCTTGCCAATTTTCGGAATGACAAATACTTCCTGTATACACAATGTTACGAGAATATTAAAAATATATGAACATTTTATTTCATATAATCGTTTTTGAACTTTTTATTGGCTATTAATGACAAAACAAAATTAAAATAATTATTTTAAAATAAAATGTCAGCAGTGATTAACAATAAATGCAATATTCAGATCTTTTTTTCTAAAAACCATTTTATTGGGAGTGAATATTATTTATTTGCCGTGACCATGGTTTGGACTAAAAACTAAAACTTACAAACAGACGGAATGCCGAAAATAATAGGTGCTCGTGCAGAGGTTCGCTCACGGTATGGGGCGTTGGCAGCCGTTTTTTTTGATGTGGGTGCGCGGCACCCTGGCTTTGGTGTTGCCTGTATGCAGTTCGCGCCTTGTGGTCTAAGTAAGTCTTATATTGGTGGAATTGGAAAGAGGGGTTTTGGAAAGGGAAAAAAAATGGGGGGGGGGGGGGGGGTGGGGGGGGTGGTGTGGGAGAGGTATAAGGGGGGGGGGCTGGTGGTGCGGGGGGCCGTGGGGGGGGGTCCCGCGGGGCGTGTTGTGGTGGGGGGGGGGGCGCTTGTGGAGGGAGGCTGGACTGATGTTCACTGGTTTTTAGGGGGGGGAAGGGGGGCGAGGGGGGGGGGGGGTCACTAACGGACTGGGGAAAATAATAATGATGCAATAGTGATTGTAATTACAAGCGATACCTTTTTTTTTTTTTTATTCATACCTATGACAAAATTTGGAAATATCAGATTCACATCAGAATTACAGATTTATTAATATACCATATGCATAAAAATAAAACTAAAGGCAGTGCCGAATAATAATTTAGACTACAATCGACGCGGAAATAACCAGTATTAATGGCCAATACGCCCGTTAAATTATCTTCAAGATTCGACGACATATAGGTAATATTTGTAGGTACTCTTTGCTGATAGTTCATCACGTACAGGTGTTCACTACTCTTCTTAATAAATAGTATTTGACATGTTTATAACTCATTAAATGTTATAAATAAATAACTGGGTAACGGGTGTGTTAAAAGTTATTGCGCGAACGTCTTACACTTGCAACTAACTACCTATATCATTCATAATAAGATATCATTACATAGTATAAAACAAAGTTCCCTACCGCGTCTGTCTGTGTATTCGCAATAAACTCAAAAACTACTGAACGGATTTTTATGCGGTTTTCACCAGTAGATAAAGGATTTTTTTTATAATTAGGGCGGGACAACGTCTGTCGAACCCGCTAGTTGATATACTCGTAAATAATATGATATGAAATTAAAAAGTCTCAAAGTAAGTATTTTCCCTTACATAATTCTATCACGAGTGCCTCTTAGAGTTTGCAATATATGTATACTTGGGGCACGAGCCACCAACGCCGCACCGCGGCTGTCGGGGACACGCGTCCCCGTCTCTGTATTGTTATTGTTTTGGTGCGTCGCTCCCTTTGTTTGTCGCTTGCTCATTCACAGGTTTTCAAGTGCACCCATTGTGTGTGCCCACGGAAATTATCACCATTATTTAGTGATGTTGTTGAATGCTGTAATTATAGGTACCAATTTCTATTCACTCCCAGCATTATATCACATTTGAATGGGCAAAAATAAGTAGGTACGTTCATGGCTAACTTATAATATTTATGATAATGGAAACTATTATTAATTACCTATGATCATTATAAATATTATTTACAAATGTAACAACACTTTTTGAAATAAAACTTCTTTAGTCGCGACTAAGAGGTAACTGGACGAAAATGCAACGGAAGTCCGTTACAGCAATATGGCGTCACGTTTCTGTACCATCCGGTTGTTAAATATTTTTAATTTTGTCAATAAATAACTATAAAAAAGTAGAAATTTTTTTTTTGGTGGTTTACATAAGGTTGTATTTTATTTTTAAAATAATATTTAGGGTTTGTGTTGGGTATAAGAAGATTGTCTGTAGTGTATGTAAAGTTAAAGAAGTTTGGAAGTGATAGTGGTGTGGGGTTTGGCGTGTGCGGTCAATGGATGTGATGTGTGGGTTGTTGGCTGAGCTAACACGTGGGGCCAGCGGCCGATGGGGTTGAGATTGGCGATTGTGCAGGCCAGGGCAATACCCGGATGTTCTGTTGAAAGTTTCTGGTTCGCCGGCTGTTGTGCGCGAGTATGCATTCTAAATGGGCAAGGTTTGTGAAATGGGTAGAATAAGGTTGAGAATATCTAATATAAGGAAAAACGAGTGCGGATACGCAATAATTGGGCGCTGTGGTGCTCTGCGCCTGGCCTTCAGTATTTCCGGGCCGACGATCACTGCACGTGGTTCCGATGCGTAGGAAAATTCCGCCTGGGTATGTTTGCGCCTCACCATCGACAAGCGCGATTGTGTGGGGGCCGTGGGGTGGGGCGTAGAGGGAAGTGAGGATTCACACTGAATGTGCTCGGGGTCAGGGGTGAGTAGTTGTTGTCCGGTCTTGCCGAGTGGTTGTCTCCTTTTCGGCTGGATGCTGTTCAGCGGGTTCTCCTGTTTATTGTGCGCTGCCAAAGACGACAAATAACACTCTATGAATGCAAAATGTGAGATACCTGAGATTGATTCTTCTCGCTTGACTCAGTTTGCTTGCATAAATGCGTAGCGTAAAGATTAATATTTTGTGTTTTTAAATGGTTGGTAAAATTATAAAATAAGACAAAACGGAATTCGACTAAATAAAAAATTGAGTTTGTTTTGAAAAAAAAAAAACGCGGAATAAAAAAAGTCCGCTGTTTGGTAATTTAGAAATTAATTAATATAAATGGTAAAATTTGTAATATCACGCATGTTGCTTAGACTTTTTTGATGTGTGTAGTTTATAAACAAATCAATCAAATATTGTTGAAAAAGAAATAGTAAAAAATATTAAATTGCATAATAATAAAAACTATATAATAGAATTATTTATGTATATATAGGCGCGCAACCGTGCTGCCATCTGGTTTCAATGTAAATAAGTAACAAATTAAATTGAAGCTTCATTATCTGTAGTGCCATCTATCAGCTAATTCGGAACTTAAATAACACAGGAAATATTATTAGTAACTCTTTGTTATAAGTCATATCATCAATAAATGCACTTTTAAATTCTCATATAATGTATTTATTTTTAACCTAATTGCCATCTCTTATCACGCCAAAGATGTTTTACTTCAATCGCGTGTGACGGTTAACACGCACTCATTTTTTGTTTCTTGGTTTATATGTGTATGTATATACCAAATTGATATCAACTACTCCCACACTTGCGGCGATGCCTGGAGTACGGCATCGTATGTTGGTCCCTATTTTTCTTCTGGTATTTGACCTTCACTCTGAATTCTTCGTTTGTAATCTCCCTCAGAAGATGTTGGTTCTGGTTTTAAAGGAGTGTTATTATTTCTTCGTCTGTATTAAATGTCAAGACAACCTTAACTATAACAAGGGGATCTTTGTTTCTGACCTCCTCGAGTTTTAGTTTTGGAGCGATCTTCTTTATTATTGTTGCTATTTCATCTATTGCCTCTTTTATGCAACATCCGACCACAACCTTTTAATCTTCCACCTTCCTTACCTTATTAATCCGCAGTTAAGTTGGGTTTGCGTCATCGGCGGCCAGCCCTGATCTTGCCTAGGCCATCACCGCTTGTGCCCTGATCTAGGCCCGAATATATTATTACTTAATGTATAGATTGAGAGATGCGCTTAATTTTTTACAGAGAGAGGGCTGTTTGTGTTTCAATAGCCCGAATAGGCAATGAGTTAGATGTCGAGAAATTTAAAGTGAAGCTGGCCAAGTTTTCTTGTTTTCGTAATTAATTACTTTCTAATTACGGGCCACAAAAATCTACATCTAGTATCAGTGCTTAAGAATTCGTCATGCAAATAATTATTTGTAATATGTATGATGTATGATTATCGATTTAGTTTTCTGAATTTCGGATTTTAAAATTTAAGTTTTGATATTTTCAACTGCAAATATTTTTGTCCCTATGATTTTGCCAATAAATAGGAGAGTTTTTATCCGATCACTATGCTTGAAGTGGATTTCTCCGGCACTTAAGATATGCTTTCTTATAGTCTATGTCTAAATCTTCTAGCACGCCCAGAGACCAGACCACGTGGCATGTGGTTTCCCAGTATTTCCGAATATCTCGGGTACCTACTACCGGTACGAAAATTGTCTGTTTTTGCTCAATATGAGAAACATTACCCTCTCCCTTTTGGCTAGATAAAACCATCATTTCCCATCGTCGATCTTGTTTCCGATTTCCGCATGCACTTTTGTCTTAATTTTTTTGGTTTTTCAACCGTTACTTTTCCAAAAACTTTTCACAGCAAAAACCAAATGCACCGAAATCCTCACATCAGCACGCTTGTAACGGTGTATCACAACCCGATATCGGAACACATTTTCTATTTTTCGTGATTTTTACAACGCGGAGCATTTAATGACGGCACATCGTATAACTACTAATTTTCTAAAATAGGTATTCATTTATAGTCCAATTTAATTATTAATTATTAATTAAATCAACTTAATTTTCTGTTGTCTTAGAATATAATAGTTTATAACATTAATGTACCTTAAGACAGTAAAATGCTAAACTTAGAGGAAGATTGTCTCTCAAATCCAGCATTACGAATATATCCAATGATACTTGGTGCAGATTTTCATCACCCCTTTTTCCGTTTTCCTATACTGAAAACTAGACTAAACTATTTATTTAAACTAATATATAAAACTGAATAAATTAGTTTCTCATTAATAACGATAATATATGTTTATATTGCAATAAGAATATACAATGCTGTTTTTAACGAGTTCACGTGTCGGCACCAACTGATAGTAGTTTCTTTTTTATATAGACAGTATGGGAACAACCTTCCTATGTTTACGGTTCTCATATTAGTGCTCTACATTTCGCACTTCACTCGCTGAGTTCAAACAATAGTAGCCTTGCATCAGTTCGTGCTTAAAATGTTACGTCAAGAGTAAACAAAGCATTTAACACGGTACCTGTTTTAGTAGATAATTTCGACACGCGATATATGCAATTTAACTACAAACTCTATAAATTATTAATCCTTTATATAACTGTATTATTTTAAGCAAATGGATTGAGAAGACTTAACAATTTTAAAATAACAAGAAAAATGCTATTAATATGGAAGACTTTAGCTTTATGAGAATACATAAGCAAGAGTAGAAAGCAAATATATTTGCAATTCACACAGCTTGTTTACGTCGTGGGGCGTTCCAATCCCTAACTACTTCGTACTTTCACACCAGCTTCCCATTTCAGCAGAATCGTTCTTGTTTTTATATTTACGCACATCATTAAGGAAACGCTTGTTATAGATATTTTAAGCATCCCTATCACGTTTAGAAAGAAAATATGCACAATTAATCTTTCTTGTTAAAATAAATGTGAGAAATAGATGGACTAAATATAATATATGTATATCTTAATAAAATGTTATCTATTACGTGTATATTTACATACGTTTTTACCAACGACCTATAATAATATTTCAGGTTAATTTTAGTAAAATATTGTCCTATTTTTTTATATTCTATGCGGTTTGGCCCGGGTAAAATTGCAAGTTTACAAGCACATCAATTTAATGAATTCGCTTACCTCCTTTATTAATTTTACAGTGTGAACTTATAATTTTAAATTTGGGACTTAATTAACTAATTGCACAATACTTACATAACTACTTTAACCCATCATTGGCTACTTCTTTGATTGTAGATACTTTGTTTTGTTCCTTGCAACACGCATAATTAAAAAAAAACTCCAATATAAAAAAGTCTCTTGTTTAAGCATTGCATTGTTTAATTCCTCATTGATCAAATTCTTGCCGTTATTAATTCACTGTGTATGTAATGAAAATGAAATCATGTTAAACAAAATGATCCTGAATTTATATTGATTATATTAGGTCTTTACCTATGAAATTGCCGTTTTGTATGAAAAAATTTAAACGAATTTTTTTCATGTTTTTTTTATTTGTATTAATCGAAGTAATCACCCATGCAATCAATGCATCTTTGCCAACGCAGTGACAGTTTATTGATGCCCTTCTTAAAGAAATCAGCTGGACGGGAGGCAACCAATTCTTCAAAGGCATTTTGTACTGCCTCTCGGGTATTGAATTTTTTTCCCGCCAAGGAGTTATCCAAATTCTGGAAAAAGTAGTAGTCTGTAGGCGCAAGGTCTGGTGAGTAGGGCGGATGACGGAGAACTTCCAACCTCAGTTCTTGCAACTTGGAGACCGTCTGCTGTGCAGTTGAGGTCGCGCGTTGTCGTGCAGGAGCAGCGGAGACGAGCGATTGACCAATGCTGGTTGGAGATGTGCCAGCTTCTCCATCATTGTGTTCAGTTCTTCACAGTACACATCTGCAGTAATGCTCACCCCGTTTGGTAAGAAGCTGTGATGAATCACACCGGCGCTAGACCACCAAACAGTGACCATCACTTTTCTAGGGGTAAGTTTTCGTTTAGGGCATTGTTTAGGTGCTGAACCAGGATCCAACCAACTTGCTGGGCGCTTGCGGTTATCAAACAGAATCCATTTTTCATCGCAGGTGTCTGTTGAGCTGTGCAAGGTACGTCTCGACGCGTACTTCGCGCTTGCAATCAATGAATTCGTGGGGCACCCATTTGTCAAGCTTTTTTACCTTGCCAATTTGACGCAAATGGACCAATATTGTTTTGACGCTAATGTCGAAAGCTGCTGCTAATTCAGCCGTAGATTGTGTATCATCAGCTTCCACAATCGCCTTTAATTCGCCATTGTCGACCAAAGTCTTTGGACGACCGCGAGGTTCATTTTTCAGGTCGAAATTCCCAGAACGGAAGCGAGCAAACCAATAACAAGTGGTGCGTTGGTTTGTAGTGTTAGCTCCGTAAACGTCGTTGATGTTGCGTGCCGCTTGTTCGCGTTGCTGCCACGACGGTACTATTTCCATAATTCTAATTTTTAACGTATCCATGATGACAAAAAAGATTGAAATGCGATGAAAATGTAACACTAATCAATAAACAAATGACTACTTTTGGAAAAAGAATTCCATGTTTTTAAAATAAAATTAATTTGAAATTAGAATTCTTAGCCAAACAAAAATTATTTTGATTTGAAATGGCCAGTACTGCAGAACGGCAATTTCATAGGTAAAGACCTATTACATACATACGAATATATTTTTAAATATTAATATTTTAATGAATAACACTTATTAACGAAAAAAGTATATTGTCAGGTCGTCGATTTCGTTCAAATTATACTTATAAAGTTTATTGTGTGAATGTGTGTGTGTAGTTGGATCAACATTTTTTTGGTAAAAGTACACTGTTTAAATAGAGGTCCATATTAAGAGAGGGTGTGATCTGTAACCGAGCCCAGCCAGTACGGTTCAGCTAGCCGTGGGAACCTACCCACTCTGAATTATTAACAAAAATATTGACCCGCTGGCTACTTAAGGGATTTGACCACTAGTTGTTTGCTTTGCCAGTTTACCGCTCCCAACAAATACAGGGACGCGACGTGTCTGAGACTATTTTCAAAGTTTATGGGAAAACTTCGGACGGGAGACACTCGGGAACGGTCAATAGTCTAAGTTTGATGTTACTACATCAGGAAATATTTAATTTGATGTTGTCATATATTAGGTTAGATTCTTATATATTTTTTTAGTAGCGGCATCTTTAAATCTATACTAATATTAAAAAGCTGGAGGGTTTATTTGTTTGGTTGAACGTACTAATCTCAGAAACTACTGCTCCGATTCGAAAAATTCTTTCCGTGTTAGCTCATCTGTCGAGGGAGGCTATAGGCTATAAATTATCACGGTAAGACACAAATAGGGGCGGAGCACCAGTGTAGAATGATTCAAAATCACTTTTTTCCCTTTTCAGAGCTTCCCCTGCATGTTAGCGTTAGCCCAAAGTAACTATACCACTCGGAGTAAGTCGCGGGCAGAAGATAGTTATTCTATACATTAAATCAAGCACGTATATTATACAAACAAAATATTTTTTACTGTTGTTTATTACGGTTTATTGTTATTTTCATGTTGATTGATATTGCGGGAATACTTAACAAATTATTAAAAAGTTACATAAGAAAAGAGAATTATATGAATTATTTACTGACACTAGACCATTTTTTGGGCATGATTACACAACGTAACAATTTCATTTTTAGCTAAGTGTTATATGATATTTAGTAGTAAGTAAGTTAACTTATAGTCGATAAGAATATGTATTCAATACTATTCAACATTGAGACACAAAAGTGACGTGTGAATAATTATCATATTAATATTCATTCGACTATTAAAGAGTAACATATAATAAAACGTAATTGTTCCAGTAAGAGTTTATGCAATATTTTCGGGCACGGCGGACGTTGTCCCGCCCTGATAATAAAAAAAACCTTGAAGTTAGACATATGCTGTCGCTGACTTTTATGTAGGCATTATCAAGCTCTACGACTTTTATCTAGAAATCAATCATATATCTCTCATCATTAAGGCAGCGTTCGTAAGAAACGTTTTCGTACGACCGTTTTTTCACTGACTTACTTTGCAAATCCGACTACCACAAACAAGTCTTTCCACTTTTCGTGTTAATATATAGACTATGACACTCACAAATAATGTGGCTTTCTATCGATAAAAGCATTTTCAAAATCGGTTTAGTAGATATATAGATATTACCCTCTGCAACCTCACAAACCTTACCTTTTTATAATATTACTATAGACTAGTATAGATAACTGAATCTGAAACAGGAAAACAATTACGTATCAAGTGCAACAACCTTATAATTTTACAGTTAGAACGACGTATTAATGACAGCAGTGCAGTGGCGTTCTCAGCAATATAATGACGTCCGCAGCTAGCGTTCGCCGCTAATCCATTAATTAACATTGCAAAGTTTAATTGGGCGAGTTCACGTGAACGCAGACACCATAACAAAAATACTTATTTGATTTTTTAAAGCAAAAAAAAATGTAAGAAAACATTATCTATTTATATAATTATTAACTGTTATTTTAATATTTTAAAGACTTCTCAGACATTCATAGTGAAGTGAGAAGATTAAAGTGATGTTTTGTTATAGAAAAAAAGAATCGGGGTAGTCATAAGGGCTGTAACAGAATTTAAACCGTGTTCTGTTTTGAATTTTTTAATTAATTATAGTGTGAATCATTTAAATTATGTAATTTGTAAATTTCTATTATTAACATTTATCTCTCTTTCACATCTATTGGCACTCCGAATAATTAGTGTATACTTTTTTATAGTTTATTAATTTATCAAACATGAAGAGCTGCACAATCTCAATATTAGATGTACACAGGCTCTTATACTACACGTCGCAAGTCCGACGCAAGCTGCGCAAGCGCAATACGGTCGGTCACGATTACTAGCATGTCATGACGCAAAATTATAAATTTATCTCCTCCCAAAAAACTACGACTCAACGCGTTTTTCCGTTTTCACTTCTATAATATACGTTTACCAATTCTTGATGTGATAAGAAATGTTTGTTTTATTTTTTTGCCCTTTTATCATGTCATTATTGGCCATGAACTTGTTCTTACTGAGAAGAGCGCAGATTATAAACCACTTGGAATCGAAATAAGAATCGAAATAATGAGTGATAGTTAACATTTTATTACACAGGAGATGACCAATTTACCAAAGTTTAACCAGACCGTACTACCAATAAATTGAATTAGTCCTGACGACAACTTATATTTCGACCTTCGCTCTTACAATCTTACGTATAGCTTTTAAATCAAACTATTGAACTTAAAGCAATTTCTTTAATCACCAAGTTATTTATTTTTTCTAAAATAGTACTTTTACTTTAGAAAATCCATGTCCATATTTATTTGCACTTAACCTTGTTTATATTACAATTGGATGGATATAATTAAAAAAAAAAGATTGCGTGTATCAGTTTGTACACGTGGAGGAAGTAAAACGGCTTGTATATATTAAATCATAAATATATGAGAATGTTCATAAACTATATACTATACGAAGTCCCGTAGTCTAAATAATTAACTATACATTTACTAATTTTTGTATACTACTAGAAACAGACCCAGAAAGTCGTGGTGGTCTAGTGGTTTGATCGGTGGAATATTATTTCGATGTCCGCAGGTTCGAACTCCGGCATGTACTAACGAATTCTTCGGAATTCGCGTACATTTACTAATTTCAATTGGTAACAACTATCGGCTGACGGTGAAGGAAGTGATCGTGAGGAAACCTGAACCTGAGAAATGTTCTTGTAGTATTACTATATGTGGGAAAAATATAGAACTGTGGATTTCTCAGTATTCGAAATGGCCAATACGTCGTGGGTAATTATGCACATACCTTCCTTCGGAAAGTAGGCCCATGACCCTGCAGGGAGTCTCTTACAGGTTGATGATGATTATGATGTTTTGTAGGTGGTAGAGCCACGCTGAAGCTATTACTGGTTTCAGCATGAATGGGTCGGCTCGCCTGGGGTAGTACCACCCTCTTCACCGACGTGAAGTAACAGTGCTTGTAATGTTGCGTTTCGTTTGGTCAGTGAGAGCGCCGGAGGCCCACCTCCCTTCCCCCTTCCCATCCCCTCCCCTCACCCCCATACACAAGCTGGCAACGCACTTACGACTCTTCTGGTGTTGCTAGTGTCTATGGACGGTGGTGATTACTTAACATCAGGTGACCAACCTTTTCGTTTGCCTTCTTTTGACATAAAAAAATGACCAGAGAGACACTTATACATACACACATATTCATAGTTATGAGACACAAATACATACTTACCTTACGTTTAACTCGTACCGAAAATTGTTCCCTATCGTGCTATAAGTAAATTCACTTCACAAAAGTTCTCACTGCTATTTTTCCGCAAGTATGTTCACAAAATATTTCTACTTTTGACAAAGTAACTTTTACTATTACGTAAGCGAGCTGTCTCTCATAGTGTAGTGAATATTAACTATACCCATGTGTCAATACTCCAACTGGAATTCATTAACTCTTAGTACGAAGTTATGAAGGTGTGCGGGTACGGCTCACGTTGCATCGTAATCATTAGTAGTCGCGTAGTTGTGATGAGTACTGGCAATCATCCAATTGATTCCACCGGCACTGAGCGGATTGCCCCATTATCCAATAAACGTGCCGCCGGCGCCCGAGATATATCACTTTACATAATGCGACATAAGTACATGCGCTTGCTAAGAATTTTCATCTTACCATTACATACTTTTTTATTTCAAACTAGTTTATAAATGTTTTGCAATTTGATATTATATTTAGTGAAATTTAATTTAGATATATCATGTCCAGTTTCTATTTTATCACTGAGGTTTCTTTCTAAATTAAGAATTAATAAAGCACTTGGGCACTGACATTAAATAGAACAGTTAAAGTATACATTGTCGTAAGTTTATACTTCTTGAAGAATTACGGTAACTGTTCAAAACTATTGTGTTGAGGAAATTTTAGCTTACATAGAATTTTAAACTATAATTTGTATCAACACCTTAAAATTTTTAAATCAAAGTTTTTTTTTAAATTTATTTTTGAACAAAATTTAATTATCAGGAGAAAAATAAAATTTTTATTCCATTTGGAACAGTAGAGACATTATCAGAAGGAGATGAATTAAAGTGAAAAATTAAGAACATGGGAAGAAAAAAATTTAAATTTTTTATCATGAACAAAGAATAAAAAGAAAAAAATAAAATGAAAAATAAAAAAAAAAAAAGGGGCAATAGAACTTAGGAATTTGGGATTAAAATAGGGGGATTTTCCTTATTCATAAAAAAAAAAAAAAAAAAAAACAAAAAAAAAAAAGAAAAAAACAAAAAAAAAAAAAAAAAAAACTGAACTTTCTATAAACCCATTCACTGCAAGTTATAAACTTCCTTCCTTTTATGCTATTAACTTTTATTCTATGTCGTCTTTGTACCTGTCTTCCTCCTGATAAGATTTCTGTTGTCGTCATGTCATATTGTTACTAATATTACTAACTATACTAGCTCTCCTACTAAACTTTTTTCCGGGGCTCCTTTCTACACGAATCATATTAGATGATAGAAATCTTTGGTAAGTTTACACCATATTATCTCCTGGAATGTCCAAAACATATCGATTTAAGCTCCATACAAACGAATGTCGGCCTTATGATGCACTGGTCAATAGATCATTGACATAAGTTAAAAAAATATATATTTATTACATCATTTGAAAAATTTGAACAATAACAAATTATGTACTTAATGTAAAATTATAATTCTAAAAAATTGACTAGAAATTTTGAAAACATGGACGGCCATTTTGAGATCTGCGTCTTAAAAATCAGCCGAGGGGTTGAATAAATTCATCTGTGTTAGATACAATATTGACACCATCGATAATCTATTTTATCTGACGTCATTAGTGAAGGCAATTTCTAATCTACAAAATAGTTATTAGAGATTTAACAGTTTACATATAGCGAAATAGTCATAAACGGACGATAAATGTAATACTGCCGTGTCTACCTAGTCTGATATGAATGTGTGACAAATGGCGCCAAGACGTCGTCCGCGGCGGAAGAACAGACCTTGATTAAACCCGTTTGGATTTTTTTGTTTTAATATATCAAAAACAAATACTCAAAAGAAATAAATAACATAATTTATGACCCATGGTTAATACTCTAAGATTGAATTTTCTTTACTCCAGATAATCTGCCAAAGTAACATAAAATACCCCATCGGTATTGAAAAAATATGTAAACAGAAAACATAACTGGTTAATTTATGTTATTTATTTGAAACACCAACAAAATTTACACTAGGACAATCCAATAAGTACAGTTAGAAAGGAGACCTTGTACAAGTGCAACCTTATTAGAGATGTGTTATCTGTGTTATCTTTTGAATTGTAAAATTAATTATAACCTGAATTATTTAAATTTCATAATTTAGAAATTGAAATTATTATCATTAGTCTCTATTTCACATCTATTAGCAGTCCGAATAATAGTGATATACTTTTTTATAGTACTATTTTTTATAGTAATACTTCATCAAAGACAAGGTGGGCTGCACAATCTCAGTATGATGTACACAGGCTGCTATACTACGCGTCGCTAGTTTTACGCAAGCCAGACAAGCACAATACCGTCAGTCACGATCAGTAGCATGTCATGACGCGAAATTATAAATTTATCTCCTGCCAAAAAAATACCGCTTAACGCGACTAAAGAAGTTTTCTCTTCAATAGAAACATTAACTAAGTGTTATTTGAAATAGTTAAAGTGTAGTATTGCTTATATATATATTTATATTGTTGCTACTTGGCACAAATTGAACAGCGTTATTCAAAACAAAGTATATAAATAACCAAATTACCCGATTTACTTTCGCGAGAACGACACACTCATTTAAATAATTTAATAGTTATAATAACTACATTATGGTAATATGTACGCACCAGCATCGAATCCTTGTCTGTAATTTCGCAAATAAAAAAAATTAAAGCCATTAGTAAGGGATCCATATATTCACACCTTGAATTTAAATTACGTTAATTTTTTTAATTAACTACAAATGAGGTACAATTTTACATAATTCCAATTGACAGCGGTGCTTGATGTAACGTGCAAAAAGTTTTTTTTTTATGTGTCAATAAGACATCACCAACTGGATATGTTTAAATGCAAATGCGTAAATTGAATATTAGGCCACATACAAAATGGTCCTTTAGCATAGCTGATAAGCTCGGCCTTCCGGCTTAAAGGTGCCGCTTTCGATTCACGATACTATATAAGTGTTTGTTTTTTACCTTTTCTTATATAGTATCTTAACTGGATGTGTGGAGTGTGTGACTCCTAGTAAATCTTGTATATAATACTTACATTCAAGTCTTATGGTAGTCGTTTAGTAACGAAAGTCCTTTGTACCGACAGTGATCAAAGGCAATCCATGTAATCTATGTGCACTCTAAAACAGTAAGCGATGTGGTACATATGCGCAGAAGAGGAGAAGTAGACGGATGACACTCTTTATATGAAATTTTGGAAGCAAAGTGTATTTATGATTTTACCTTTTTTATGTTTTTTTCCTCCGTACATAAAATATATTATTAATTAAGATTATCAATAACGCAGACGAAATCGCGCGGAACACCTAGTTCAAACATCAGGTTTAGAAAATTATATAGCGTAACAAAGGAGATCGCTGTCCACAGGAGTACATCCATGCGTGTGGGCTTTACTAACTATTTAGACCTATTGAAACATATTGTTTGCATCCTGTCTTCAATTCCTCTCTTCTGGTCTAACACTGACCTCCTTCCAGGAATGCGTCGGATACTGGTCAATCAATTAATGGAGCATAAACGAACCAGATCCTGTATGACACAGTCTGAATTTTTATTTCTAGTGTATAAGATCTTTTTCCACGCGTCAGTTTTATACGTTAGTAATAAAACTTTTCATCAGATTGTAATTACCTCAGTACTAGACAGCTTTTATAGTTACTCCAGTTAGGTCATATTTATATCAATACAGGCAGGACACGCGACTCCGTATGCGTTTATTATTATTTGTTGTAATAAGTACTCAAATTATAAGAAAATAGACATTGTGAAAATATTCTCCCAATTTTCATGGTGAGTACTGAGTTACAACTTATAACAGACAGCGCGAAAATAATTTTGTTCTAATTTATACACATATCAATCAAGGCGAGTTACAACAGATAGCGCGAAAATAATTTTGTCCCAATATATACAGATATCAATCTTCACGATCATCAATCAGTTTTGTCAAGTGAAAATTTCGAAAGACGCGTTGAGCGATTTAAAAATAAATTTATTTGGTAGGGGAAAAACTTATGGGTTCGCGTCACCGATAACCTTGAAATGCTAGTGAAGCGTCACCGATGAGATGACCTCGACATGGTGGTGACGTATTGTGCTCGTGTCAGATATTGTGTATACTGGACTGTATCATATGTGTTTGAATTTTTGAATGGGTAAAACTTTGTTATTTCGTGTCACCGACCGTGACCGATGGCCTCGATATAAGCGTGACGTATTGCACTTACATCAGACTAGCCAGGCGTAGTATAGCGGCCAGTGTACATGTGTTATTGATACATATTATATATTAAGTTTGTGCAGTCCATCGTATTTCTGAATAATTAATAAACTGTATACATATGTATATAATTTTTGCTCCGAGTTTTAATAGTTATAAAACCCAAACTAATGTAAATAATTTCAATTTACATAATATTATGAAATTGAAATCATTCAGACTGTAATTCAATTAAAAATTCAAAAAAGTGCACAATACAATATGTACCAAAAAATCAAAAGGAAATAGAAACAGATAGAGATATATTAATCTATATATTAACACGTAAAGAAAATACTTTGTACATTGGACACAATATAACAGGAGGCGGGACCACTAGTAGAAGCTAGTATTCCACAAACTGCCCTCATAACCGATAATCTTAATTTTTTACGTTCAATATAACCTTATTTGTCGAGACGAATTGCCGTTGTTGAATACAATGCGAACAGTTTTCTTTTTTGCGAATCGCAGTAGTTTTTGTCCGCGGAAGCCGCAGGTAAGGTCCTAGATCCGGCTCCGTCTTTGTGCGGATCTGTTGTTATTTACTCGTGTTTACAAATGTGTAATTTTGAATGCAACGACTGTCGGAACGCATCAGCTGCGTTATTCGGACAATTGGGTTTCACGTATTTTGCAATCCACTTATTCTATTGTTAAAATTTTCGTATTAGTAACATTTTCGTAAGATTTACTTTGTATGTGAATATTTATAGAATATTTTATATATATTTACATATTTAATTTAAATTTATTTAAAGGCTTTTATTTCCATATCAGTCTCCTAGAACCCTTATTTTATAAACGGACTAGCTTTTGTCCGAGTCTTCGTCCGGATGGAATAACTTTGGGCTAATGCTAACTTCAACTCGCGACTTCGTTTACGTAGACGGTAAAAATATTTAAAAACAATTCGTTCGTTAACCCCGATTTTAAAACATTATTCATTAGTTCTACGCTCCTATTGGTCTTGGTGTGATGATATATAACCAATAGCCTACCTCGATAAATGAACTATCTAACACTGAAAGAATTTTTCAAATCATCAGTACCAGGACCAGTAGTTCCTGAGATTAGCGCGTATAACCAAACAAACAAAACCCTCCAGCTTTATAATCTTAGTATAGATAAAGAAAGATAAGTAAGGAATTTACAAGAACAACTAAAATTAATATTAAAAATCTACAGAAAACAAAATTAATGTTTAATCATTACATAGTATAAAACAAAGTCCTCTACCGCGTCTGTCTGTCTGTCTGTTCGCGATAAACTCAAAAACTACTGAACGGATCTTTATGCGGTTTTCACCAGTGGATAAAGTGATTCACGAGGAACGTTTTGGTATATAATTTGTCCAGGATTTTCTTATAATCAGGGCGGGACAACGTCTGCCGGGCCCGCTAGTAATATTATAAATGTGAATGTGAGTGTGTTTGTCTGTTACATTTACACGCCTTACTACTCAACCGATTAGGGATATAAATAAGAACATAAGGGACCATTATCCAAAAAAGAGTACTGTTCCCGAGAGATTTAAATCTAAATTAACACGAGAGAAACCGCGAGTAGTAGTTAGCGATAATATAAAAAGTAAAACAAACAGTAAAATATTACATTGCAACTGACGGTGAGCACAATCTAATCCAAAACAACGGTGGCATCCAAGAGACCGACTAAAAGAGAGTTACTTTGACGAGTTTATCATTATGTGTCGTAACCCAATGTTTTACAGATTCCCACCACACCAACTGATTACTGGATATAACCTTATAACTGGATATTACCAGGTGATCCAGGTACCCGACACGCCTAGCATTCCAGTATAGCGGCTATTACAACTAGTATACCGCGATCGTTATCTATTCGTACACCATTCCTATGTCCTACCAACTGGCAATACAGTTCAGTCATATTAAGAGTTTCACCTCCGAATGAGAGATAAAATGTGTAAACTAGTAGAAACCTTTATTTTGACAATATGAAAGTTGTCTCAAAAGTTTCATCATAGAAAATCAAAAAATGTATTTCTAAATAACTTAATTTACTTACATAATTTTTTTTTTCACATAAAACGTATTTAGTATATATAAGAATATAATAAAACATAATGAAAATATTTCACTCAACAGTTTTTAATTATACAAAGCTTAATAAAAAAATATGCATTTGATTAATGAGAAATATTATTAAATATAATGCAATAAGTAATAAAAAAAATCCAAATTATTTATAATTATATATTATTTCAAGATATATATATAGACTTTATACGACGGATTATTTTATCAGGACTAACGGTTGACCTGGCATTATGCTGTAAATACGTAAACGTTGCGTGCTATCCGCCCTCTATCTCAAAAGTCGCCATTTTGTAGAAAACTTAGAAATTAGAATAATAACACACATTCTAAGGTATAAAAACAAGATAAAGACTAGAGTTTTACGAGAATTGTATACCTTACAATATTCATCGTCCATGTAAATATCAATAAACTCATAGGAAGCGAGATATTTGCAAAAAATATTATTTTTGTGATATTTGACCTTAGCTATCTTAGACGCGGAGACGAGGTGTCATGAGACTTTCAAGACAACTTTTAGATTGACGAAATAAAGATTTATACGAGTCTACTGCTTATTATCTCTCATTCAGAGGTTGACCATCTTTTTTGGCGTATGTGACTGGACTAACCACAGCAATATACAGCTTTAGCTGCGTTCTCTGTTAAAAATATTTTATACTAGCTTTTGCTCGGCACTTCGCTCGCGTTAATGTACATCTCGAGAATAACATACAGCCCGTTTATAGTGTAGCTTTCCATAGGTGAAAGAGTTTTAAAAATAGGTTAAGTAATTCTTTAGTTTATCCATTACATACAATCAAATCTTTAGATAACATGAATTCGACGCTTATTATTATTATTTTTTTTTTGTTATATCATAGGAGGCAAACGGCCATTCGGGTCACCTGATGTTAAGTGAACACCGCCATCCATAGACACTAACAACACCAGGGGAATCGCTAATGCGTCGCCAGCCTGTGTTTGGGGGAGGGTATGAGGAGAGAGGATGGGATGGGAAAGGGGAGGTGGGCATCCGGCGCTCTCACTGTCCGAACGAAAGGCAACAATGCAAGCACTGTTACTTCACGTCGGTTTTCTGTGAGAGGGTGGTACTACCCCGAGCGAGCCGACCCATTCATGCTAAAACCGGTAATAGCTTCAGCGTGTGCTCTACCACCTCTAAAACCTTATGAGACCGAACATAATAAATCAAATGTTGATTGTGATAAAATATAAATAATAGGGATTTTCCCAGTTCATGGTAACAGTTGATCCTTTTAGTTCTGGTTTGGATTACGGGAGTAATCCGATTTGTAAGAAATAGTGCAATTGCTGTGATTATTATGGAATAGTAGATAACAGGTACGGCCTACACTCACAAGTATAATACATAATTAGAGAATGTTTTAACAAGCAGTGGAAGCAGCCTGTAGTGGTCAGATGCGACGGCGTGCGGCGTAGTGCGGTGCGGCGGCGGCCACCGTGACGACACTACCGCGTGAACCAGACCATTGTGCGGTCGCATCGCTAACTGCTGCCATTAGGCGGAACTAACAAGTGTTATTAGTATTTACCGTATTTTGCTTTATTTTAATACAGTTCAACCTTATGCAAATCACACGATTCGGTTTATATCTACATTTTAATAAAAATAAACTTTATAATATACTCAACAATTTTTCGTATACCTACAATTAATTGTAATTGAATTCTTTTTTTCTACTTTACAGGTTTTAGTGTTTGACCATAATCTCATCTCATATTAAATGATCATGTGGCTAAGATGGTAAAGATTCTAAACCTAGAGGAGGCTGGCTCTCAAGTGAAGCTACCGGAACACCAACAGGTGCTTGGCAACAGACTCCCGAATTGAGGGTTGTAGCTAGCCAGGCGGTCTTAGAGAAAGCCCTACCACCGTGCTATGTTTCCACCACGACGTTTTCGTTCAGTTGCTAGGATTCGAAGCTGCGTCCGAAACAGTTGCTAGGATTCGAAGCTGCGTCCGAAAGCGCTATCAACTAAACAATCATCTCTTGAAATAATAATTATTACTAGTGGTCGATATTCGACCTACATAAAGGGTACAAAGTTTTTTCTTCACGCGTTAATATACTTATAGATATTATTAGCTATATTAAGTATTTTACAAATATTGTAGGAGTAAGGAGCGTAAAGTATCACGAATAGAGATTATAAAGGCTTCGATTCAACGACGGTATGAAAGAAAAAACGATTTCCAAAATTTTTATTGATAACACTCAAGGCTCGTCCATGGTTAGTTACTAAACAAAAAAATAGAGCAAATCACTTGAGAATCTAAGGAGAAAAGGTACTGAACTGATTTATACTTTTTCGTGTAACAAAAAGAGTTTAATTACATAAAAATTAAAAACAGGTCCAATACAGCGTATTAACTCCTTGCTTTTGAGACGAGCTGTCAGTATGCTTATATCTAAAAGTTGCCACCTGTTCCAACTGGACCAATAATAACCACAGGCCTCGTCTATCTTTTTGGCCGCTCTGAATATAGCCAAAGTTCCGACTTCCACATAATATAATCAATAAGCTAATACAGAACATTGTTAACATATCAATCGTTTATAGAAATCTAAAATTGGCAATACTTTATTCTTAAGTTGTCTCAATGTGATACATATAATATGATTATACCTAAACTTCTGTTTTGCTCAACCATATTCAGAGCTTCACAGAGTTTGGCATGGACTGTATTATTAATTAATCAGATCTCTGCTTTTCTTTCAAACATTCTTTTATGAAACGCATGTGTATACCCCTAACTAATATAATAATTAGAATATGTTTTATCCGCAACATTTTAGCATAGCTTACTTATTATCTACTAGCTGTCCCCGTGGATACTTACGCCCTTGTTACTCTCTTTTGTACTAGATAGTCATATCAAATGTTGTGTAAATGGTTTCAGTGCTTAAATATAATATACATTTACCACGACTCTCTGACTTGCATTAAAATCATCATCATGATGATGATATACGATTTTTATATAATGCTCATGCAACACGTCCAAGGAAAAAGAAGTGAATCGTATCAAATTGCAATCACCCCTATCTCCCTTTATATTGCTAATTCAAAAATATATCTGTGCGAATCCAACAAAATTTGAAAAAAAATAAAATATTATAACATACAATTTTCATAGCCATAAATATGGCTAGAATATTCTGGTGACGAGTTGTAGCGAAATGAATAGGATACAGAGTTCTAAAAAAACAAGTTTAGTTGTGCCAATTTTCATAAAGATCGGTCAAACTATGAGGGAATTTATCAATATCATATATATACCGACTTGCTATATCATTTTACATATTTTAACGTTTATTTTGTAAATTTTCTGTCAAAATAAAGGAATATCTTTGCACAATTCGCGAACCTTTTATAAATCAGTCACACATAATTAGCGAAAATCATAAAAAACATAACGAATATTGCGCATATTATATCGAACCTACAGCATATGAGAGACGTGACGCAAAAAACAATATGATGGTCAATTATCACCCGCTAATATGCCCGTGCCGAGCAACACGGTGCAGTGGTGCTGCGGTGGTTATGTTTACTTTGTCTCCACCGGCACGCACCTTATAATCCGAAATAACAAATTATGAAATGAATGAAAAACCCAGGTTAAGCTGTCGGCGATTCCTAAACATAATGTTTGATTGTGCTCTAATGACAAGGCGCTGATTCGAAGCCATCGTTTGTCGAGAGCCGACATCAGATTGACAACATAAAGGTATATTTATTATTTAAACGTTAGAGTCGAAAGTTCGGTCGAACGGGGAACGATGTCTCTTCAACTAAGGAGGTCCTGGTAATTGAGCAATCATCTATTCTAGCCCGTTGCGGTAAGCGCCGCATCGAAAATAAATGAAATTTGTTATTTGTTTTGTTTAGAGTTTCACATGTTGTTTTAACTTAAAGAAATTACCTTGGGAATTGTATTCATAATTGGTGTAATAACTGTTAATTTACTATGTGAATTTGTTTATATCTATGTAGTTAAAGGATGTTAGTATAGTATCGCTTATTATTTCATCATACTTTGACCTACTAAAGTGAAGAAGTTATGAATTATGTGTATATTTTACAGTAAACTATTTTTTCGGTAATTCAGTAATTGCAATTTATATCTTGCTGTTTACTATTTTTATGTGTTCTAAACAACCACAGTTTTAATTTTAATCTAGATACAGGAATATTCAAAATAGATAAATATAAATATAGTTTTTGCCTGTGTCTTTGGTAGTGTTTAGGTAGATTTGATCTATCACTCGGATATATATTTTTTTCTGGATGATAGGTACTCTACATTTATTATTAATAGTTAGCTCCTATGAAAAATGATAATGATGTTCAGCCTAGACGAAAATCTATTTTAGTCAAGTACTAGCAGGCCTGGCGGACCTTATCGCGCCCTGCTTAAAAAAAACCTTACAAAACTATATATCTAAACCTTCCTCATGAATCACTTTATCTACTGGTGAAAAGGGCATAAAAATCCGTTATGGAGATTTTGAGTTTATCGCGAACAGACAGACGTGGCAGAAGACTTTGTTTTGTAACATGTAATAATAATAAACCTTACACATTATACTTATGTATTTATCAGTTAATACTTGAATTTGTAATAGAATGTTTTCATATGAATGAAATACATAAAACACATATTTTACAACTTCTGGCAATGTTCTATAAAATAACTGATATTGTTTGGAATATTTATTTATGCTTCTTCTTCTTATGGCAATTTTCGCTCATCATTCGTGCTACTCAACCGAAACTCATTATAAATTACACACTCAAGTATATGAACAATATATCTACGGAGCACAATGTACTTCGCAATATCATATGACAGGATGTCTACAAACATATGAACGAATGACCTTGGGATTTCGGATGGATTCGACGCACATTTGACTCACTAAGGAATTCAATGATTCATTGCCAAAATTAATTACATTATAAATTGACCGGAGACATATCCGTTATACTTCCGTGGAATTGAAATAAAACTATTTTGTAGGTGTGTACTTAACAGATTATGTGGTTTCAATCTTTACTAGATTCTGTGAAAGTTAAAGTTGAAGAGTAACGGGGACGTTCAAGAATTCTTCTAGTGATATCTTATATTGCATTGTGTCTTGTATTGTTTTTAAAATGACACTCCAAAAGTCTTTTGCCAAAGAAGAATTTCATAATAAACTCAGTGAAGTATAAGTTGCATGTACATTATTAACCACTATTTTCAACTAATCCATATTTTAAATTTAAAAAGAATAACTTCTCTCTCGACGTAAATGTGTATTCTAATAAAAAAACTAAGTATATCAAATGTCATTCATTTTTCAGAGACACAAGTCGGACGTTACAAATATCCTTAGACGTGACGCCGGATCAAACATCAAAGGAAAATCCTAGCTGCTTGTAAATATTTTGAACCTTAACAGAATAATTAACACAAGGAAATCGACAACAGGAAATGTCAATTTAAAGTAATCGGAACTTGAACAAAAATGCTTTTATCTCGATTATTTCAATTCGTTCGATGTCGTTTACGTTTTTGTCTTTATAGTTTAATAGAGATGCTAAAGAAAACGAGTATGGTATGCACAGTACGAACGTATAAACATTACTGAGGTGTACAGTAAAGTGGCAGGACGTGAGCGTGTAACAAAGGAGCTCGTCTAAACAGGCCATTAATAAGGAGGCGGCTCGCGAGATCCGCCCGGGACTTCCGCCGCATTCTCAGAATCGCTATCCCGGGACAAGACAGGAATAGATCCGTTGATATCCAACATATAAATGGCGATTAAGCTTCGCTTGTATGCTGATACCCAACAAATAAATGGCGATTAAGCTACTACCAAATCCTGAGATAGGTTAATTTTTATACGAAAATTACGTTCAACTGAACTGATTTAAACTTTAATAAAAAATAATACACTACTGAATCGCTAACAATCTTGTTTGATATTTTAGGAGGTTAGAAAAGAAAAATAAACACCTAGATATCTCATGCAGGTTCATAGAGTAATTTTTTCAGTAACTGAATTTGAAACACAGAAATTATATTTTATTTTAAATGTGTAAATACTGTTATGCATTTGTTGAGCTTTATCCTGATAAATATTTAATTTACCGGTATGTACAAAATATAACATTGCATAAAATTAATAAGCTAATCGAAAGTACTGTCCATACTACACATTTCGATGGCAGATATCTAGTTTTATTTTACTTGAAATAAGATTGAAATACAGTACTCGCCAAACTTTTTGGCTGCTCTGAATACAGCTGCGCAGAACACCAGTTTAGGTATAAATGCGTATTATATTATATGTATAGAGATAATGTAAGAATAAATAATTGCCGATTTTAGATTCCTCTACTAATGTTTCAACTTTGTTTTATAATCAACTTTTGAAGATCTTATGCTCAAATTTAAAGAGCGGCCAAAAAGATTGCCTCTGTTTGTCGTTGGTTCAGGCTATTCTTAGAATAGAAAAGAAAAGACTAGAAAGATTTAGATAAGACTTTTAATGATAAATAAACGACTGTCTAAAGTATTATCAGTTATGATAATTTTTATGATAAAGTTTTACTTCAAATCGCTAAAAGCGTTGTAGAAGTTAGCTATTAATAATATAAATCAAATTAAATATTTAATTCCCATGATACAGCAAAACCAATTTCACGAGAATTTACAGACGCTAACTAACATATTATATATATAAAGAAATAAGAATGAATACTGGGGTTACAAACATACAAGAATTTATAAACATAATAACAATATAATATGATAATAATATTCCCATCGTCTGCCTTTGTATATCGAGATATGCTGAAGGTGGCAATCTCGAAAATCTTGCATTTATTTATACTGTGTCATCACGTTTTACAAAAGGACACAATTTATACGAAACGTGAGTGGGAAGGAGATGGCAACGCCGCTGCTGGTACAGACCACCTTGTTAGTAGTAATCGGTTTACGAGCCTTGTCAAAAAATTAACTTATTATAAATGGCTTTAACGCTAGCGCTGTCAAAAGTTTATATAAATTTTGTCGATAATTTTAATATTCTAAATTCTATTCTTAATAGTTAGAACGTCTAAAGATAAAAAACGTGAATTAATTCTATTAACGCGAATAATCACTTATTATCTCCTATATTTAATCCTTTATCATAGTGAAGTTACTTAATTAGCGATTACCGGTAATTTTGTTTGCATTAATTATGAGATAAAAATTAATAAACATTGTATAGAGCTTGTGGTTCAGGGAGAACGTTTGTATCTTTTTTTTATTTATTTTATTTTTATGTGCTTTTATTCCACCGGAAATATTAGTTTCATTGTTCCCCAATCTATCTAGCGCCATCAGGACAATAGCTGATAAGGTTTCATTACCAAGTCCTATATCGTTTTAGCTTCATCTGAAGGTTCAGCCAAAATGATGTGACAAATACCTATGTTCTGGTCACTACTTCTCATAACGCACTATCTGTCAATGAAAGAATAATCAGAATTAGATGAGTAGATCCAGAGACTATCTCCTATAAACAAGCTAATTTTATAACCATAGACTAGTTACAACAACAATATATACTACTAGTTGACCCGGCCACACGTTGCTGTGGCTCAGTTATTTTATCATTACATATTGATAAGAATTAATAATTGTTGTTGATAATATGACCAACAAACATCACTTAACGTGCATCGGCTGAGTGCCTTAAGCGCTCGCCTTAGTAGTCCGGTGAAGCTGTTAAGACCTTGCTAGGTCAATAGCGTAGTCAGTTCGAGAAAAAAAATCACTTAACGAATTATTTTTTTTTTTAATATAAAAATCTACTTTTCGTGACTTAAATATAAAAGTTAGATATATACTGTGCCTGACTTTTTTGTAAGCATTATCAAGCTCTACAACTTTTCTCTAGAACTCAATAATATATCTCTCATCGTTAAGGCAGCGTTCGTACGAAACGTTTTCGTTCGACCGTATTTTCTCCGACTTACTTTGCAAATCCTACTACCACAAACAAGTCTTTTCTTTTTTCGGGTTAATATATAGCCTATTTCACTCACAAACAACGTGGCTTTCTAGTGGTAAAAGAATTTTCAAAGTCGGTTTAATAGATCCATATATTAACCCCTACAACCTCACAAACTTTACCTCTTCATAATATTAATATAGACAAGTATAAATAATATATTATATGTAATCAGAAGATAACTTATCCAAACACTAACAGTTAGAAAAAAAAACCCTTCTGTACGTGAAGGTTCGATTTTGGAAAAAAGTTTAAATACTGTACATATTTCCTTAATTATAAAAAATAACATTTATTAAACCATCGACATAGCGGCGCTCGTCTCTCAGCAAATGTAGCTATCTGCCAGACTTAGTAATATTTCACAGAGACGAGAGCTTTCATATTGCATGCGTGTACACCGTGAATAAGTTGTTTAAATTCATCGTTTCATATATATCAATTTATTTATTCACTTCACTCTGCTTACTTTGCTTTAATCTAAACCATTCATGTAGATATATGAGAATGGAAATTTAGATTATTCCGTTATGCCACAATTTTTATTATTATTTTAGGAAATTACTATGGTACAGTTGATTACTTAATTATCTGAAGTATAATAAGGCTTTTCTAATTCTTGAATATGTTACTGGAAATATTTATTTAAAGTGAAGTGGCAAATTTGCGACAACAATGGCGACACCTGAGAGATAGGTAATGCATAGCCAGCCGGTTATTGTGATACCAATTTAAAAGCTTCAACTGCTGGATTTATAGTTACTCAATCCAAAACGCGACAAATTAAAATAGAGCCACTATGACTGATCGCTACCAAGTATGAAACAGAACCCTATTATATGTCTCCAAAACATATTTCAGAATACTCACGCTTAACGTATTTCTATCTCAGTATTATACAATTGTTACTGAGCCTGAGAAAATTTCAATAAATTGATTACTGCACCAGCTAAATCGGTCACATTTTTCCGCACGACTTTACGGTCACTTTTTTTTGAGACGTGCCTGAACCACTCGTAACGTCGGAGATGTCGGATTATTTGTGAATAATCGATCGCGTTGTGAACGCTACCGATACAACAGTAGCTGATAGTTACAGAGTAAAATAATTGATTAAGAAGTCACCCAGTTACTAATATGTTAGTAAATAGTTATTACTCTATATATTTTTATAATACTTTTAAGTAATTATAAAACACTTATTTACAGCATATTAAGGTTATATATGAAATATTGCAAATGCATTATTAGTTGTTGTAATGTATTAAAAGTTATTGATAACATCGTTATTCTGCTCTTGGGTGTCCGTTATTATTACTGATAATTACATTGACAGGATTGTGTTACCGCAACGTATGAATAAGCAAGCATTAAGCAGCAACTAACGTCTATCAAATATGAGAGGGATAGCATTATACGTTGCTCAAATTCAAAGTCAAGACAAAAACAATGAGTATTCATTTCATTATTGTATCATTATCTAAATTACTATACTATATAAATTAGTCAACAGCAGAATAATCGACAACAGTTTATAACAATAATTTTTTGCCATCTATAATTCTATATGTTTCAAATAGACCACCGAATATTTTTCTGTTTATAGTTCCGCACCTGTGGGCACGTCACGACGCGACGCGACGGTAGATCACATCCATTGACCGTTGACGAATCGATTCCGTAACGTTTGACGACTTTATCGAAATTGTGTCGATAGTCGATACACTGATTAACTACACCAACCTTTTTGTAAAACGTTACGTCGCCTTCAGTAGGCAAGATATAAATAATACATCAAATTATTCTTTCACTAGCAATCATCTATACATACTACTGTCATAAAGAGTAAAGATTTGATTTTTTCTTTGTAATTAATAAACTTAAAAAAATACTTAATCGCTTTAAAAAAAAATACAGCTATATTATCAGCGATTAACATGGCTTGTATTTAATTATCAAAATTAAAATTTAATAGTGTAATTCGACGAGCAAACACTATTAATTCATGAGGACATCATTTAAACAATATCATAGCTATGGCTAGGTATGTAAAATATTTTATACCAACGTTTTTAAGTTATGACCGAAGTTTTTACGATGTAGGTATATAATTTGTTTTTTTATTGTAGCACAATGAAGTTGATCAAGATAACCACAGCGTAATTCAAACACAAGGGCGAATGTGGAAAAATCTACAAACCAAAACCACTACAAACAGTGTCTACTGTCATGCAGACCTGCAAAACTCACGGCAGTTGGCTACACTAGCTCAAAAATCATGATAAAACGGACCGCTAACCTAATTTGTTCGGATTTTCACAGGGCCAACAATAAATAATTTTTTATAACAAATAATTGAAGAAAATAAAAGAAAACGTGTACGTGGTATTTTTCTGTTTAGCTTAGTTAAGTTTTTTGTGGTTATGATTTTATCTTCTTTAGTAGTTTTCGAGAATTAGTAGAATAAGTATTATACAAAATTACTTTTTAAAATAATATGTGTCAACTGATAATTCAACACGAAAATATCCTTATATGCATACGTGTGTTGTATATTTCGGATACTTTTGCATATATTTGGTATCATATTAGTAAAATAATCATAATTATATTTGTAACTAGCGGGCCCAACAGACGTTGTCCCGCCCTGAATATAAAAAAATCCTAGACAAATTATATACGTTCCTCAGGAATCACTTTATCTACAGGTGAAAACCGCTTGAAAATCCGTTCAGTAGTTTTTGAGTTTATCGCGAACAGACAGACAGACAGACGCGGTAGGGGACTTTGTTTTATACTATGTAATGATTTGATACTTTAGAAAAAAAATTAAGAATAGGTATTAACTGGAGTCTACAGATGTAGCATTCTGAACGTGAACTACGAAATATAATGTACCATATAATCTATGGAAAAAATAAAAAAAATAGTAACATGGCCGTAATATATATAAATTTAGATTGCATGGTATAAAAATATTTACTCTAGTTCTATTATGTAGGAATAAAACAGAGGAATACGTTTCAGACAGACAGAGAAATCACGAATCGGGAAAGTGCTTTACATTTCCAAAGCGAACCCCAAATAATATTAATTGGTGATCCCTACCCTAACTGATCCTGACTAAGAGATTCACTGCAATAGGTTTTTCACCATGTATATGCGACCCAGTCCAATACAGATCTTATCACTCCGCTCGTGTACTATATTATAGTATACTAAACCCGGAAAGCAACACGTCTAAGCCTAGACCTAGTGTATGGTTGTTGTGAACCATCGGGCCTAAAGGAATTCTTTTGGAAGTAGATAAAATTTGAATCATCATCTATATAAATGGAGTGATAGACGTATCTCCCTTTGGGCACGCACCACTCAGAAGCTACCGGATAGATTACGCTCTTTTTTTCTTTTACTTCTCAGACACTTGGTTCTTACCTAAAAAAATAAGATTATCACGATAGCTTAATTCAGCATAAAGTTATTAGCATTAAAAACCATGATTTTTATATGCACAAAGCGTTCAGAGATGTGTGTTTTGTTAACGTGGAAAAGTGGGACAAGCCGTTTGGTACTTATGATCTTACGATCTTATGTTCTTATGATATATGTACATCTTTATTATACAGTAGAAAATGAAATCGCTTCCACTGTCTGTTCCCTTAAATCTTTAAAACTATTAGACGGATTTTAATACAGTTTTCAGCAATAGGTAGGTTTATATATACATATATATGCATATTATAGTACAGTATACAATTACATACATATTATATACATATTGTAGTATTATTCCTTATCCAATTAAATTCATTACATACGTTGTACATGTCATGTAGATTAAAACTGCCCTTAACAGTATTTCATTAAAATGTATATCTACATTGCACCCGTGGGTAACTGGGGCGGGTCGCTAGTAAAATATATTCTTAAGGTAATAAACGATATAGACCGCGGGTATCGGTTAGTTTCTAAATTAACTTAGTAAATTTATGGTAGTAGTGAATGAGAAAAATGTAAAAAAGAATTGTCCAGTAAAAAAGGACTAACAAACGAAAGTGTCATGAAGAATTACTTAAATATTTGGATACAAATTGAAATTGAGACTTTAAAGGAGATAATTTTTCAAATAAGTGTGATCAGCAGGGTGCGCCGACAAAGCCCCCGGGGGTCGGCCACCGACACCTCTGCGTGTGCGCACGTTTCCTACTGTGATCCGGTAATAACACGGCACTTCCAAATTCCATATCATAAACGTTTGTGCTACCTCTTTGTATTATTATTGATAAATATATTGCGATGTTTTATGACATGGTACTTAATAATGTGACCGTCTTTATACACAAAGTTCTGGTATGCGTTAGTTCGTTATTCTAAAATATTTAAAGAGATTGACCAATTTTTTCTTGTACTATATGATAACTTGGATGGCTTTTTGTTTTAGTTGGTATCGGTAGATGGCACTGCTGTCGATATCTATAAACTATTTTTTTTCAGACAAAACATTTTTTTCTCACATAAATAACCATTTAATTTCTTATTTTACACAACTTATACCATTTTTTTATAAATAACTTATTAAGCTCTACCTACGGTAACACACCATCTGCCTACCGGGTACGCCTTCGGAGATTCGCCTTTCCAACTTTATGTACATCATAATTCATTTAAATATTTGACTCATTATTTTATTTCCTTTTTTTGGAAAATAAGTATGTATATTTTATGTTTTCCAAGGGTGGTACTGGGTGGGTAGGGTGTTAGTAACAATATCCAGATACACTAACTCCTGTGTCTATTATACCGACGTGACTGACGACGCAATTAGTAGGTTCATCCATCGGGCAGTGGACTCTCCGGCGCGGGACATTGTGAATTACAATTTAAAAATGGCAATAAAAAATAAAAATAAAGCTGCCATAAAAGAGATTATCTCTATGACAAATAAGTAATATAGTATAATGTAAACAAACGCAATGTAATGTAAAGTAGTAAACGTATAATATTTAATAGTTAAGTAGAATAACAATAGTTGATCACATGTAAAACGATTTTTAAGTAGATTAATAAAATTAACGACATCAAAAAAAAGGTGTGGCCAAAGAGTCTGCAGAAAAAAGGTGATACTGGTAAAATTAATAATCTATGAATTTTATAAAGACATGTTAAGAAAATCGGTTCAGAATAAAAATATATATTATTTATTATTTTTCTTCAATTCTTGAAAGTAATATTACTACTTATATACTTTATTCGACTGTATCAAAAATAAAATTTACTGATTTTTTTATTATCAAATGTAAACAAGTTATTGACGATTCTTATCTATTCTATACATATAATAAAAATAAAGTGCCTGTATGTAATATCAAAATAACACTTTTTTATTGATCGGGTGTGAAATTATACTCGCAACTGATAATAAGAATGAATAAGTCTGTCTGTTTGTTCCGGGTAATCTCCGAAACGGCTGGACCGATTTTGACGGGAATTTCACTGGCAAATAGAAAAAATTACAGTGAGTTACTTAGGCTACTTTAAATTAAACTAGCTGTTAACCGTGGCTTCGCCCGCAGTACTATTTCCAAAACGGTTTGATCAATTTTCACGGGACTTTCACTGACAGATAGCTGACCTTATAGGAAGTAATTTAAGTTATTCTATTTTAGACTAGTTATTACCCGTGACTTCGTCCGCATGAAATTTAGCCAAAATATGTTGTTCACTGTAAACATGTGAAACAAAAATAAACGTATTACTTATTGACAATATGGGCATATTATATCATCATAATAGCATGTTTAAGTCATTGTTTCTTTAGTTCCTTATACAGTGTAAGTGAGCACTGAGGTAGTTATATGGTGGGTTAAGGTTCCAAATATGTCGCTGATGCTAAACCTCATTTTACACACTTTTAGTATTTATATATCTAATGAATACGTTACATGTCACTATAGGTGGCGTGCGTGTCGTACTTACAATTGTTTTTAAAGAGCATTTCTGTAATTGTACAGTCTCACAATTTTATATTACTTTAATTTACGCGTTTGGAGCTGCGGGTACAGCTAGTACTTTATAAATTTGAGAATGACATAGGCTTTCCGTGTTCAAAATGTCATAAAAATAGGTCAAAACACTTTCGAGTTCACTCCGGATATACAAACAACAATTTGAAACAAATATCAGATATACAGACAGAACAACAAATTCATTCACATAGCCGAATAAAGTCTAAGTTAATAAAGTGACACGTTATATCTCGTAGAACAGCCGGGCTAAGTTATTTTAAAACAAGTTTTCTCAAATGAATTAAAAGAAACCTTCCCACATGTCTACAATAAACATCGATATAGCAATGTTTATCCATTTAGTAAAAACTGGTGGCACACTCGTCATAAATGAGAGAAATAGGCCTCGAGGCGGCGGCGGCGGCGGCGCGGCGCTGAGTGCAGTTACCCGCGATCGCGTAGGCTCGAATTTTGGGCCCGCCCGCCCACACCGCTCACAAGCTATTGTCTACCCACGTATCGACGCGATATCTTGCAGCTGAGGTGCTTGCAAGACTTCCAGACGTGATGTCACTATGTCAAATACAGATTATTCAATTTGATCAAATTTCTCGTCGGCTCTCTTAAATAACAAATACAAGTAGTTTTGATATTCCAGAGTACCATTACAGAACCTAAATTACGTGAATTATATTTGATTTACATTATCTAAATATAGCTGCTAAAAACCCGTACTGGTATTTTTATCCATGAACCTAAGAGTGTAACAATACAAGCATTTGTGAAAGTATTATATAGTAGATGTCTTTGATGATATTATTGGCTTTAAAATACAATATAATTTACGATTTCGTTATAATGGTATTTCTTTTTTTTATTTTAAGTGAGGCAAACTAATAACAGTATGTACCGATGATAGCTCAGTGATTAGTGTGTTCGGACACTGTGTCGATCGAGCTAGTTTCGACTCTATATTTCTATAGTAAATTGAACCGTAGTTTTCGTTCGGTGAAGGAAAACATCGTGATGACACCATGGACCACAGTATGATAATATTTAATGAGACAAACTAATCAAATCGATCCCGTGATGCGACTCGCCTAAGTACACCCTTAGCCACCACTGTGTTGGGTTTTACACCTGGTACCTCTCAGATAAGTCGCGAATTGCATGTATCAGGCAACAACCCAAGCGGAGGTGTGCCGTGCACCCTTGAGCTAGTTGCCAAATAAAATTGGCTGAGTGCCTTAAGCGCTCGCCTTTGTAGTCCGGTGAAGCTATTAAGACCTTGCTAGGTCAATAGCGTAGTCAGTTCGAAATAAAAAAAACCTGGTACCCATATCCAGTGGGATGTCATTGGCATGTCCTAACATTATATGATTACGATTTCTTATTATTTATCGCATTAAATTTTTTTTAAGAAAACAACATTGTACATATAATATTTTGAGGATATTTTAAATGAAAACCCTTGAGAAACCGGAATTTATTATACCGAATATTGTCTATATTACACTGTATATATTATACACCATAACCTTCTTATACAACATAAGTAAATTGACAGAGGCTTGTCGTTTGCGCACATCATGTTTAAATAGCATATATTTCAAGCAAGTCCTTATTATCACCTTATCTTTGTATATAAATTTCTTCTGCACGTGTATATGTCACTGAACTCCTCCTAAACGGTTGGACCAATTTTGATGAAATTTTGTGTGCAGTGGATCCGAGAATGGTTTAGATTCACAACTGGACCCCGTAAGTGGCGCGGGTTGACTTTTAGATATTTTTTTATTATCAAGGAGGACGACGCCCGCCGGTCCCGCTAGTTTAATATAAAGTCTTAAGAAAGAGTTTATAAGAACTATAACGTACACGTTCAGGTTGTGCGTCTTTTGAGTAAGAAAAGGGGAAAAGGGAAAGGAGGCAAGAGGGGAGAAATAAATCCCTTATTTCCTAAGAAAAAATTATTTTTGCTATTAATTTTTAGGTCTTATCCTCTGTATATAAAATAAATTGTTGAGATAGAAAAATAACGCAGACGAAGCCGCGGGTATCAGCTAGTATCAAATAATAATATTTGTGTGTATTAGAAAAAATTCTAATAGATTGTAAAGAGTACAATAAGTTCCGGTTTCTCAGACGTTTTCATTTAAAGTTCCGTCTAATTCTAAGGTATTATCGGATTAGTCACAATTGGCCACACGGCGGTGTTAAACATTCATTGGTATATCATATAATCCTTAATCTTTAGCAAATGTGATACAAAAGCTTCTATGTCTGTCACGTTACTGTTAAATCAACAGTGGTAGTTACTGACAATCGGTTATGGTGTTGTACGACTCAGTATGACTTATTCTTAACGTTTTCTCGGTAACGAAGAATAAAGAAATAACTGCTTGTGTGGCGACGACTGCACGGTAAAGCACAATTCCGTTGCAAAAATAAAGATACTCAAATGATTTATTTACTGTTTGATACCAACCCACAATTCTACATGCAACTCAATCCACTTCAACCGTTAGTATTACCTTTTATTTTGTGTTGCGACGTTAATTCAGTAATGTAACTAGACGATTCTCACCCGTTTCGAATATTTAAAAAAAAATTGCAAAGGTCAATCGAACCCAAAAAATAGAACCTAAACCCATCTACAATACATTCTGCATCATAGTCCTGTACGTTCAGTATTTTTGTGTCGGTTGAGCTCCATTTTCATTATAATATACTAGCGGGGCCAGCGGACGTTATCCCGCCCTGATAATAAACAAAACCTTGACAAATTATATACCTAAACCTTCCTCATAAATTAGTTTATCTACTGGTGAAAACCGCATGAAAATCCATTCAGTACTTTTTGAGCTTATCGCGAACAGACAGACAGACGTGGCAGAGTACTTTTGTTTTATAATATGTTTCGATATAATTTTGTCGAATGACCAATTCTAAAAAAAAAAAATAACTTCACGTTTCTTTGTTACAAAACACAGAACATATACCAAATACTTATTGATGTTATATAACGTATTTAAAAGTGCTCGTGACTTCATCTGCTTTACAATATAAAGCTTATCAACAATAAAACGTAGCTTATCTCCACCTAGTAGTGACTTGCAGTCAAACTGATCGTATAAAAATATATCTACAAAAAAAACTCAGTTTTGCTAATTTCCATGGTACTCAGTCAATATTGAACTTTATTGATCTCAGATTTACCAACAATCTTTTTATAGGTATACATATTGTTGTTTGTACGTCTCTTGTTATTTCAAAATGTTTAATTAGGTGCAATATTTAATAGAACAAAAGCAGTGAGTAATAAAGAAGAAAGGCGAGCCTAGCCGCCCGATGGCCGTGGGCGTGAGAAAGCCTCGAGGGCGGAGGCCGCGCGGCCGCTGTTAATGTGATACTCAAACACACATCCAATGCATTACTACTAGTTCTGCTTGTTTGTCGGTATGTACACTTTACTAAAGATTTAAAAAAAACCTACTTTTTCAGTTTATTTGTTTTTCTATGGATACGTACTGATATTAATATGTATGTATTTGTAGCAACAATTGGTGCTATAGTAAAATAGCATTTATAAATTTATTTGAATTCAGATTAGCGATACTTACAGTTTAATAACGGCATCTACAAGTAAATATATTTATTGAAATAACTGTCTTTTAGTTACAAAAAATAGCAATATTTAAAATGTTATAATTTCAATGTTCCTATAAAAAATATATTCAAAAAACTTTCTAATGGTTTTTGGTTTATTTTCTGTTAAGTTTAGAAAAATAGTATCATCTGTGATATTGAAATCAACTACAAGATTACCCCCTACAACGTCACAATCTCATAAACTGTACCTCTTTATAATATTAGTATAGATTATATCATTAATGGCGATACAACACAATATAACCTTAAATATTTTAATGTTTTAACAACATTTTTCACAAGTTTTGTAAACTATTACTTTTAAATTACTATTTTATAATTTTTTCTTTGCAAATGGGCAAACTATGTTTGGCATAAAAATAATTTGGTAAGCGAAACCGTGCGTGACTGCCTAGTAATTGAATACAAAATCTTTTGTACCTGGTTAATTCCTTTTAGCGAGATTTAACGAAACACTAAATATTTGCGTGAATAATCGTACACGACAAAAAGAATTTCTATTTGTTTAGTTTTTGATGCAGCGTCGATAATTAAAAATATGCTTACAAGTTCACGCTGGTAGTTTCGCACCTATAGCTCCATACATGTACCATATACGTAGTTGTGAAATTTTATTATCTTCGTAGTCTGGCATTATATATATATACGATACTGTATATCTGAGTATATCTTGAAAACTATTAATATACTGATCTTATTGTAACCAGAAGGTTCCCGTTACTTTGTTTTTGTTGTGTCGTGGGAACTAAGTTTTTTAATGGGATTAATTATGAACTATTCTTTATTATTTAATTGTAATTTTTGTCATCCATACCTAACCCTAAACTATTTATCGATTTTTCGGTTAATTCTGTTAAATCGTATAATTATTGTTTTGTATCTGTATTATAACGTAATAAAAATACTCCGAAAAGTCCTCTATCTGCAAGAGAATGCTTTATCAAAATCGGATCATATGTTTCAGGGATTACCCCACACTGACGATACCTATTTTATCTATATGTATAGATTGGAAGAGTTATATTAAGGAGGTATTTAAGAAAACTCGGAACGTAATTGTGAATTAAATGTGGCAAATACTTGTAAGTCTCTAAAATGTTTGACTAATATATTAAATAGGTATGGTAAAGTGTAAATTATCTATTATGATAACAGTATTAATACGCTGAACCAAAACATCTGTGATATTGTCGCTCAGATTAGATCAACTACATGCAAATTGACCACATATTGTGGCTTTAGATATTTTTAACTATATTTTGTCACTTTGAACAGAGACAGTTGCACGTTAAAATATATTTACAAATTAATCATATCAACGAAAATAGCACCGTTTTGCAGATATCTGTACCATACTGGCCGTTCACACGGCTTCGAACGCGTTTGTCATTATTTTTTGTAATAAATTGTCGAGTTACAGCAAAATTAAAGTTATGTACTTAAATGTACCTCATGTTCAAATAACTATATATAAGAATTTTCATAGCGATCAGTTTAACGGTGCATAAGTCGAATCTCTGCAGCGCTACTATAATAAAACTAGATTTCCCTCTTAACTTCGCTCATGTAATTCTAACGTAGGATACTAGATAGGACAGGATAGGAACAGTATTGTTTTTTCTGGATGTATCAAATTTAATGGTGATCAAGTAAATGGCGTCGAGTTTCATCGATCTCAGATATTTAAATATACATTTATGTATACATATCCGTATCACTACATATTATAAAACAAAGTCCTTCGTCGCGTCTGTCTGTTCGCGATAAACTCAAAAATTACTGACCGAATTTATACGCGATAGGAAGATTAATGTCAAGATTTTGTGTAAATTGGTTGAAATATAACGAATAATTGTTGGCAGGCACGTATCCAAACTTTTGGTTGGGAGGGGGGGGGGGAGGGTTAATCCCAACTATCTTCCCCTCTGTATACGTGCCTGATTTGCTGGAAGTGTCAGAAGGAGGCGCCTGAAAGCTTTCGTCGAAAACGCTGCCTAATCCCTTTGCGATATAAGAAATTAATTAAGTATATTTATTATATACGTATCCATCATAATATTTAGTACCTTGATATATAGGCAGATTTACAATAGTAATAAATTTCACTTCACAAAGACTAAGACGTTTATGATCTTATCAACTCTGAAACACTCTCACGTCGCGTCACGTCGCTTCGCAGGGACTAATTGCTTTTGTTCACTCACTGTGAAATTACCACGCTTAAACACAAGCTTATGAATTAAAATTAAATTAATAACGAACTGAAATATCTGTAGTTTGTGTTTGAACCTATTGACCTTTACAGTAATTAGCAAGAAAATTGTGTAGTGATGACTCATATTGACTCATTAACTTTATAAGCCAACTAGAGGGCCCGGCAGACGTTGTCCCGCCCTGATTATGAAAAAATCCTGGACAAAATATATACTAAAACGTTCCACATCAATCACTCTATCCACCGGTGAAAACCGCATGAAAATCTGTTCGGTAGTTTTTGAGTTTATCGCGAACAGACAGACAGACAGACGCGGTGGGGGACTTTGTTTTATACTATGTAATGATTCGAAAGAGAAATAATTAAGACGTGAATGAAAGAAGGTGATACGTCACACATTTGAAATTTTATAGAAATGCGTTTCAAATATTGGGTATATCTTTGATTATATTGTTTATTAGCCGTGCCGGCGACTCCGTCCGCGTGAAACTTAATGTAAAAAAAATAAACATCAAAAAAATACAGACACGTTAGATTTACATTCTTATTATATGTATAAATGGTTTGGGTTTAGTTTAGTTATTTTCACTACAAACAAAATACGTATATGAACATAACATTTTCATTTGGGTCATAAAATTAAAATTTAAAAAATTGTTGCATGTCACCATCACTTATATTTTCAGTTATATGGTATTCATTTTCTTTATTGTAGCAAGACACACTTACGGCATTATATCTGATGATTCCAGCTCCCGGTTCACACATTTTACAAATAATAAAAAAAACATATAAATGTATATTGAATGATGAATCGAATGCCTTAGGAAATATGGTAATATTATATGGTAATTATATATGGTAATAAAGTAATAATGAACATAACAATCCTTATATATACGTTGGTCTTTAACTAATTAGTTTTTGGTTAAAAAAATATACAATCAGTATCTTTTAGGTTTAATTGCGTCAATATATTTTTCAAGTTCGTTCTATATCAAGAAACAAGATCTCACCAAATACTTTTCAATACCTGAATATAAATGAACCAAAACAAACAGAGTTAAATAAATATCTTTGGTATATTCGTATTACGTAGAACACGAAACTTATAGAGTTTCAAACAATCATATATTTACGTAAAGTAAAAATATAGTCGTCAAGTTTATCGTGGACAGCGGTATTTTTTCAGAGTTACACTTAATTAACTCTCTGAGAACTCCAGGTTAATTGTCGGTGAAACTACGTCATATGTAATTGTCTGACCGTCTAAGCTAGCGTGTGTACCACGTCATTTATTTTTTATAATTGTGTATGCACATGTCTCTACCACAATTCGCGCTTATACCTCAAAATCATTAATAAATTTCTTTAGCCGCCTTGAACGATTACTAAAAATAATTTGGTAAGGGAAAAACTTATGGATTCGCGTCACCGATGACCTCGACATGCTTGACACGTATTGCGTTTGCGTCAGACTAACGACTCGTAGTATAGCGACCTGTGTACATGTAATATTGATATTTTGTATTGAGTTTGTGTAACCCATCCTATGTTTAATTAATTACTAAATTGTATAAAAATGTAAATAATTATTGCTCGCAGTGACAATAGATATGAAAACCATACTATTACCTTTATTTTGACTATGTTATTTTTTCGATTGTTACGTACAGGTTTTTCTTAAAATTTACTGCTAAGCTCTGACCTTCGGCTGTATTTCATTGCTTATTTGGTCTTGGGTAAAGTCTGGTAGTAAATGAATGACTATTTCTGATATGAGATTATGTGATTAGTAAAACGATCGCTACTAAATAAGATGACCAAAACAATTTTCTCTCCTTGAAAATTTGATAGGAAACGGCTCATTTATTCGTTATTTATTCATAGTCTCGAGTACCTGCATGCTGCATCATACAAAAATAAGCACGTGTCTGAGGCACGGGTAACTGTTTTTTTAAGTACCACTCCGTATCGTAAGAGTTCAGATATATACATTGAGATGATCTTTTTAACCACTGTACTTTTGCATTAAATTTCACGCGGACATAGTCGCGGCCACAGCTGCTGTGTATATAAATTTCATTTAAATAACCCACGTGTTCTCTTTGCGTATGAACTGTAGTAGTAGATGTACTCTATACTTATAAATAAAGAAAAAACGTGCGCGGAGCCGCGGGCACAGCTCATGTAAATATGAATTGAAAATAAATTGCGTGTATAAATTAAAAATAAGAACATTAAACATATACACAAAACTTTGTATGGCTACAAATTACAATCGTAGAGGTTTAGTACCGTTCTATAGTAATATGATGGTTTATCGAAATTTCTTTTTTTTATGTACTCGTTTTAACTGACCACAACTGTCCTAGTCCGTCGATCTATACTGCAAACTATAACTTAGTTCGTTAGTAAGATTAGTGTATACTTTAAAAGTAAACAAGTTGTATAAAAGTTTTTTACTAAACTACATATTTTGTATTTGATATATGTGAACTGCGCATTTCAACAGTCAACTAAGTTTGAAATATAACGTACATAGCGCACATAAACAGATTTTTTTGTAGTAAAAGTTCTTTTGACGCGATAGGAGGTAACTGGACGACAATGTAACGGAAGTCCGTTACAGCAATATGGCGTCACGTTTCTGTACCATCCGGTTTTTAAATATTATTGATTTTGTCAATAAATAGTTTACAAATAAATCAATCAAACATTTTTGAAAAAAAATGATTAATAAAGAATATTAAACTGTATAATAATAAAAATTATACTATAGAATTAATTATGGATATATATGAGCGCGTGACCGTGCTGCCATCTGGTTTCAATGTAAGTAAGTAACAAACTAAATTAAAGATTCATTATCTGTAGTGCTATCTATCAGGTAATTCGGAACTTAAATAACACAGGAAATTTTATTAGCAACTCTTTGTTATAATGTAAATAAAATATAGAAAAGTACGAACAGATTACTATGGTAAGTAACGAATTCAATTAAAATAGAAGTTTTGGTAAGTTTACGCCAAAGAAGTTTTACTTCAATCGCGTGTGACGGTTAGACGCACTCATTTTTCGTTAAGAAAGTATCATGTAGAAAATCGATTAGAATATAAACTCTTGGAAATTGTTTTTTATTAAAATGAGAGATATGAAAAGACTAAATATAAAAGCTCTACTATTATTTGAATCCTGACACGAATATGTGAATTTTTATGGCATTTTTTTATTCCGATAATCACCAGATTACATGGATACCAGTGCATAGACGTTGCAATAATTCTGTCCAGATATTCCGTTTCAATTGATTAACAAGTCAACAACAAAGTGAGACATTTAAAAAAAGGTTTTCTCTTTTCCAGAGACTCTGAAAAAATACTCTATGCAAATAATGGTCAATAAAGATATCATTCGTACTGTACATGTAGCATGAAGCTTTTAATAGGAATACGAAGTAAACAATATTGGAACACTTTAAGGTGATGATCAGCATCTGTCAGTAACAATCCCTTGCGGCTACATGACGAATCCAATTAACAGTACTAACGAATGCTGTCGGACGTACACTATTTATGTTTCCTCACAGTCCCACTGTAAATATTTAGTCCGGGAGGCGTCTGGCATCGGCCTTGTCTTATCTTCACAACGTGCGTGTGAACAATTTCATGGGCTACAGCGCGATAACGTACAGGATACACGTTTCTAAATACCGATTAGAGAGTAGCACTTCAGTAGTCCTTGAAAACATCTTCATGCAGATAGTCTCGATGTTTATTTAGTTGTGAAAACATTAGACACGTGCTTTCATAGTTAAAGCGAGGGAGATAACACAAGTGCGTCCCTCGTCAGACGACTCGGGTCGCGTGCTCTTTTATCGGCAGGTGCACTCCGTGGATTATCTGCTAATTTATAAGCACCGTTCGACTTCTGTCTCCTTAATAATATTATTCATTCCGTCACACAAACGAGCTCGCTATATATAGAGAGCAGCATTCCACGCGTAAAGCGTCTTGTTCCCGGTTTGCTGTCGAATTGTTTTATTATCTTTGTTTTTTATTACAATTTCTTATTTAAATGCCACTTGTTCGCCAACGAGTCGTGATGTCGGGCTCCTATTTGGAGCAATATTTATTGTTGTTACCGGGTGATGTCACCGGTCCCATGCCATCATCAGGGGGGCCCGTTTTGGAATCTTTACGATCGACACCTCCACATATTCGCACCGGTTCATTCACCGACGCAACTCTGAATGTCATTGTCAACTTAGATTTATCTATTTATGATCTAATCGTTTTAATTATTTTGTGTACATTAGTTTTATGCAAATCACGTTATTCGTAGTGTCGATAAAGTCATAGTTTAAGTATCAAAGAACATATTAATCTGATTTTTATTATTATTGTATTATTATATATAGTTGTTTGTATTCAAAATAGCTTACTTACATGGACTTGTGATATCATCGCCGATGCCTAAAATATATTATGTAACATCCGTGTCAGTTTCATAACCTCGTGAGCTATTCCGTCAGAGAAAGAAGCTTCGTAATTAACGCTGTGAGTGGAAAAGTTTTATGTTTTAACTAATTATTTTATGACTTCGGTTTCGTCACACTGAGGCATTAAATTTAGACATTAACAGTAAACCCTTTTGTTGGATCTACGAAAACAAACTGAGGTTAAGGGCACAGGTGCGTGTGAACTCGCCGCGCGTGAAATTATTGTAAATTTGCTTCGGTGTGGTCCAAGAAAAAAGTATCACGATTATATGAACCATCAACCCCCGACGCCGATTCGTCATGGCGACCTCCGAACGCCATCATCATTTGGCCCTCCTGAATATAAACATTAGTCTTCAGAGGGATGGCGCCGCGCGTTACATACTACTTTATATTACGTGCGTGTAATCTTTTTCTATTAAATCGTTTTGGGAGAATTATTAAACCGAATGTAATTCAGAAATAGCATAATTCGAGTCAAGCGTGTACTAAATATTTATTAGCATACATTGGGTCAACTTGTATTAAAAATATTTTTCTTACATTTAATTTTTGAGTTCAGTTCAGTTGTATCAAAATCCGTGGAACAGTTTGTTTTAAATTTGATTGAAAGATGTACACCTATTTTATGGTTTTGAGACAAGCCACTCATAATAATTCTATCGGATTATAGAGAATGGAAATATCGGGTGGAAACCTACACTTTAACAAAAAATCTCATAGAACTTGTAGTGACTAGTGAGAAAATAGAGAATTTATTAAGCGATTCAAATTGCGAATACGTCATGACTTGCACAAATGTTTTTCGTCGGAAATAAAACCTAATAAACGGATTACAAAAGAGATAGATAGGCTAAAATAAAGACCACAGAGGCATTATCATCGTCTACAATAATATACTGTGTTATTTCCGCAACTGGCTCCCAAGCGTAGGTACCTACGCTCAAACCTACGACTGCTGTAATTATATAGAAATAAAATAAACATGGTAAAATGTACACCCACACTATTTCCATATTAATCTCTATAGGACATAAAAATAATTTCGTGTTTATAGCGACATGCGTTTTAACAGTTTGGCGATAGTGGAAATTCAAAATTGTAATAGAAATCGGAACAAACGTATTATCATCCAGCGTTAGGACAACATTAATAGCGTATTCCATATTTGTTTTAAACAATAGACGATATCCGTTAAATGAATTTCCTGTGTCAATGTTGATATACAGAGACTATAAATTTTTTATATCATTCGCCGTATCCTTCGAATTAAAAGACGTTCGTGTTACTAAATATTCGTTTCTGCGAACGTCCTTGTTCGTATTTTTAGCTAGATTCAAACTGGATCTGTAATATTTCAAACCTACCGTTATTGATCAGGGTGTACAAGTTATGAAACAAAATATTATATTGCTACCAGTTCAGGGTCGTGAGGCCATCATATATCAAATCGATTGAGACATGTATTTACTACCCAGAAGAAGGGTAATGTTCCTGAGTGCATATGGTAGTTTCTTCTGTAGGCTAAACGTCTTGAAGGTTTTTATCATGTGAAGTATCATTGGAATCAGTCTTAATTCTGGGACATTAACTATATAAAATTTAAGCATGAAATTTATGTTTAAAAATAAACATACACAGCCAGATTTTTGTTTTTATTTTTATTGACGATAGGTTTTGCTAGTGGCTTCGCTCGCATTTATGTAGATTTGGCCGATCACTCGGGGGCAATATTCGGATGAAAGGTATACTTCCTATGCCCTTTTTATAACCTTAACAACTGTATATAAAATTTCGTGATGACCTGTCCAGTAGTTAAGACGTGAAAGGGTAACAAACTAACATTCGCATTTAATCATTAGAAATGATTCTATTTACTTTTAACTTGTTTATGTCATCTACAATGTGAATGTCTCTTAATATAAATTATATTGAGGTTTTTGTTAAGATTAATAAATTTATCATGGAGTAATCAATTTTAAGCTTTCTGCAGTGATACAAAGATTATCAATGAAGTTACGGATAATAATCCGTATACTTTCGCAGTTCAGTGAGCGATGTATTCATTTCTAGACGAGTTACAGACACAATTGTAAAGTGATATTTTCACTTATAATCACAAGTAAGTGAAGTACTTGATAATCCCATTATATCTGATTATATTCACGAGTAACAAGGTACCGCATTAATAGAAATTTTAATGGAACTAGAAAAAGACATATTTTGATGCTCGTTTTTGATTTTATTTGATTGCAGTACATACATATAGGTTTCCTAATACTATAAGATATGTATAATGTAGGGAGCACGTATACCCATCGTTGAGGGTCATCTTTGAAATTAGAGCTTATATTTAAACATTCAAAAATTGAATTTTTCATTGGGTTAGGGATCAAAGCGGGGCGGCCGGTGCGGTCAAGCCCGGTCGGGCGCCAAGATCGCAACGATATCGTCGCTAGAACAGTAATCGTCAATAAAATCTCAATTTAGATGGCACCGATAGCGTGTGAGTTACGGACGGACAGTCAGACCGAACACGAAAACTTACTCGACGATGGAATGCGCTCCGCGACAGGACCCGCTAACGAATTAGGTACACACGCTTGGGTATTTTTTCTGTCACATCTTCCTAATTTATTTTTTATAACTCGCTATCATCTATTTACGTACGTATAGTAGAAAACTTCTTAGTTACCCGATTAGGATCATTGAACGAGACGAACAGTTATGAAAATATTATATTGTACGTGGGTTTAAAAATTGTTTATAGATTTTGGAAAGTCTCAGTTCTAAATATGTATGTTTAACATCTTATCGTATTCCTATTAATTAAGGCGCAGATGAATGCAGTATCCGAACGTAAAATATAAATGAACTAGCTGCCCGTCCCGGCTTTGCTCATTTTTTTAAAACTTTATCGGTGTTATTACAAAAAAGTTAAATACGTATTGAACCCTGGCTTTAAAAAGGTCTCATATTAAATACACCGCGGTCGCTGAATGTTCGCCATCTTGCTCTTTTGTCTCGCTTTGGTTACGTTAGTTTAGACTTGTGAAAAAGGATAACGTGAACTTGCCTCGGACGAGCGCGGTGCATTTATTCGGAAACTTTTTAAACCAAGTATTTAATACGTATTTAACTAGTCTCAGTTCTAAATATGTATGTTTAACATCTTATCGTATTCCTATTAATTAAGGCGCAGATGAATGCAGTATCCGAACGTAAAATATAAATGAACTAGCTGCCCGTCCCGGCTTTGCTCATTTTTTTAAAACTTTATCGGTGTTATTACAAAAAAGTTAAATACGTATTGAACCCTGGCTTTAAAAAGGTCTCATATTAAATACACCGCGGTCGCTGAATGTTCGCCATCTTGCTCTTTTGTCTCGCTTTGGTTACGTTAGGTTAGACTTGTGAAAAAGGATAACGTGAACTTGCCTCGGACGAGCGCGGTGCATTTATTCGGAAACTTTTTTAAACCAAGTATTTAATACGTATTTAACTTTCTTGTAATAACACGGTATAGGTTGGAGCGTTTGCACAATCTCATCTATGAACTAAGATGGTAACCGCCCTAAACCTAGAAGGGACTGGATTTGAAGTATAGCTGCCGTAATACACCAGCAAGTGCTTGGCTAGCCAAGAGTGAGGTAGCTAGCCAGGTGGGCCTAGAAAAAGCCCTACTACCATGCTATGGTTTCATCACAGTGTTTATCATCATCGAGAGCTCCGAGTCAGTTTGCAAGAATTCACACTATCAATAAAGTCATCATCGCATCGAAACGGGTTAAGTTAGTACAGGTGTACTAACGAAGAAAATCAAATCAAATCCCCCCTTTACATTACCACCATAGAATGACAACTGAACTGTCAATATATCTGAAGATCTTTCTTCTATCTCATTCCCTCACTCACCTTTTTACACGAAGATTTTTTAACCCGAATTTTACACTTTACCTTACGATTTTTTTCAAAGATTTTTCATTTTCATTTTTTATTTTTTTTATATCATAGGAGGCAAATGAGCAGGTGCGTCACCTGATGATATGTGATCAGCACCGTCCATAGACACTAGCAACACCAAGGGAGTAACGGAGTAACAAGTGCGTTGCCGGCCTGTATATGGGAGAGGGGGAGGGGGAGGGGGAGGGGGAGGAGGAAGGGGGGGAGGGAAGGGGAGGTGGGTCTCCGGCGTTCTAACTGTCCGAACGAAACGCAACAATGCAAGCACTGTTACTTCATGTCGGTTTTCTGTGAGAGGGTGGTACTACCCCGGGCGAGCCGACCCATTCATGCTGAAGCCAGTAATAGCCTCATATAAACACAACAAAAATGATATCCAAATAGGTGCAGCCGTTCAGAAATGATGTTCTTACATACATTCGGCAATTGATTTTTATTCATATAGATGTTAAGTATATTTGAGATCAATAAGCTTCAACATCGTTTGATTGATCGCCATGAGTGGTAGTTGTAATGTTTTTCATCAAGAAGGTTTTTGGAATAAAAACTTCTTTACGCGTATTTTTCGTCATTTACGAGCAATTAATCGTCACGCTGGGGTCGGTGATGCATTACATCGTGTATATTCGGGCCCACTCGTCATCAACCATGTTTACTGCCTGATAAAGAGTGTATCATTGTAATAATTATCTCCGTTATTATTATTACGAATTAAAATAATAAAATAATATTTTGTATGTTTTTTCTAAAGTCTTCACTTCTATCGTATAGTCAAAAGCACATACCTTTTTACTATACTCATCACTAGGTGGCGCTAATCTGTATTAGATTTATATTACGTTTATATTGTAATGTAACGCGGCCGTAGGCTCAGACGGTTCTACTATTTTAAAAATTTCTAGTGACTAATCTATTTTTTATAAAGGGAATAATGGATATGTGTCTAATTTATGAATATTCCTGTCCTTTAAATAATACAAATTTAATTTCTGCTGTTTACAAACGTTATAGAGTTGTATTGCATGTCTTACAATATCATTTTTTATACAGAGATAAATATTATACTACACATATTTATTGTATGTAAACAATTGCGTATAACCTCGATAGAGTCTCTAATATGTAAATTACTTTAGATTTTTTATTAAAATTGATGACAGCGGCGAGAAAAGGCGGCATTTCACATATTTTTGTACCACTATACTATTAAATAAGAGTGCAGTCCATCTGATTAAAATCCATCTGCCGAAATGTATGTGTAACTGTAGGTGGTAGAGCCACGCTGAATCTATTACTGGTTTCAGCATGAATGGGTCAGCTCGTCCGGGGTACTACCATCCGACCCACAGAAACACCGACGTGAAGTAACAGTGCTTACATTGTTATGTTTCGTTCAGTCAGTGAGAGCGTCGGAGCACCACTTCCCCTACTCTTCCCCCTTCCCTTCCTCTCCCTCCCCCCAAACACAAGATAGCAACGCACTTACGACATGCCTGGTGTTGCAAGTGTCTAAGGACGGTGGTGATCACTTAACATCAGGTGACCCACCTGTTCGTTTGAACAAAATTCAAATTTTTAGAGGTCTAGTAGTTTTAACATACATGCATGCAGTGAATATTTATATATGTGGGAACCCACGCGTTTATTAAATTAATTTCCGATGCAACTTATCCATTTTTATGTATAGAATATAACGAAATTATATATCAAAACCTTCCTCATGAATCGCTTTATCTACTGGTGAAAACCGTATGACAATCCGTTCAGTAGTTTTTGAGTTTATCGCAAACAGACAGACATGTGATAGGGGACTTTGTTTTATACTATGTAATGATGTAATGATATACACTGTGTAATGTGTATCCAATATATCCAAGGGTTTAAATTGGATCAACAGTACTTATCTATATTACCTTAATGGTTAGAAACGTAATCATAATATTCATATAAATTAATTTTATTAACATTTGAAATGATTTTTGTTCGACTCTGAGAGTTTGTGTAATCCTTATATCTGTATCGTACTATATTAAATTATAAAAAGACCCACCTGTTCGTTTGCCTGCTATGACATAAAAAAACATTTTTTATAATACGTAGTGATAATGTAAACAAAGTTAAATATGTCTTTAACTACAATTACGACCGTTTTCTTTTTACCAATCTGTATTTAGTGTAATTAAAAATATTGAATTATTTACTTTGAACTAACATTTTTGCGAGGTTCAAATTATAGTGCAAAGCTAATATACTTATGTATGTTAGCGATAAATCACCATCATCTCACGTTAATGGGGGTTTGACGCCTCGCGCGTCGTCAGCGGCCGCGGCACGCCCACGCCTATTAATAACTGACCTTTTCTTTTTGGTGCCACACTACTGGTACTGGCTAGTTACAGATAAGAAGTACGCACCAAGTGGGCATTTAAAAATAAATTTGTCGAAAGTGATAAACGATGGTTATAACTTTTATTATTTGAAATTAAATTAACGTTCTGTTTAGAACGTATACCTTTTCTGACATTAGAAGGATCTTTTCTGGTATGATTGCTTCCATTACCTCGGAGAACCAAACGCTCAGTTCGCCTGTAACCGGAGGATTAATGCGTGAAGCAATTAATTTTGATTGAGGTGTGTTTTATTAAGTAATTGTTTTTGTTCCCAAATGTAGATTTGAAACGCACCAAGTTCTAATTTGTATGCCTCAATATTTTTTTACGCTATTATCATAAAATAAATAGTGATTATGTACGTTAAAACCGCGTAAAGTCGAAACGATGAGCGTTACTGATGAATGTTTAATTTATGAATTCATTTTTAAACAACACTTATAGTCGTTTGCGTCTAATGATAATATTGTAGTTTTTGAGGGGATCTTGGAATGTCACGTATTGGACTTTATATTTGATTCATAATCTTGTGTTACTTGATTCTATATTTTGTAATATGGTATGGCATAACATTTTGTAATATGTAATATAATTTGTAATATATAAGTGAAGTGGATGGGAAATAATACCACAGAGTATAGATTCTGATTTGCCATAAAACTCTTTGAAGAATTCTAATAAGACGGTCATCATCCTGTTAGTTCATTGAAATAATCGCAAGAAACTTATAATATCATTGCCTACTCATCAATGGCAGTAATAAGTACTAAAAGATTAATGGGCAAAAATAAAATAAAATGGCGTTATATTACGTTATTTAAGAAATGCATGTGCACACAGATAATTATAAAATTTAAAGGCTTTCGGTAATCATTTTTTTAAAAGAAACAATTCAATATTATTTTTGTTTTGAAACTATGTTTGGCGTGTGGCTCGTTCCCACAGAATGCTTTAATACATTTTCCGTGTTCCAGTTAGCGCCCCATAAATTGATTAAGGGTCCGCGGCGACGCTCAAAAGTTTTTTGTGATTCAAGACAGGTAATGCTTAGCCGTTGTCTTTTTAGACTTTGGAAAAAATTTACGAAAATACTTGACTTAATTATAATGTCGAAGTTTGTATACATATATTATATTGTGTACATTGAGCGCGTGAATATAAATTTATTAAAGGGTAAACTTCCATTACGAAATGTAACAAAAAAAAATTGTGTGATTTTGAGAATAGCATCATTTTTAGAATAGCACATTTTATTGTACATTTAACCTATTCCTCTGGAATAGTGTACTTTTTCTGGACGAAAGTACCAAATGTCCTTTTCTGTACACCTGACAACGTTTACGCAAAATTAGATGCTGGTTGGTTGAGTTATTAAGGCGTGATTACTTAACAACCAAACAAACTTACATTCACATTTATAATATTAATAGCTATTAAGGATGATATCCGACAAGATTGAGTAGACGGGTGTAACGAAATATAGATGTAGGTGATTTGATTTGATAAAATACACAATCCTTTTTTTTTCGAACTGACTACGCTATTGGCTTAGCAAGGCTTTAACAGCTTCACCGGACTACTACATAATTCAATACAAAAAAGATATAGAGACTAGCCACCCGCCTCAGCGTCGCATGGGTGCAGTATGTGACGTCATATGTCTCTAAATGTTTTTTTCATTTGGATTAAATTGCGGACGTTAATTTTATATACATAATATGCATTAGATAAACAACTGATATCTAATTTCATAATAAGAAAATATTATGAAATGGTAATCAAATACCTATAAACGTGTAGATCAAAGTCCTTCGTTACCTCCAGTACATTTAACAACGAAATGTAGGAATAATAATGGATAAAGTAGCTAATTTCCGACCAGGAAATCGTTTCAACAATCAAGTACGATTTCCTAATGCTTCTATTATGCTGGTGTAATAAATGAAAGCTTGGATAGATTATCTTATTACAGCTGAAAATAGCTAAATTTTTTGTTCATAAAAATGTTGTTAAATAAGTAGTCTTATTATTAAATATGCAAAATATTAAGGTATACACAACTTAACTGTTTAGAAAATAAATAAAAAGCGTATCATTTAATACACTTCAACAGGAGAAAATTAGTAACGTCGGGCAGTGAAAGAAAAATTACATGGATCCTTCACGTCACCCATGCTACAATCCTTAAAGATATTTCAGTCTTCAGTAAATATATTCTTCCAATCATGACCTATGTAGCCGAAGCATGATCAATTGAACTTACCCATAGATTTAAATTCATTTACCGAATCACGAAGAAAGCTATACACGAAGTATTTCAGAAAGATAGAATCACACGTCATTTTACTAGGGCTATAGATTTAGCTCAAAGAATTAGTTAGCTGAAGCGTCAATAAACTGGCCACATGTCCAAGAACTGATAGCCAATGTAGTAGACAGCTTATGGAGTGCAGGCTTCGTTTAGGCAAACGTAGTGTGTGTTGTCCCCCTACAAGATGGAGCAACGATTTATACCAGAAACTGAAATTGACTGGATGCGGACAGAATATCGGTTTCTCCGCCGATCCCATGTTTAGGAGTGAAAAATAATGGCTGTTGATGTTGAAAGATTCAATAGTCAATAAGTAAAAAATTTGGTAAAGAAAAAGTAAATATTGTATTTATATATATTTGATCTTTTGGAATGCGTTGCTATTCATTTTATTCGATTGCTATACAATTTTGGTCAGATTTTGTACATATGCCCGTGAAGGCTTCTGATTCTTTTTCAGCTCATCACCATAAGTGGTAACGCTATTTATTATATTGAAATAAATCGCAAGCAAAAGTTAGTACCTATTAATTAAATAAAGAAACGTTTTTTTGATAATTTTTGATGATTTTTGATATTTTGGCAACCAGTCTTCTAGATTGCTACTACCGTTGTCGTATTTGTAAAAATATTACATGTTTCTTGTTAGAACTTTTCAGGGAGTTTTTGCGGCACCTCAGAATCCATGCTCCGTGGTATTATTTTCCATCCACTTCACTTGTGCACAATACAAACTATATTACGTAAAATGCCACCAATATTACAAAAGATAAAGTCAAATGACACAAGATTATGAATGAAATATAAAAGTCACTACATGACATCCCGCCAAAAACTTAAAGGAGCGTTATAAGCTGACTATGATAATTAAATAATATGTTTATTAAGTTTCACACCACCTACTTTAGTAGGAGACGTTGTATCATTTGCCTGTGTCAATGTTTTATTTTCAGGCAAATATTATAAAATTAGAGTTCAATTACATCTTGTCGGGCGTTTCTCACACTTTTCAATTTGCAAGCCATTGTGTAAGTATATTTGATGTAGTCGAGTCACGATAGAATAGAGCGGTGGCTACCTAACCAAAACTTTATAAGGAGATTGTGCAGTTATTCCAAATCCATTTTCTAAATTTGTTATTTCGAATTTATATCCCTGATATACAAAACCAAATTATCTCAGGTAAGTTGCCATCAAAGTTACAAGATAAAAAATAATACCCGACATTTATTAATTAAAATAAAGGACTTTATTGTCAATTATTATCCTAAAAAAACTGTTACATTCTAATATTTCTAATTGTTGCATTCTAAAAATCTTGTAATTTAGAACAAAATGTCAAAAAATTCAAAGACTTAATGCGTATAGAAAACATATTTTTATCTATACATATAATAATAATGTAAACCTAACGTGCCTGTACTTTTTAGATTTTCGTAAAAAAATTGTCGCAGATGTCTTGGAATAAGTAACAAAATACATTTCAATCATTTTTAGAAATGTCTGTCAGTCTGTCTATCTGTCTGTCTGTCTGTTTGTATGAACACGCATCACTGCTAAAGTACTGGGTTCACAATAAAAGCACACCAAGAAAATTATAAAGCATATCTTCGAGAGTAACTTAGTCTTTGTTTCATTAAAATAGGTCTACTATATCAAATATTATTGTAACTTTAATGACGACGTGGCTTAAGTACGACAGAAAAGTAAATAAGTAAATGGACTTATAATACATTCAGATGACTTTATTAATCGTTGTTTTTTTACATAAGGTTCCGCTAGTTTAGTTTTAGATAAGGCACAGGTAGTTAATAGTAATAATTGTTATTATTACATCAAATTATCGAAATGAAATAATTATTTTTCTTTATCACGACGTTAGCATATACTAATACAGTAAAGTTTTCTTATAGTGTAGTCGATGACTATTTAAAGATACAATGGTTTCAGTTGTGTGTTATTTGTACCACAGTTATTACTAAATTCTCTAACTATAACTTCAGGAAGTAAATCTATTAGCGTATCTATAGTTGTATTGTGGCGAGACATCGACAGACAGAGATATTTTTGTCCTCTCGTTTGTGGATCTGTAGTCTAGGTAAAAATGTGTTTTCTTTCTATTTTGGTTTGTTCCTTGAAGAGTTAACAGCCATTTATATCTTCACATAAATTTAGCAGCATTAACGGGTAACCTGAATAAATTCATTTGTATATTTTTATATATTATATGCATATATGTTTCCGAAAATATGTATGATGAATCGATGACACGATATTAAGTTAGACATTTCCATTTTTGATTCATGCATTTTTTTATTGGTAATTAAATAATGTATTTACCTACAATTGAACACTGCCTTGTTTAATAAAATAGACATTCATATCTATCAGTTTTATATTTCTTTTATTAGTACCTGGCGATCTTTATTGAAGTGTATTGATGTGTTATTTTATTATTAACTAGCTGTGCCCGCGACTCCGTCCGCGTGGAATCTAACGTACAAAAAGTGACTAGTATAAAATCATCTGAATGTATTAAATCCATTTACTTACCTACATTTCTCTCGTACTTACGCCGCGTCGTCATTAAAATTACAATAACTTTTGAGAGAGTGGACCGATTTTAATGAAACAAAGACTAAATTACTCCCGAAGATATGCTTTATCAATTGTTTTGGTTTTATTGTGAACTCAGTACTTTAGCAGTGATGCGTGTTCATACAAACAGACAGACAGACAGACATTTCTAAAAACGATTGAAATGTATTTTATTACTTTTATTCCTAGACACCTGCAACAATTTTTTTTCACGAAAATCGAAAAAGTACAGACTCGTTAGATTTACATTCTTATTATATGTATAGAAGAAGAAGATAGTTTATCGAAATAGGTACAATATACATAATCAAACTTCTATAAAGTACACCACATATAGTGGACCTTACTGGGTTTTAGTGTTAATGTGGTTTATTTAATAGGTAAGCAAATAAAACCTTCAAAAGTTAGCTTCATTAACTGATTTATATATTAATACTAGCGGGCCCGGCAGACGTTGTCCCGCCCTGATTATAAATAAATCCTTGACAAATTATATACCAAAACGTTCCTCAGGAATCACTTTATTCACTGGTAAAAACCGCATGAAAATCCGTTCAGTAGTTTTTGAGTTTATCGCGAACAGACAGACAGACAGACGCGGTAGGGGACTTTATTTTATACTTTGTAATGATTTATCGTAGTTAGCTTTTATTGAACCTCGATAATATTCATTTCGAAAATCATCCACAATAACAATGCTATGGTTTATGGTTACATTTAGCCTAACTGGCTTACTTATGAATATTAATCAAAGTGAGCTATTCTACAAGATTCATTAACAATTTAATATCCCTTTGAAAATGATCAATAAAAATAACACTATGGTTTATAGTTAGTCTTATTTAACTGACTTACTTACAGTTATGTATAGTAATGAACATTTGTTTAAAATTCGCTGGTACTAACTTCAAAAATCCTGAATAATTATAATTTTACCAGCGAGCCCGGCAGACGTTGTCCCGCCCTGATTATAAAAAAATCCTTAACAAATTATATACCAAAACGTTCCTCATGAATCACTTTATCCAGGAGTGAAAACCGCTTGAAAATCCGTTCAGTAGTTTTTGAGTATATCGCGAACAGACAGACAGACGCGGTAGGGGACTTTGTTTTATACTATGTAATGATGGTATTGAGAAGAAAAACTTCGTTATTTATTAGACGCAATATAAAGCTTAAACAAAATTAAATAAACTAAACAATATTTCAATTCATATTAAAATCAAGGATTTATAAATATTTCCTCAGTTAATGACACAAAGGGTGTTGGTAATGTACAATGAAGAGTATCATAAACAAGTCATATTAAAACAAAAACAAATATATTGATACATAAAAACCACTCCGAGGACCGGTTTTTGCACGATTTTTGACATCGGATCAATTCATTACAGCAATAAAATCAATCGAACTTATTCTCAATAATATCATACAAGATATCTTCGCAATGAAGTCAGTCAGTAATTTAGCTTAGTTAGGGTCGAGATAAAAAAGTGCGAGGTGACAATATAAATAACAATTTGGCCCACCCCGTTCGAATGTGGTTCGCCGGATTAGCATAAGAATGCCGCATCACGGACGCCCACGAGCCCACTGTCCCTCGTTGTCTCTTTATACGTCGAATTTAATTTGATTTACGAGTATACACACAATTGTATGTGAAATTTATATTATACTGGTGAAACCTAACAGACGGACAATACGTGAGAGAAAATGAAACGACGCTCTACGAAATGGTAACGTTGTTTACTTTATATTCATTATTATAACAAAACTCTCTATAATAAATAGTTATTTATAAAGTGCACAATGTCTTGGGTAAATTGTAACCCACGGATGGTCTTAAAGCCCAAGGGGAAAGTGTATAAAACTATTATGAGACCAGTCATGCTGTAAGGATCTAAGTGCAGGGCTAAGAAAAAGACAGATTAAAGAAAATTACATGTGGCAGAGATGCGAATGTTAAGGTGGATATGTGGTATAAATAGGATTCAGGTGAAGGTCGCGACCTCTACCGTCTATAAAAACCTGACTCGTTTCGTTCGGTATAACAAGTTCGGGTATTTTACTCATTCGCTCGAGGAAGAGCGCTTACTACGAGTTGTCATCCGTAGAGTCCCCGCCGAAATCCCGACCGATGACATCTCCGACGACCTCAATGAAAAGGATATTCCTGCTCATGAGATACACCGCATGCGCTCTCCCGGCACGAAGGCACCCTACAGTATGGTTTTAGTCATTCTCCCTCCCTCCCGCTCCCTCTCCCTCACATCGCCGTGAAGGAGGGCGCTTCATTCTATCCTGTACATACGTCGCGTCTCTTCCGGTAGCATCTCGAGCCTAGGTCGTCCCCGACTGGATCCCTCGAGCTGTTTCTATCGCGATACAGTGACTCTCCTACATCACTTGTACACATGATAGCACCTCACATACATGCACACATTACACACATGGTGGAAGGGTTTTATTATTTCCCTTAATCAAACTGAATTGAGTAGTTTAGTTCGTTTCACATCAGATATACGTGTAATCGTTTGTGAATCATACAATTTCAATTGTATGATTCACAAATGGATATATATATGAGTAGCTTAGAATAGTTTAGCTAGGTCAGATCCGGGATATCGGCAACAGCCCAAGCCGAGGTGTGCCGCGCACCCTTGAGCTAGTTGCCTAAACAAAATCGGATGAGTGTCTTAAGCGCTCGCCTTAGTAGTCCGGTGAAGCTGTAAATGCCTTACAAGGCCAATAGCGTAGTCAGTTCGAAAAAAAAAGTATCAGAGGAAATTTGAAAATAGCACCAATGACAGAGAAGTTGAGGATTAAAGGGTTAGCATACTATGGGCATGTCTTTAAAAAAATTATGTATGAAGATACATATATAAGGAGAAGAAGATCGAGAAAGGTAGATTCTATGAAAAATGATACGTGTATAAAAAGTGTGAATACTGAAATTACATCTGAGAGAGGATAATGGAGAAGGAAAACATGTTCTACCGATCATATCTCAGTGGGATAAGGGTAAGAAGAGTGCAATGCACAATGTACATTAGAATAACTTCAGAGTTCTTCTCTTCTCTTCTTCAAGGTTTACCATCTTGGGCCACATCGTCATGTCACTTAACATCAGGTGAGTTTGTAATCAAACGCCATAACCCACAATGTATAGAAAAGATAAACCATTCAAGATCCCAGAGCGTCGTTAGTGTTGGCTGAAAGTCCGAAATAACATTTGAAATATTTATCTTTAAGTAATTTTTTTAGAGAGAATATATCACGGACTTACTTCAAGTATATTATACAAAACAAGGTACCTAAAAAAGAATAACGCTACACAGAATAAGTAAAACAATTTTGTACTTTCTATCATTTTTAGGGTGTATAGAAAGAAATAAACGTGGAGACGGAGATGAGTTTTGTTATTTCTCACATAACAGTAAAGAAAATGTATTTTTACTTTTTTAATTGCAAATTAACATAACTGAACGTGTTTAAGTGCCACTAAAAATAACTGAATAGAAAATAAATATTTTGTGTGGAAATTCGAAAACTTAAGTTGAATTTTTATCTGGATCTATCTCCTATTCGTTAATTATCATTTTATTATTACAACGTGGCCTTATAAACGTTTTAGCGACTTTAAGTTATCTCTGTTTATTCTTACTGCTTGGTCCAAAGCGATATTATATGTATGCATGATAAAAACCCGAAGTCGTCTATCTGCGAATGAAAGTCTCTTGAAAATTGGTTCAACCTATCACGGGATTAACGCGGAGAAACCACATACACTGGAGTTCTATTTACACTAAGTATAGATTAGTAGTTTGACTATTATATATGATCTTACCTTAATTAGTATTACATTGAAATATCATTACATAGTATAAAATAAAGTCCCCTACCGCGTCTGTCTGTCTGTCTGTTCGCGATAAACTCAAAAAGTATTGAACGGATTTTTATGCAGTTTTCACCAGTGGATAAAGTGATTCATGGGGAACGTTTTAGTATATAATTTGTCAAGGATTTATTTTTAATCAGGGCGGGACAACGTCTGCCGGGCCCGCTAGTTAATAATAAATAAGATGTATGTAACTGAAGTTAAATGGGCAAGAATAACCCTGTCTTTGCTTGTTTGGTCTACTTTTTTTTAAATTTGGTATTCTATTATATTACAACTGAATGTAAATCGTAGGATTAACAAAAAATGTAAGTTCTTAGGTATTGCTGTTAAGATTAAGAAAATCAACACTTAGTATTAGGTACAACATATTTAAATATCAGTTATCAGCCATTTGTAAAATTGACTGTAGCTCATAGCAGAAACAGTTTTCATAAATCATTAAGTCTGTATGTAAATTTACGGTATAGAATTATAAATGAACCCTTTTGAATATCTTAATTAATCAAGGTAAAAGAAATAACTCACGAGCGACATAACGTCGTCTTAAAGTGCTCCTTAAGAATCTTTTATGCAAATATAGTTAAAAATATTGTCTACCTGTGGCGACTAAATTAATTGGGGCTACACCTCCGTCTGGCATAATCGTCCATAAAAGTGATGAATGTGGGATGATTAAATCATCTAATTATTAAAAAAAACTTATAAATAATTCTTAAAAAAAACTTATTAATTTACCAATATTTTAATGTAAACAACGTATGCACGTTGGATCACGATATGGTTAAAAAATTGTCAGATTAAATTAAACAGAAATTAGTAGCTTTAAGATAAAATTAAAATGAATAGGTTCTTTTAAGATCTTATCTAAACAAAAATAAATTCCTAATAAACGACTGTGTTCAGTGTTAATACGCATTTAAGATAATATATCTATCTAAATAAAAATAAACGTCCATGTAATAAATCGAGCTGGACCTTATCGAGTTTCGAGGCTCGACAGTAGGACGAGATAAGGTGGTCCTATAAGGATGAATGCTACGCAAGCGTTTGCGTTCGTTTAGCCGTATTCCGTTGAAGGTGAGACTCGATTTGGGTAGAATTTGGTTTTTGTGACATTAGTAGTTTTGGAACGGACGCGAGCCGAGCGTAATCGGCGTTGCATCTTAATTTAGTTGTCTTGTATTGTGTGTGAGGCGGCGCAGTGGGACATTTTAACCCACGACGAAGGTAAAGAGCGACCGACGACCGTTTTCGAGTGACGCACATACTGTCGTATTTATTATACGTGAGCATAAAGAAAACGAATTTATTAGCTTAATTGGACAGCATCACTACCAAAAATACAGATAGAATACATTGTAGTATGTTTAGGCATTGAATCTCTCTACATAATATGTATAGGTTACAGGTACAACTAACATTCTCTTGTGATTATACTAATAATTATTATACATTAACTCTTGGCTTATTTTTAATAATGGTTATACGCTGTATACGGAATATATGATAATGCTAAATAGTATTGTCGTTTGGTATCAAGTAAATAAAAATGTCTTAAATAAATAAAAATATATTTCTTTAAAATATATCTAGAACTGTTATGTAACCAATGTTAAAGTAAGATAATTAAGTTAGGACAACTAGAGCGTAATAAATGCGAAAAAAAATTGACTATTATATTTACGCCAACAAGTAAATTTTATTATTTTTATATTATATTATATTTATATTATATTTTTATTTATTATTTTATATGTAAACATAATGTATCATTTCGTAATTAAGAAATATAAATCCAGATAACAATTATCATAATAGTTTTAAAGTACTTACCACATTGACAAACTCTTGAAATGTGATAGCATTCGTACTGGAACTTTGTGCTTTGTCCAGTAATATCTGTAACAAAAAATAGATTATCAAGGTACAACAGTTATTAAAATATTCTTAGTTATATTATTTACGGGCACAATTATTGAAAAATATAAACCATCTTTAAAATCAAATAATAGACGATACACATTTTTATTATTGTCGTATTGATGTAAGTATAATTTAAGAATCTTAATACTTAATGAATAATTCTAGTATAAATAAAAAATATTATAACATAATTTGATAGTCTCATAAAAATATCACCCTATAAATGTCCGACTGCCGGATAAAGGGAATTTCTTGAGAGAAGACAAGGCTTAACAGATTGCAAGTTTTCGACATATGTTTGACATTAAACACCTAAAGAATATTACCTATAGTTCTATATTTGTCTCACTAAATTGTTGTGTCGACGCTCTCACTGAATCAGTATTATTACACTAGTACAGCCATTCAGCCACCATTATTTTTTATGTATCCTATATATTAGAATATATTACTTTTAATGATATTCATTAAAACAGATATTAGCCTACTTAGAGATCAAATATAAAAAAGCAGTCGTCCAATTTTTTCACAGTAATCGATCGTAGGTTTGACTGACAAATAACTATTATAATTAAATTCAATATCTCGGTGAATAAGGATTTGTATTGCTTTGGGGTCTTTAACAGTATTTTGACTTCAACTTTGTCGGAATCAAGCCAGGATGCTGTGTAGTAGGGGCGCACAGACCGCGGCCCTTTACACTCGGAATTAATCAAACTAAATTTATAATTTTTTAAAACACTTTTTACACATGTATTAGTAGTTTTAATTTATAGCATTCCCTCTTTAACTCAAAGTCTGTCATAGAGGCCCCTAGTTCCACAGTCTGTGCATTTCTGCTGTATAGGCCAGTTACCGTAGCTATAACTGGGAGATAACGATTAATTTTGTTTGTTTGACTGAAGAAGGCGTTACTTTGCGGAAATCCATAATTAAATATTATAGTGGACGTTACTTTGCACTTCCGCCTCGAATTGATCGACCGCTACTACGTTTTTTGAAGTTATACTTCTTTTGGCGCGTTAGGGAAAAATAATGAGAGTAAATTTTTACGATGCGCGCGCATACCGTCACGAAAAACCGACACCCTGAAGTTAGCTATAGTCAATATTTTTTTTTTTTTTTTTGTATTTGTTGTTTATATTTCTTTGTATTAAAACTTTCGATGTATTAAATACCTTTTTTCTATTGTTAGTGTCATTTTTTCTACAAACGTAGAATATGGAGAAAAATAAATTTTTATCTTGTTACGTCAAAGAAATATAACTTCTAACGCGTGTACATAATTACACACACACTTTTTTTTCTTTATCTTTTTGTTGCAGTGAGACGTAGTATTGGCACAGCATAAATCTCTCATAATTATACCGTGGTAGTGGTCAATCAATTCCAGGCACAAGTGTAAAGTAACATTCACTATAATATTCAATAATTTTGTGTGTATAGTGTATGACTTCCAATATTGGCAGCATGGTCGCTTTGAGACCAAAGCCTCTAATAAATTTAGTCGTTACATTTCAAAATAAGTTAAATCCAATTTTTGCAGTTCCTATTATTTTACGTTATTTTTCGTGATCGTCAAATTTTGTATATGCAAAATAAGACGATCATACAGACACAAAAAACCTTATGAACGGCAAAATTTGAACATCGTTCCTGGTGTATAAAAACTGGATATCTTAAAAGAAGTAAACATATTAAATGAACGATTGAAATTGCATTTAGCTCATTTTGAAATGTAATGACTTATAAAGAGACAAAAAAAACCAATGTCTCCTATTTAGTACAAAATTAAAATATGAATAGTATTTAGTCAACCGTGCCTCATTCTTACAAAGCATACTGCAGTCGAATTAGTACATAGATTAGAAGTAACAAATGAACAAACCTCGCGTTTATGTGTTGGAACCTGTGCTATAAAGTCTGGGTGCTGTAGTGTCTGTAAAAAGTCTGGCCAGGGTATCTCACCAAAACCTTCCGGGTCAAACTGTAACAATAGTCAAAATCGAAAAAAATGTTTAATTACGCTTAGAAAACCAAATATTATATCAAGATCAATATAATAATTAGGTAATTTAGCTAAAATATGATAAATAAGGTAGGTTTTTATGTCGAAATATGAGACCTTTAATGTTGCCATTTCACTAAGATGGACTCATACTAAAGCAATAAGATTAGTTACTTTAAGTTAGTAATAAGTATAGTTAAGTTACTAAGTTCCTTATCTCTTATAACTTGTAGTCAAGTTTTTGTAATTGTGACTTATAAATTTCAACTTGGACTTTGTAGATTTACATTTAATTATGTACTATTAATTAAGCATATATAAAAACTGTTAATATTGTCAACCTATATGAAGTGTATGTCTACTGTTAGAGGATTTACTTGTTACTTAATAATTAAAAAAAAAAGTTTAAAAATTTCTTATCATCTAACTAAAGAGTTCTCAGTTATGATCACGTTTAGAAGACAGCGACACCTGATTATGATTTCAACATGGCATCCTGAACATCATAAGAACGTGCCATCTCCTACCTTCACACATGTGCGTAGTTCAGTTACGATATATTCATTCGTTTCCAAAAACAGTGGAACAAAAAAAACCACTAAAGCGCCCCAATCTACTACTTATTATTATCTCTTTGCCTTTTACGTGACAACTCACCGTTTGATCCTCGGCGTTACCGCCGCCTTTATCTCCTTGAGAAACATTTATAACCTGCCTCTTTACATATTAATCAGTCAAAAACAAAGAATATTCTATGAAATTTGTTTCCGGATCGTAAATGTTTTTCGTGGTGAAATTATGCGCGTCCAACATGGGTATTGTTTATGGGGAGAGATTGCGGTTTTACGACCGTTACAAATGATCGTTTTGCTTATATAAGAGTTATGATAAATCTTTGTTTTTTTTTCGTTGTTGACAAACGTAGATTACCCTATTAATTTCTGGTATCATGGCAAATATAGAACTAGAAGAAAAAAATAAACAAATAGCTATTTCAACCCGATTATTTTAATGCCCACATAATACTAATAATGGATTTCTGTATATTGATAACATTCTTACTATTTATGTATTTTACAAATAATCATAATGTTTTTTGAAAATAAACTTTAAAATGATTCATTTTGTTCAGGTCCTTCTATTTTTAAAATATAAGAATATAAAAATTGCTTTTTTCAGAAACGCATTTCTACACTTCCACTTACTTGGAATAGCATTACTTTCTTTTAACTTAAACCAATTTAAGCGTCTAGTAAGTCGTAGTATATAGTAATTTGTATTTAACTAATCCCCTTAAATTCTGTGTACGTAACATTTTTTAATATCTCAAAAAAAAAAATGTTCCTTTTCATTCAAAAAAACTCGAGTGCATTTTTGTAAGCCTAATAAAAATATCGTGTTTCTTAAGATCGATCTTAAGATCATAGATGTATTCAAACTCATATATCTTGCTAAGACTAGATATTTGGCGATTCAATTAAGGCTTTTGATCTCAATACAGATATTATTCACACATAAAAGTCAAAATAAAATCCAAAAGTTTCGTTAAATATATCATTTACTTACTCGATCAAACAGTAGTCGCCATTTCTGCAAAGCAGAACAATACAGTCATCATATGTGTAACAATATTACATTTTAAATTCATATGTATATTATAGAAAACTCACATCGTGCATCAGCTCCCTCCGTATCTCGGCCTCGTCAAGCTCTGAACCAAGATCCGTATGGTCAGTATCATACATAGGTTCTGCTGCCCGGGATAACGAACCCAGTGAGTCTCGAGCTGACGCAAGTGAACCTGTGACTGTTGGTAGTACTCCTGCTTCAATCCCGGACTCCATCGATGTATTGTTAGAGAGGAGAGTGGTGGCCGCGGCGACGGACGCTGACGGTGGCACGCTGTCCTCGCCGCCTCTCCCCACCCACACTGACATCTTGCTAACAACAGCATCCACTCTACCTCTACTAACAACTTCAGTGCCCCAAACACATATTAGGAAACAAAGTTCAAAGACAAATTTTGAAAATATACTGCAGAACAATTAATGTTCCGCCAAAGTAATCAGACTTCTTTGCCTCGAGGTAAAAAACTTTTAAAGAATTACGAATTTTATAAAAATTATAAAGTTGTGGACGATGAATGGATTCGGATTTGAAAGTGATTGGACGAGAGTTTTTAAGATTATAATATTATATTAGGTAACAGACGCAATCTATGTATAAAATAACATAGCAAACGATCTTAAGGCACGTTTTCTTCACGTCTTCTTTTTTTTTTGCTAAACCTGTAACAAAACAATTTCGGTGAAGGTTTTGTACGTCTGTAGACTTTTTTTTAAAATAAAGACATACTTAACAGACAGCGGACTTAGAAAAAGCCCTACCACAATGCTTCGATTTTATCACGATAATTTCCTTCACCGAAACCTCACACTCAAATGCAAGGATTCGAACCTGCGTGAATCGACGCGGTGTCCGAACAAGATATCAACTAAGTCATCATCGTTTCTAAATTTATAATCAATATTAATTATACAGTATTATGTATTATACTAGAAAAGAGCAATATTAGAAGTGGCTCAATATTAGGTTAAAACGGTAAATTTATATGATGTAAGGTAAAACGTGCCATTTTCTCTATAGATTAACTCGTAGGAACACTTTAGTTTTACGGACTCGTATAAAGAGACAGAACTGTCGTTATTTTACTCAGACATAACTATAGCTGATACATTATTTAAATATGCCATTATAAAGATGATATTTAATCATCTTTGCTGTCGCTTTGCTCTCGTGAAATGCGAAATACGGGAGCAGGTTAATATCACAAGGTAATAATTAAAAAACATAATAACAGTCGCCCTAAGTATATTAAACGTAGATTTATTTGCTTCCTAAACTTTAATAAAGTACTTATAATGTTATTACGATAAAAAAAAAACTTTAATTAGAAGAATACATATTTCGAAGAACGGCCTTCAGACTTGTACTATTGAGTAAAGCGTTTATAATTGTGAATGCTATTATATAATGGATTTATTGTGAATTCATCGTAACCCTAAGTTTATAGCATTACTCCATCGTTATTTCTAAATCAGATGGTATTTCTTTCGTTTTGACCTTGCAACGTTTTATTTCTCATGGTATATCTAGTTTCTAATGTGATTATAGGCGTATCAGACAATGTTATCTAGACACAACAATATGTTTCTATTTCAGAATGGATATAATATACCTATAAGAATAAGAAGATTATATAATTGTTATTATATTATGTACTTATAAGAAGAAAAGTTCACGACACAAACTTCAGCAGGCCTATTATCTAAACAAATAGTAATAAATCGTTAATAATAGTTGATATACATCAAACACGTATTACTTACATAAGAGTAAGGTGCAGTTTCAGCTCACTTTGTAAGATTTTCATAAAGATCATTTTTTGTCATTTATTTTCTATTCATTTATAAAATTTCAGGCAGTATAAAAATTTTGCAAGCCAGAAACTCTAAATAAATTGATTCATAAATAATTATTCATTTATATCTCCTTGAGGATGTGAAACGATAGTAAAAAATAAGAAGTTAAATCTTAAAAAGCAAGGGCGTAGATTAACTTTTGCACCGCGCTGCCTAGTACGCCTATGACGGCTTGCGTAATGGGTGTCATACAATTTCACACTAATCTCCTACTCCGTTTGATGTTATATGGCAACTACTATAATAACTATATTGTATGATGTATAGTACTGACAGTAATTTTTATAAAGAGATACATTGTGCAAGTTGCAATACACTTACAGGTAAAGGTAACAGTTAACACACTGCAGGTAACGATCGGGATAGACTAAAAATTATTTCACTGATAGAAAGTTATATTCAGATTGATGAATCTAGCGCACTTGGTGGCCACACATCCTACCACAGCCTAAATGATTTAATTAAAAATATTGAGAGGTGTTGGGACGCTGGGTTTTTAATATTTTATATATCTTCGTTTTTGACCAAATAAGATGGAAATACGCTAAATCTATAGGCTGACTCTCAATTCTCAAGTACAGCTGCTATCGGAATGTACAGAATGCCTGACTACACATTCACAACTTGAAGGTGGTAGCTAGCTAGGTGAGCTTAGAAATAGCTCCACAATCATGCTATGGTTTCATCGCGAAATTCCCCTTCGCTGAAAACTCTCGAGTAAAAAAAAGGAGTAAGAACCAAAGTAACTGACGCGATGTTCGAACACTCTACCATTGAGCCATCATCAATTTGCTGGGATTATAAGTTTTTTATATGAAAAATCCTAAACGTACATAAAGAAAATTGGTTGGAAAATCAAAAGAAAATTTAGATCTTGACAACAGCGCCATCTACTGGGTTCAGCTATAGCTAAGAATCATCTAATGGATTTTAGAAATACAAAAAAATAACGATGAAGCTGTTTAGGAAGAGAAGATTTACGCACGATTAATATATATAAAAGTTTACTCGTATCATGTCAGGCAACCGCTACTTGTTAGTATGTTATATTATATTTTTATACAGCTGATTTTAAATATAATTTGTACACTCACACCGAAGTAAATAAATTATTAATATACAAAATGTATCACGTTACATTCTCGAGTTCACTTTTTAAATAGGTATTAAAATTAGCATGAAAAATAATTAATCATACATTTATATTTTAAAAGTAAAACGTCCAGTGGGAGAAAACAGGAATTTCAAATCTACGTTGTTACGTAGATATTTTACAAGTCGAAGATATGCACCAGGCGTAGTAAAAATAAAGCTATTAAGAACATCGTAACTGAGATCCCAATTGAATTTTTCAACGTACAAGATAAGCAATCAGCTGAGGGTGGAAAAGTAAACTGTGCGCGGGGGCTTCAACCCTCTTGTCGTTGCTATGGCAACGGACCGCAATTTCATACCCCAGTTAACATTGTCCCAACATACTTCATACGAGCAATATTTTTGGGTATTTTAAATAATATCCACAAGGAAAAAACGTTGAGTTAACATCTTGCACATGTTGTGTTCAAAACATTATTGTTTTTACTTTAAAAGTTTTCAGAGCAGTTATACGGTAAAATACATTTAGGATAGAAATATTTTATTTAAAATACTTCATATCTTTCTAATAATTGTAATCGGATTATATGATTAAGTATAGTATATACCTAATTAACTTACTGGCATTTACATACATGTAAATATCAAAACAAAATTACGATAACATTACATTAAGGTCTGCTGTAATTAATCAGAATATCAATTTATCAAATTACATATTACTATTTTCATAAAAGCAAATACTTAAAATAATCGTATGTATAGGTATACAACAAATGAAAACAAACCGGAACAAAACATAACCAATAAACACTTACCATAAACAATTTATTTTAACAACATCACTATCATAAGGGGAACATCACAAATAGTAATTTTCAAAATATCATGTTTCATGTCAAGAACTCATTATTTAGGCTAAGCAATGCGGTGGGCATTTATTAAACGTCAAAACACTTGGTCTAATGGGGCTAAGAATGGCGTCTGAGTTTTGCGCATGCGTATTTGGAGTATTTTAGAGTACCAAGAAGTTGCATCCCATGAAATATGTATTACGTCCCTTTATAACTGTGCTGTCGCGTCGTTGTAAATGTAAAGCGGATGCCTATTTATGACAAGCACTGACCTACATGAGCTTTTGACCATGCATTATCTACACAAAGACTCACTATCAAAGGACAGTTTTACAGTCAATTTTTCATACCTAAAATAGTTTTAAAGGTAATAATAAATACGTAATCATACATCTGATAAGTAGATATTTTGGAATTTTTAAAATAGATAGTAAGATTTATGTTCACGCTTTCAAAGCATTTTTCGTGCAGATGCGATAAAAAAGTTATTTTAATATCGAGCTGTTTGAAGGAAAATATTTCTCTAATTTATCTATGTTAAGCCGGTCCCTCTGTGGACTGTGTGTGTATTATTAGTTTACGTTGAAAACTTCATAGAGTAAATTATAGAACGTTTTATAGGGATAACACTTATGCTACTTTACCACCATATCAATTTCCGACGTATTGATTACTTCAAACACCATGAAATTTATTATTATGGTAGTTACAAATTCTGAAGGTGGTAGAGCCACGCTGTAGCTATTACTAGTTTCGGCATAAATGGGTCGGCTCGCCCGGGGTAGTACCACCCTCTCATAGAACACCGACGTGAAGTAACAGTGCTTGCATTGTTGCGTTTCGTTCGGTCAGTGAGAGCGCCGAAGGCCCACCTCCTTTCCCCCTTTCCCTTCCTCTTTCTCCTTTCCCTACCCCTCCCCCATACACAGGCTGGCAACGCACTTGCGACTCCCTTGGTGTTGCTAGTGTCTATGGACGGTGGTGATCACTTAACATCAGTATTACTTAACCCACCGGTTTGTTTGCCTGCTTTTGACATAAAAAAAATACTGTTATAATTACAATTAAGAGTATCCTTGATTTCTTACGATGCTTCCTTTTACTATGTCATGCTAAAGCTATGACTGCTTACTGTTAGTGAAGTGGGACGTCGCGTTAAAAATACATGGTCGCAAAATTCGTAAAACATAACTATGCATACCAAAAATGTAACATAAAAAGTAAAATTACTGTCATAGTATTGTATTTCTAACAGGCGCTTCGTAACTTGTAGAAATTGTAAATTTAGTCAAAACAGTTTTGTTTTAATCGCAAGAAAAACAGGAATGGTTTATTATTGTTTAAATTATAATTGTTTAAATGTTGAAATACTTTGATATGATTTATATGTATTATAAATGTCCTGATTTCGTTATCTTTTTTGAATAAATGGAAACATGCGATGATTTTAGTACTCAATAGCCTTTATAGAGAACTCTTCTATTCTTAATATTAGTTTTTAAGCGCCTGATATAAATAATACAGCAAAACTTTGCAACCTTATCGGTTATAAGTTAATCTTATTGTGTGGACAGTACTTACATATGTTTACCAAAGTCTCTTTATTATTAACAAAATACCGTAATCTTGAATATAAGATATTGCGAAAATAAATAAGAAATATATTGATAAGTATTTGTTAATACAGATCTGGAAATTTACAAGTTTTTTACTCTTACAACATTTAAATAAAAATGTCAAAATAGACAAAAACAAGATTATTACGGCAAAACATATTTGTTCTCTGTGTTGTTTTGTCGTCGTATAATGAGAAATGGCGAGAAATAGAAATTATGTAAGAAGACGTAAATAAAGCGGAATCAACTTTGTTTATTTAGATTTTCTTTCTAATTATATTACTATGCCTAATGGTCGTGCTGTTTTGTTGTTGAGGAGACTTTCGACAGGTGATAATAAACTAAAAAGCATAAATATAAATCAAAACTGTACGAAGGATTCGCTAGTTAACCACGCGGTTTGCAATCATAAGGAATTGGGCTTGCACAAGAGGTATTTATATATAAACGAAACTATTCTACACATTAGAATTAGAGTTATCATCTGTGATGAATTATTAAATAATCTTGTGTGACCTTGTTATTGTTTTTATGGTCTGTTTATTTATATTTAAAGAGAAAGTAAATAATAAAAGTTCAGTTGTGTTAGTTCAATTCTGTTAAACTTAAAAACTGATTTTGTTTATGTATTATTAATTAAGGAAATGGGACTGTGTTTTTATTTATTACTTATCAACACTGCTATCAATTTTTATGTTTGTATCTATAAATAAATTGTAGTATCTTTAGTTTGTCCGGCCTAATTTTCGGAATGACAGAATCAATTTCCATGTGAATTTGACTGCATTATAGAGGACTTTCTGAATATTATTTAGGCTACATATCATTACGTTTTTCTATACGGTTTAAGCAGTAATCATAAGACAATTTAACAGAAGTAATTTAAATTTGATAAAGATATAGTAGTCAACTAATTCTGACAAAACACATAGTTATCATCATTACATATTATAAAACAAAGTCCTCTTCCATGTCTGTCTGTCTGTCTGTTCGCGATAAACTCAAAAACTACTGAACGGATTTTTATGCGGTTTTCACCAGTGGATAAAGTGATTCATGAGGAACGTTTTGGTGTGTAATTTGTTAAGGATTGTTTTATAATCAGGGCAGGACAACGTCTGCCGGGCCCGCTAGTTAAACAATAAAATAATTGTCACAAGAATTAAATTATAGGCACCAGCTATTAACAATCTATGAAACTGTAAAACTTGTCAAGTAATCCTAGTAATATAGATTCTATTTCTATTTATTTAAAGACAATATCTCAACATTAGGGTGGACCTTATTTTGTGTATTTTGAATTTTTATTTTCACAATAATCCTAAGTCAGTTCCAAATCTATAAAAAAAAACCCTGGCAACTTACAGCTCTTCATGTTAATATAACTTGGCCTCCACAGCAAACAAAGTTTTAAAGGGAAATAATATGTGAAAAGTCACTCCTATTCTTTGCAATTCTGTAAATTCCTTGGATAAATGAAACATTCTTATGACACATATCTGTTTTATAAGAAATTAACACTCTATAAAAAGCTTTTTTATAAGTCTCTTCACTTGAACGAAAATATATAAGGTCAAAGCTCAAGGTACTGTCAGTTCTTCTATTTTATGGGATTGTATTGAAATTTAATTATTGTCCTTGTCTTTACACCACAACTATGACAATATTTCATAATTTTCAACTCAGCTTGGTAAAGTATTTATGTAGTAGTTTATGGGAGATTATGTGCCAAGTCAATATTTCTTCGATTTTGGATTTTTAGATATATCAAGATCAATTTTATAAATCTTATTCATATTCTACAGAAATGTAAGAAGACTTATATTAATATTTACATATTAACAGGTTAAACTTGTTAAGTTGTTTATTAATTTAGATATTATAAGTAATGTGTAATAAACAAATATATATTCGATCAATGAGGGAAATCAATTAATACTCTGTAGGTACTGTGACTATTTATCCGAGCAGAGCCTCGCCTTACAATAACTTCGAAATAGAAGTGTCACCGATCAACAATATCTGGCCTTTTCTAAGCGGAACTCTAATAGGGTGGTGTGGCGCTAGTGTTAATGTTCCGGTCGCGTCTCGAATATGTTGTAGGGGTATCGGAAGTAGATGATAAGTTCCTTTACACCATTTCACTATAATTTTAGGCAATAAAAAATATTATAAGGGCCATATTAAATCATTCAAATTAATTACGAAAATTGAAATCATTACAAATGATACATATTCTTTAAAGTGAGATAACTACTTCTTGTAAGATTCTTTATTTAACCTTGGAATTTGTTTGCCTCTAAATACTCTGAAACTTATCTAACTATATTAACTAACTTATATTAACAGAAATATAGGAAGTTATGCAAATATTTGGGTGTTTGTTAATTGCAAGTAAAGATGTATAAACATAGTGGTTTTATAGAAATATATTATCTCTAGATAAGTATTAATATAATAGATTATAAAGTAACATTAAAAGTTATCTGTATACAACATTTTTGGGGAGTTTTCATATGTTTAGGAACAATATTAATTTGGTAAAAATACAAAAAAAAAAACAACTTTTTATTTAAACTCAATTGCTGACTTACCTATTCTAAACTGTTTTGGTAATGAGGCCAGGTTGTACAAGAAATTCGAATTTAATATCATTATTTGATTCAATTCGAGCATTATTCACACACTCCTAAAAAATATAGCAAAATAATATATGATTTTATTATGCTATAAAGTAGTAACAATAATAACTGCCTGTGCATGCCGTCCACCTAATTTAAATCCCAAATGTAGCCTAAAGGTGTATACACTCAACATCCAAAGAATCACAGTTATGAAGTCAATGGTAATATATTACTGTTCAATCTTGCACATATTATTATTTCTTACTTAAAATCAACTACCAATATTTCAGTTTTAAGTAATAACCAAGTCTGTTAGTGATAATGCTTGATTAAACAAAGGTACAGAAAATATTCAAGATACATATATAACCTTTTTGATAATATCTTATTATTTTTAATATGGTGTTTCCACTGTCAGAGTTGACATTCTGTATGTAGCAATGTCTAAATTGCATCAGAAATTCTTTCATAATTATAATTTATTGTTCACCACATCTGCACATTATTAAATTATTCAAATATAAATATTCATTATTCAAATTGCATCCTATTTTTATCATACCTTTAAATGTTTATTGGTATCGATATAAAAATTTTGCTGAAATATTTGGTATGTTTATAACAAGCATTTAGTATATTTGTGGGATGTATTATAGCTTATATTGTATACTAGCTGTCACCCGCGGCTCCGCACGCGTTTTTTTTTAATGAATTAAAGAAATGTAAAATTGTAAGTAGGTGTGTACATTACAAAAATGTTTCAAAAACATTTGTAACTACGACACGCATGCCATCTACTGTATTATGTTACGTGTTAGATATGTGAATACGAATAGTATATCGAATGGGAAGGGATTTATCATAAGCAACATACCTGGTACTTTAACCACTATATACCACCCTCACAGTGCTCACTAACACTATATAAGAAAGTAATGAAAATTTTAAACAATACATTATCGAACAATTTGTGTTAAATTGTTTATTATATAGATATAACATGCCCGTATTGTCAATATAATTGTGTTATTCTTATATGTTGCTATAATCACTGAGTTATGTAGATGCAAACGCGGTAAATAAAACAAAATTGCCGCCAAATTGACCAAAATTATAATATAATTCAAATTACATACATTTATTCATGGAGTCCAGTACAGCGCACGTCTCACACGCTTGTTTACATTAAACAAATTATTTTTGATCAATTTCACACGTAAGAATGCATACGTAACAGTTCATCACTACATAGTGTAAAACAAAGTCCTCTGATCTGTTTGTTTATCTGTTCGCGATAAAGTCAAAAACTACAGAACGGATTTTTTGTTTTCACCAGTAGGTAGAACGGTTCACGGGGAAGGTTTAGGTATAATTTGTCAAGGTTTTCTTTTTATTATCAGGGCGGGACAACGTCTGCTGAGCCCACTACCTTAAAATAAAATAGCTCATTAGTTAGTTGTCTGCCAGTGAAAATCCCGTGAAAATTAATTCAAGCATTTCGGATATTCCACTGCGGCTGAAAAAAACCTACATTACTTTTTATGAGGTCTGCAATCTACCAGTGAATATCCCGTGAAAATTGGTCCAACCATTTTGGAAATAGCAATGCGGACGAAGCCGCGGACAAATAAAATAGAATATGTCAACCGCTATAATTGCGGCCATCTGGCAGTAAAAAGTAAAATTCCCGTTAAAATAGGTCCAGCCGTTTTGTAGATTACCCGGAACAAACAAACAAACAGACAAAATATAATATTCTAAAAATATAGACAAAGTATAAAAAAAATTTTTTTTGGTCATTTGTAGCCATATCCATTCATCAAAAAGTGGTTATTTTAATTGTACATACACAAACTTTATTTTTATAATACGTAATAGAGAACAAATAAAAAATTGGAAATAAAAGTAGTATAAACTTTTTGAATAGGAAAACAAAATAAACTTTGAAAATGTTTGCGATAAAAACTTACCACGTTATCATGGCAACGTATATAACACTAACGCTAACGAAATCTCTCAAAAGGAAAAAAGTGCCAGATTTTGAAACATTTTTCATTGGTGCTCTGCTTCTATTAGTCTTAGCGTGATGATATATAGCCTAAGCCTTCCTCGATAAATGAGCTATCTAAAACCGAAGGATTTTCTCAAATCGGATTGGTAGTTCCTGAAATCATAGCGTTCAACCAAACAAACAAACAAACAAACTCTTCAGCTTTATATATTAGTATAGATTACTTCTCAGAAATTTCTGCATTATCATGATATTTTTATATCAGTAAAAATGAAAAAAAATATTGTGTTAGTGCATTTTGCTTAAATAATATTATATTTAACTAAATTTAAAAATGTTTGTATCTCTTGATTATGTTAATATGCTATTTACTATTTCCTGCTTTATAGGTTATCCACATATGGTCCGAATAATTTGACGACGCCTTTACTTATAAGGAGTTTTAGTGATAACAAAATCAAAATAACATCACCAACCATGGAATCTCCCCCAACTGATGTACCAAAATATACCAATAAATTGATTTCTGAGAAATCACCTTATCTACTGCAGCATGCACACAATCCTGTGGACTGGTATCCATGGTGTGAAGAAGCCTTTGAGAAAGCGAAGAAAGAGGATAAACTCATTTTTTTGTCAGTTGGTTACTCGACATGTCACTGGTGCCATGTTATGGAAAAAGAGTCCTTCGAGAATGAAGACACTGCCAAAATCATGAATGAACACTTTGTTAATATTAAAGTAGACAGAGAGGAGAGACCTGATATTGACAGAGTGTACATGCTTTTTATTATGGCTACCATGCGATCAGGTGGCTGGCCTATGTCTGTATTCCTTACACCAGAATTGCATCCAGTGGCTGGTGGAACATATTTCCCTCCCAATAATCGACACGGTCTACCAAGTTTCAAAACTATTCTATTAACTCTAGCAAAAAAATGGAAAGAAAATCGTAGCGATTGCTTAGATGCTTGCAATAATATCATGGAAGTACTTGGACAACTATCTCTAATCGATAAGCCAGAGACATCAAATAACATTCCTACTGAAACAACATGGGAAAAATGTGTTCAGAGATATATATCAATATTTGAACCTGAATTTGGAGGATTTGGTTTGGCTCCGAAATTTCCTCAGGCTTCCATATTAAATTTTCTTTTCCACTATTACGCTCGAGATAAAACACATCCAGAAGGCAAAAAATGTTTAGATATGTGTCTGCATACTTTGACGAAAATCGCAAAAGGTGGCATCCATGACCATGTAGGTGGCGGGTTTGCACGTTACTCGGTTGATAACCATTGGCATGTTCCACATTTTGAAAAAATGTTGTATGATCAAGCTCAATTGGTTGTTGCATATACGGATGCTATCCTGGCAACTAAAGAAGAATTCTACGCTGATGTTGTCCGTGACATAATAAAATATGTGAAACGAGATCTCCGTCATGAATCTGGAGGATTTTACAGTGCTGAAGATGCAGATTCTTACCCCACTTCAAATTCTTCAGAAAAAAAAGAAGGTGCTTTTTATGTGTGGGAGTATGATGAATTAAAATCACTTTTAATTGACAAAAAAATAAATTCTATCCCATATTTAGATGTTTTCTGTCATTATTTCTCTGTGGAAGAAGATGGAAATATTTCACCTGAAAGTGATCCACATGGGGAGATCGTTAACAAAAATGTTCTAATTATATACGGTACTAAGGAAGATTCTGCCACGAAGTTTGGTTTATCAGTTGATCAGTTTAACCAGGTTATTGATGAGTGCCTTCAAATTTTATATGATGCACGTCAAAAAAGACCGCGACCGCATCTGGACACGAAAATATTGTGTTCATGGAATGGTTTAATGTTAACTGGTTTAGCACAAGCAGGACAAGGATTAGGTGACAAAGATTATGTAGAAGATGCTATTAAAACTGCGAATTTTATTAAAGAACATTTATATGATGCTTCAACAAATACATTATTCCATTCCTGCTACAAAAGTGATGATGGACTTATCGTTCAGCCGTATGTATAGTTTTATTTTTATAGTTCATATAAACTAATTATTGTATTTTCCTTACCACTTTTCATTTCACGTAACTGCCTAGGGCATTTTTACAATTGAGAGAAATGCTAGATATATATACTAGCTGTTGAGCCATACTTGCGGGAAATATATATATTATCAAGCATACGTACAGAAAATCAATTTATCTTGTCGTAAATCATTACAACATAGTAAATTAGTTGCCCCATTAGTTTTAACTATACTACGAAATACTTGGTGATATAAAGTGCCCGTTCGCAAAATAATCTCTTATGAGACTTATCATTCTGATGTTCTACTACAAAACATAACACTATACGTGTTATTACAAAAAGTTAAATACGTTTTGAATATTTGCTTTAAAAAAGTTTGAGTACTTTCTTATTAAATGCACCGCGCTCGCCGACCGCTGCTGCGGCAACTTCGCACGTCTAACCTAACCTAACCGAGATAAAGAGCAAGATGTCGAACGTTCGGTGAGCGCGGTGCATTTAAGACGAAAGTACCCAAACTTTTTAAAGCAAGTATTTAATATGTATTTATCTTGTTTGTAATAACACCGTAAATGTTTTAACACTTTTTAAACGTGTCAGAAATTCATGAGAAATAATAAAAAAACAACAGTAAATATAGTGTTGTCTAACGGAAACATATTCTTAAGATAATTAGTTTGTCGGCTTTTTTGTATGAAGAATATAAAGAACTCTTTAAAAATTACCCTTAATCATATCTAGTCAAGACTAAGTATCTAATCACATGTACACTGTACGTAAATACTGAATATTTAATACTTAAAATAAACAATGCAAATTTTATTCAATCCCATATTTACATACATTGCTATAGTTGCTATGTCGTGTACATGAGTAGTAATTGGCTGTAAAATATAATATAATATAAACCGGCCTAAATATTTTTAATAGATGTTTATTTACCCTAATTAATGTTTAGTTTTTCTAATAATAAATTCTTAGAAAAACATTTTGTAATGATCTTACAGAGGTATTATTGATTTCTTTTAAACATTGATAAACTCGATTCAAAGAGTTGTTGTCAAAATTATATCTCTTTTCTCAAATCGAAAAGATATTTCTATACATAAAATACTTATATTTTTAAAACGTTCACGCTGAGCAGATAGTGAACAGGCATGTCCACTGTCTCCCTGCTGATGAATCGTCGCTTAAACTCAAAAAGAAGCATAATATCAACTGTTGTTAGTAGTATAGTGTGCACAATCGAAGCTTTTAGAAACTCATCTGTGGTATATAATTTATTATACTGAAAAAGAAACTTACTGCTTCAAGTATTACGCATAAATTTTATTCTTAAGAGAGACATTCACATCGCTTTACCTCACGATATGTTTGTAGCGAACAACCAATCAAAGGTTTTCTGGACGATTATGCATTCCTCATAAGAGGTTTGTTGGATTTGTACGAGGCTTCACTGGATACTAAATGGCTGAAATGGGCTCGGGAATTACAACAAACGCAAAATGAACATTATTGGGATTCTGAACTTGGGGGATACTTCACATGCTCCACAGAAGATAAGACAGTCATACTGAGATTAAAAGAAGGTCAGTAAAAGTTTACTTTTAATTTTACTCTTATCAAAAAGTATACACACATCTAACTTTGAACTATCTGTTGTAGCAAAAATATAATGAGTCATCTATCTACTAAATCTATACATATAATAAGAATGTAAATCTAACGTCTCTGTACTCTTTAGTCTTTAGCAAAAAAAATTGTTGCAGGTGTCTAGGAATAAGTAATAAAATATATTTCAACCATTTTTACAAATGTCTGTCTGTCTGTTTGTATGAACACGCATCACTGCTAAAGTACTGCGTTCATGATAAAACTTTTCAAGAAAGTCATAAATCATATCTTCGAGTAACATCTAGTCTTTGTTTCAGTAAAATCGGATCGATCTATCAAAAGTTATAGTAATTTTAATAACGACGCGACTTAAGTACGTGAGAAAAATAGATAGTAATTAGACTTAATACATTCAAATATTGACATATAAAAACCTTATATCAATGCATTCACATGACTTTCTTAGTCACTGTCTTGTACATCAGGTTCCACGCGGACGATGTCGCGGGTACAGTTAGTCTATATTAATATAAACCTCGACAGATTGTTATAATATTTGGATGTGTAAGTCAAATTTGAAAAATTCTTCAGTATTTTAAGTTCTGCAATTTATTAGGGAAGGTTATTTATAAAAAATACTTTGAATAGTTGCGCTACGTACACACTACGATCCTTAACGAGCGGAGCAATTGCCATAAAAAGTGTAGGTGAGATGTACACTAAGGGAAATTATCATGTAGGTAACGACATGCGATACGCGTGCCATATATAACGTAATGTTAACGTGGCCGAAACCGGTGGACACAACTAGTTATAACAACATTTAAAGGTATCAATGCGAATGTAAGTTTGTTGGTGTGTTCCGCATTAACTACTCATTATCAAATTTTGCATTCACGTTATCATCGTTAGGGGTACAGACAAGACGGGGTAGTTTTAATCCAGACAAAAAATATTGTTTCCGGTGTATAGGTTAAATCTGCATTAGGACGAGTGCAGCCGTGGGTAAAAGCCGTAGTCTATAAGAACTTATCTGTTTCGAAAGTTCGCGAACAATTGGATACGGCTTCAATATAAAACTGAAAATTTATTGTTAGTTGCTGTGTTTCCATACCTTTGACAGGTGCATTTAAGTGCCCCCGCCTTACCTAGAATTTACATTTATGCCTTTTGTGAAAATAAAACATACGTTATAGGTAAAAAATTCCAATTTCCTAATTAAAAATTCAATTTCAAAATTCCAATCCGTAAAACCAAAATGTATATATTCTTATTAATAAAAAAAAATGTTACGAGGTCTACCGCGATGTGAGTGCAAAAACTACTGGATAGATTTCGATCATTTTTTTTAGTGTCAGTTCTTAGTCTTAGAGCCAGTCTCTCTAGGTTTATCGTGTTTACAATCTTGGACCACATTGACATTTAACATCAAACGGGATTGTGGTCTTACACTAAAATCTCTAAAGTAAAACAAAACATTACGTATACCAGTATGTATATGAGCAGGAAGCAAAACTTATATGTATTAAATTATATATTTGAGAATTCTCCTATATACTGTACGGACTCCAGCGGTGTTATTACAAAAAAGTTAAATACGTATTGAACCCTGGCTTTAAAAAGGTCTCATATTAAATGCACCGCGGTCGCTGAATGTTCGCCATCTTGTTTTTTGTCTCGCTTTGGTTACGTTACGTTAGACTTGCGAAAAAAGATATCGCGAACTTGCCTCGGGCGAGCGCGGTGCATTTATTAGGAAACTTTTTTAAACCAAGTATTTAATACGGATTTAACTTTTTTGTAATAACACGGCAGTAGTTTAAATATTTAACTATACATTTATTCATTTTAGTATACTACTAGACGCAGAGAGACACTTTTACATACACATAAATACATAAGTACTTACGAGTTACGCAATGTTTTCCCTACCGTGTCATAAACAAGGTTCTTTTTAACAATTTCTGCTTTCAATTTTTTTTCTGTACAAAATATATTGTTAAATAATCAACACCGTAGATGAAGTCACGAGTATCAGTTAGTATATATTTATAGATCAAGACGGTGCTGAGCCTTCTGGTAATAGTGTGTCTTGCCACAATCTACAACGACTCGCAGCGTACGCAGATAAGAGCGCTGCGGCCGATGGCGGCGAGAAAGAAAGAGAAATGGCCAAGAAGTTACTTATAGCTTTCTCGAAACGTCTTATTGACACACCGACAGCGCTGCCCGAGTTGATGTCCGCTCTTATGTTTTACACTGATTCACCTACTCAGGTTTGTGGAAATTGTTTGTGTCACATAATCATTATTATTATTACTATCATTACATAGTATAAAACAAAGTCCCCTACCGCGTCTGTCTGTCTGTCTGTTCGCGATAAACTCAAAAACTACCGAACGGATTTTCATACGGTTTTCACCGGTGGATAGAGTGATTAATGAGGAACGTTTTAGTATATAATTTGTCAAGGATTTTTTCATAATCAGGGCGGGACAACGTCTGCCGGCCCGTTAGTATAGTATAAAACAAAGTCCCCTACCGCGTCTGTCTGTCTCTCTGTTCGCGATAAACTCAAAAACTACTGAACGGATCTTGATGCGGTTTTCACCAGTGGATAAAGTGATTCATGAGCCACGTTTTTGTATATAATTTATCAGGGATATTTCAATAATAATCATAATCAGGACGGGACAACGTCTGTCGGGCCCGCTAGTCTAAATATATAAAAATCCAGTGTCATGATGTTTGTCCACGATGAACTCCGAAACTACTCAGCCAATCTTCATGAGATTTGGCATTTATGTATAATTTGGTCCAACTTGAGAGATAGGATAATTTATATTCGATTAATGTCCTTAAGATTTTTTAATTAAAAATTAAATTATTGTCAAAGTTGATTATTGTTATTAATTTTTAGTTTCATCAGTCTCTAACAGATGGCGCTTTATATTAGTTTGTTGATAGAAAACTGTAGTACCGACTGTTTTTTTTTAACTTTATTTTTGGCCACCAATCTTTTAGATTATTACTGCCATTGTCGATTAGTTAATAGTATTACAAGTCCTTCTTCCATTCCATTTTTGGCAACCAGTCTTCTAGTAGACTATTACTGCCATTGTCAAGTGAGTATCGATATCACAAGTTTCTTGATATAATTTCAATGAACTAACAAGATGGTGGCCACCTTGTTAGAACTTTCCATGGAGTTTCTGTGGCATCTCAGAATTCATGGTCTGTGGTATTATTTTCCATTCACTTCACTTATGTACAATAAACAAACTATATAACATAAAACACCACCAATTTTACACATTATAGAGTCAAGTAACACAAGATTATGAATAAAATATAAAATCCACTACATGACAGACCAAAATCCCGCCAAAAACTGCAGATCTGACTGTTATAGATATCTCATAGATGGCGCCACGCTTTAATTTTGATTTGATTACTTTTTTAATTCCAGTTTATTTTATGGTGCATGTGTTTTATTCGATTCAACATATAATAACTGAGCCACAGCAACGCGTGGCCGGGTTAGCTAATCGTTATACATAAATTTCTTCTGTACGTGTGTATGTCACTGAACTCCTCCTAAACTGCTGGACCGATTTTCATGAAATTTTGTGTGCGTGTTCCAGTGGATCCGAGAATGGTTTAGATTCACAATTGGACCCGGTAGGTGGCGCTACGGTTGACTTTTAGGATTTTTGTATTATCAAGGCAGGTCAACGTCCGCCGGGCCCGCTAGTTATTTATATATTTGTGGGAAAGTGATAATGCAATAAGATTTGGATAAATACTCTACCCCTCTAACGTCTGGACTGTCCAAACCTATAAGGATATAATACAAACGAATGTAGACTTTATGATCAACTGGTCAACAGACTGTTTACAGCAAAAGATTAAAAAAATACCGTATTCGTTACAAAATTGGAAAAACTTGAACGAAAACGAATAATGTAATGGAAAATTATAATTGCCAAGATATTTTTAAAACATGATCCGCCATTTTAAGGTGTGGATTTTAAAAGTCGAGGGTTAAGGAGATTTACTCATGAAACAAAAATCATTTTGTCAATAGAGATACTATAACTGAGGCTGAGAAATGTCCTTGTAGTAATATGGGAAAACATAGAACTGTGGATTTGTGGGAAGTTGAAATAGCCAATACGTCGTGAGCTGGCGTGGTAATTATGCCCATATCTTAGTTCGGAAAGAGGCTTCTGGCCTTCCAGTGGGTCTCTTACCCACTCATCTGTTGAGGAACCCATTATAGCACTCGGTAAAAAGCTATGTGCTCTGTCCACGTCTGTGGTACAAAAAAGTTGAGATTTCTTGTTATAATTCTGCGACCGGGTCAGTCGTCATTGCCGCGTTATCGGTGTTAAAGTTCTCCATAAGTTTTAGTCATTTTCTTTTAGTCATTAAATCATAGAAAAATAAGTTTTTTGTAGGTAGGTAGAGTCACGCTGAAGCTATTACTGGTTTCAGCATGAATGGGTCGGCTCGCCCCCCGTACTACCACCCGTCCCACAGAAACACCGACAAGTAACAGTGCTTGCATTGTTGCGTTTCGTTCCGTCATTGAGAGTGCCGGAGGCACCACTCCCATTCCCTTCCCTCTCCCCCCCCCCCCCCCCCCAAACACATGCTGGCAACGCACTTGCGACTTCCCTGGTGTTGCTAGTGTCTATGGACGACGTTGATCACTTTACATCAGGTGACCGGCCTGTTCGTTTACCTCCTATGATTAAAAAAAAAGTAATATTTCATTTTATTTATTAACAAGGATATATTTTAAGTCATTTTTTAGGTAGGTACAAGTTTTAAGTAACCCATATTATTTCTCATAGAACAGTTGCAATGCAATTCAAAGTCGTAGTGTAAGAAATTACATGAAGAACGAAATATATTTTATTGATAAAACTAGTTGGAGTTATATAAAATTCCAATTAGATTTAGAGAAAATCATGTTTTTGTGTGGAAAGTCCTATAACGGATAAGCGTTTTTTTACTTTCAACGCACGAAAGGTTACCGGCTGATAATGACTGTAGGTGTTGATATCTGGCGGTTGCTCGGACCCGCGCACGCTGGAGTTGGTACGCGTGGTGCGCACGCGGCTGCTGCCGGGCCGCGTGCTGTGCGTCGCGGACCCCGCCAACGACTCGCCCGCCGGTATGTCCGACATACGTGAGTCCGACATTTATGCTGTCTCACATCACTATTTGCTTTTTTATACGTTATAGGTTTTACCATTTCATTACAGTCTTTTCTGAGAGGCCGGTGAAGTATTACATAAGCAGAATTTTTGTTATTTCTGACCGCCCCTCCCCTGGTCAGGAAAAGTAAGCAATGCTCTTACACCACCCTCCCATGCTTACATAAACATATATATAAGTATTTGTTTATCTATTCTATCCCTTATTGAATCATGGGCTGCACTTAACAAGTTTAAAAATAAGAAGTGTACAGTCTACAGTATATATCATACCTACTCATACAGATCATTTATGACATCAAAATAAGCAAATCAAAGACCCCCCCCCCTACTAGGACGTACGTAATACTTGAATGACCTCTGATGGTTTACGCCGGTAAATATGCTAAACCCAAAGTCTAGCCTTCAAGTTGCCGAAATACGCAACAGGTGATTGGTGACAGATTTTCATCACGTGGGTGTGGTTTCTTCAGGATGTTATACTTAACCGAAAGCTCCGATTCGGTCGTAAGGATTCGAAGCTGAGCGAAGAACTGAGCCATGATCCCTACATATTCATTCTTTAGTTAACATCAAGACATGTTGGCGCTCATCATATAGTTTTACAAGTAGGAAAACACGTGCGCAGTTTCTCGTCACTTCATAATACGGCCAATCACCATGTATAGAAACGTTGTGCCTTTTGCCTGTAATCTGGTTCGCATTAAATGTAGATTTGACCTATCCCTTTGGGACAATACTTTTTCCATAGTGAAAGGTATATGTATTAGGGGTGTGCGAATAATTCGAACTTACGAATTATTCGTTCCGAATCGAATATTAATATTCGATTCGAAACTCGAATCGAATAATTCGAAAATTCGAATTATTCGAAAGTTCCCGAATAATTCGAAAAATCTCGAATTCGAAAATTTTCGAATTATTCGGGAACTTTCGAATAATTCGAATTTTTTTCAGGGTTTCTTATTTTCAATTTTCGAATAAAAATTTAACAGTCAATATACATTTTATTTAAACCATGAAATATAGTTACACAAATAGAACAATTAATATAGTTTTTTTTTTTTAAAGAATGAAATAATAGAAATTATATTATTAATTATTCAACTTTTCCCTAGTTCATGCCATAGCGACATTACTCTAGATTAATAATCATTATGATTTTTTTATTTCCGATTGCTAGGAGGGTTGGAATCGTGAGCATGGTCACGTGCCAATTTTTTGAGACCCCCCCACTTCATCAGCTGCTAATTTTTTGAATTTCCAACTTTTTTTATTTTTTTTTTCTGTATTCTTGAAATGTTAAAAAATAACTTATAAAAAAATGGATGGTAAAAATATTGATTGCCTTTTTTTACGGCACTTCAAAAAATTACCTGAAATTCATGCTTCTAGACTAGAATACCCCCTTAATTCGCGAATTATTCGAAAACTTTCGAATTATTCGAAATTTTTACGAATTATTCGAAATATTTCGAATTATTCGAAATTTTTCGAATTATTCGAAATTTTTCGAATTATTCGACGAACTTCGAATAATTCGACAATTCGAATTATTCGATTCGAATTTCGAATCGAATATTGATATTCGATTCGATTCGATTCGAACGATATTCGCACACCCCTAATATGTATATGTCTTTTTATGTACCTACTGTTGACAATGTGTATACAAAATATCGTAATTGTATTGTTACATTTAAAAGTGAGGTAAATCCAATTTAACATGTTAACAATATAACATGTTTAATTATTTTAACGAATTCCAGATTTTATACACCGATAACGAAGTTCAAATTTTGTCGTCAATAAGGTTTTTAGTACTTTTTTTTTATGATCTTCATATTTTACATTTAAAAAAAAATTCAGATAATGAAAAATAACGTAAAATATTAGGAACGGTTAAAATTTGCTTTAGCCCATTTCGAAATGTAACGATAGAATTGTCAGTTAAGTTGTTAAGGTGTGGAAGCATAACAAAAGTAAATGAGTTATGTAATAAGTAATATAATATATGTTATCAGGAGTACAGAAAAGGATATATATCTCTCATCCAGAGTACTGTTCCTAATAAATTAAAGCTACATCTCACAAGCATTTTATTTTATTTTATTTTTTATTTTTGCCAATTAATCTTCTAGTAAATTATTACTGCCATTTTTGAGTAGATAATAATGATATTACAAGTTTCTTGCGATCATTTGATCATGAACTATCGATAACATCAGCGATCATGAACTAACAAGATGGTGGCCGTCTTGTTAGAACTTTCCAGGGAGTTTTTGTAGCAAGTCAGAATCCATTCTCCGTGCTATTATTTCCGATCCACTTCACTTGTGCACAATAACCAACCTGTATTACATAATATAGAGCCAAATAACACAAGATTATGGATAAAATATAAAGTCCACTACATGACGTTCCAAGATCCCGCCAAAAACCCCAGAGTTAGTGTTTTATAACGAGAGAAGATTATCTAGTGTACGATTTTGTTTCCAGTATTACATAAGATCAGGTCATCAGGTGATGTCCCTACAGCGTACGTGTGCCGGCGATACGCTTGCTCTCTGCCCGTCACAGATGTTAAACAACTCGAGAATCTACTCGACGAGGCACCCGTTATAAAACGCAATTAAACTACTCGAATTCATTGCATTGCAAAAAAAAACATCCATAATGCAATATAATGTGTTTCTCATAATATACGATATCCAATAATTCTGCTTACGATTCTTAGTATAGAATTCACTATAGGTAACTTGTATCTCATATTTACACAATTACTGTGTGTTCTTGTAATATGCAAATATTTTAGCAAGATTTTTGTATTCGATGTTATTATCGTCTATTAATAAAATAGAATTACTATTACAATAAATTTAAAAAAATCGTGATATTCTGAATGTTTTTTGACGCTAAAAATAAGTATAGAGCTGTCTACGATTCTGTTTCGTTTTAAAATTTTATCTTTTTTCAATATGGTAACTCTCGTTTTGGTTGATTGTCTATGATAATTTTTATATTTTGTCGTATTCTAAGTACGATTTCATATCCTTTTCATTTATTTACTATAGATATATTTAACGAAAATCTCAGTATTCTATTAACACCTAAAAACGAGAAGCGTGTAATGATTTGTATGTATTCTGTTAGATTTATTTTTTGGTGCAAGAACTGTCACAAACTCAAAGGGCTTTTTAGTACGATCGAAAGATTCGCAAACGTATAATCACGGAATAATCATGGGTATAATAAATGCTTATAGAAAACACTACGTCAACTAATTTGATTTTACTAAAAGAGAAAACGAGAGAGATAAACAAAATTCTAGAGTAACTCCATACTTTCTGTTAAATAGGAAAATAATTAAATAATGAAAATAAAGTATGTAATTACTTATATGAATAAAACATTGTAAATTTTGTCTAAAGGTATATTGGAGTATCTGATAAACTTGATTTTTATACCAATTAAATATGCCCCGGTAAGCATTTAGTCTACGATAATTAATGCTGATATTGTTTGTAATATAAGAACAAAGATCGAGTGCAATATTTTTGCATTGATTTATTCCAGAAAAAACGATTGCAGGATTGCGTTGTTTTCTTAGGAAATATAAAATAGAATGAGCAGTATAATTTATTGCATAATCTAATTTGTGAAAAAAAAGTGTGTGTATACTTATGTACACGCGTAAGAAGTTATACTTCTTTGGCGTAACAAGATAAAAATCTTTTCAAAAATTTTATCTTTCGCCTTATTCTACGTTTGTTAAAAAAACGACACTAACAATAGAAAATAGGTATTTAATACATTGAAAGTTTTAATACAAAGAAATACAAAGAAACAAAATGTTGACTATAGCTAACTTCAGGGTGTCGGGTTTTCATGAGGGTGTGCGCGCGCATCGTAAAAATGTACTCTCATCATTTTTCCCTAACGCGCCAAAAGAAGTATAACTTCAAAAATGAATAAAACAATTTTTATTACATTTTCGTATGACATAGTAACTGTGACTATATGAAGGTGAGCAAAAATTGTTTATGCACCGATGAAGACTTATTTAGTGCATATTTTTGTATCTAACAGAATACATATAAATCATTGGTATTATAAAGTAAATTAATTTCATTATCTACAGGGAATTAGAATAAAGAATTATTTGCCTGATAATGTCGGCAAGCTACCGATCCATTAATTGGTTTAATTATAACATGCCATTGTAAGTCTAAACGTACACATTTGACATTTAACTGTAACCAGAATTCGTACTATAGTTATATTATTTGTTATATAGATATAACTTGTTATTTTATGCTTTCAATGATTATAATTAATGTATTTCAATATTTACGTATATTAACGTAATACTAATATCTTTTTACTAACAGATTAACGTCGATCTTATTTATTAACGATATAATTAGTACAGTAGTACATAAATATGTTGATTTTTGTGTTAACGTTTATTTTCCTTATAAATCTCATGAACTAACACTTAGGTATACTAGTCGCTTAAATGTAGTTATATTATTATACTAGCGGGCCCGGCAGACGCTGTCCCGCCTTGACTATAAATAAAATCTTGACAAATTATATACTAAAACCTTCCCCATGAATCACTGTATCCACTGGTGAAAACCGCGTGAAAATCCGTTCAGTAGTTTTTGAGTTTATCGCGAACAGACAGACAGACAGACGCGGCGGGGGACTTTGTTTTATACTATGTAATGATTACTTTCGATTATTTATATAAAGAGCAGTGGTGGCCAACAACGCGCCCGCGGGCCTTAGTGCGCCCACGGTTGATTTCTAATGCGACCGCTGCAAGATTTCCAAAATACTGATTTAAAAATACCATGTCTTAAAATTGATGATGTATGTTTGATTGTCGCCTAAAAACCATGCACCCATCGCGCTGTAAAAATTTTTCATTCCGCACTTGCTTTGAAAAATGTTGGCCACCCCTGATACAGAATATAATAATGATACGAAATAACCAGCTTGATGATATAGATTAGGAAATTAGAGTGGATGGTCTGATTATTGTGGTAAATACATGCGACACTTATAAAGCTATGAAATAGGTACGTGTCCTCAGTAAACACTTTATCCTCTTTTGACATAACACATAAATAATAATTATTACACAATAGTTTCCCGCCCAGGCTTCGCATGGGTGTACTACAAAAATGAAACCAAATTTTATCGTTTACAGTACGGCCATGTAATGAAATATGGTGGCAATGTTGATGAATGAACGTCAATCTCTCAATACTTTTAAAGATCTTCCCTACTGCCTTCTGTCTGACCCACTTTTTTATATGTGATTATTTAACCCAATTTGTTTCGCTTATCCGTACGATTATTCAAGGATTTTCTTTCATACAAACCTAACAATTGAGTCGTACAGACTCATAAGCGGCTGGCTATCTACATCTTTTGGGAAAAATAAGTTTTTTATGTGGCGAGACGATACATTTTGAATAAAAAACGATCTATAATCGTTTATTTATTTTAATCTATAGTTGATAATACAGTTTACACATCAATCATCACTACTACACTTTAGAAAAGAAACATTTCTTCAAATTTGCCAAAAATGAGTTGAAGTGTAGATAACCACTTAATTATATACGACTCGATTGACAAACAAACAAAAGAATCAACCAAACAGGTGCAGCGGTTCTGAAGTAATACGCTCCCTTACATACGGCAATTAATTTTAATTTATATAGATAGACTATACGTGAATGATGTGTCAATTTGAGGTATTGTATCTACTGAATACTGGCCAGAAATAAATTGTTCGCAATTGAAGGTTATAAAGTATATACGTAATTTTAATATGTTTACTCGAATAGTCATAAAATGACTTAGATTACGATACTTATAAAAAATATAGTTTATAAATTCGTTTTATTTATATCGGTCTTATTATCGCTTGAAGCAAATTATTTGTAAATGTTTGTGATATTTTATTAAAATTATCAATGTTCTAAAATTTAGTTTCATTTCAAACAATCATAACTAAAAAGCTATAGATACGTCATAAGCGTTTCGACAGCGCCTTGTTAAAACTTGGCTAGCTAGCTTACTTTTGACGGCTGCCCCATCAATCCGCCAGCAGCTAAGCAACATATAACTATTTCTTTTTCACCACAAGTATTGAGAATATACCATCTTACTTCCGCATTTTATCTAAGACAGTGTGGCGTTACAATATTACTTTTGTATGTGTGCGTTATCGTGTCATTTGTTTTGTGAAAATACAATGTAGGTAACGTATCTATAGCTGTTTAGTATATCATTGATTTTAAAGGAAAAGGAATACGAATAAAAGAGTGCAACATTTTCAGGTTTGTTTTTATTTTTACACAGTTTATACGCAATGTATGTTATCAATAGTATGATAAACTTGATTATCTGAACAATTGAACACCGACTTTATTATCTAATAAAACTTACTATCCGGAAATAAGTAATACAAGAACAGTCTGAGGAGTCAATACGTGCTTAGGTAATAGAACAGTTTTTATACCTTATATGAAATTATTTTTTCAGTATATCCCAAAGTGGTAATAATTATTAATTTCATTTATATGTTTCGTGAAAAAATGCACTGGTATTATAAAGTATATTAGTGGTCACTATTAAAAAAAGCGCTAAAAAGCAACTGGTTATATAATAACAATTTATATTATTTGAAGAATTTCACTGACAATGGTATCAATTACAGATGAATGTACAACTTTTATATAGATGGCCACCGTAAAGGTTATGGTTATTACCTATACACGACCTTTAGTATTAGTTTTGATTATTACCAGATCGACTGATTGCTTCCTTTCTTATACTGTTATTTTTACTCATCAGCATTTTCTCTAGAAAGTATCGAACAAAAGAAAACTCATAAAAATATTATATAATTATTCAAAACTAATACTAATAAAAAAAGATATTTTTTTGTATTACAAAATCATTTTACATTGATAATAATAAAAAAAAATCAGAAGATTAAATACATAGAGCATTTATGTATAAACCCCATTATAACACGATCTAAAATTTCAGATTGATTAGGCTCGGATCCACTAATCCTAATTTAATTATTAAATGCAAAATAACTTCTTTCAATGTACTAGCGAATGATGTGGATAATACGACATATATATATATATATATAAAATAGTGAAATCACAATAACAATACATGTATACATGTAACAAAAAGTTATAAAATGCCGCTCGTTGTACGACATTGAAAGATAAAACTTGGAACAATTATATTTTCACTGATAACTGAAATCCGCCAAAAAATCCTACAATAGCAATATAATATGTTAGGTGCTTATAATTGATCATTGGTGGATATTTCAGTTTGCCAAATAAATCTAATTCGCACAGTTACATCGGTGACCTCAATAACGTGGTAGTACAGTATCAAATGCTCTAAGGCAGTGGTACTCAACCTTTTTTTTTAAACGGGACACAAACAGGTTTCAGTCATGGTGTCGCGAGCCGCAAACTACAAATATTTAGGTATTAAATAAAAAAGACGTAATTTCAAATTAATAACGTATTAATGTAGTGAAAAAAGGTTATCCAATATAATAAGCTTGGTATAACCCTAATATCATAAGGAACGCATTGCGGTCGGGTTACCTGGGATCTATTTAATTTACTGAGCGTACTCACAGTTTTTCTGATGAGTAAGAAATTACAAATAATTGAAAAAGTATAATGGATCAATCATAGAGACCCGGCGGGCCGCAGGATGGGTATAGCTGGTCTAAAGTATCCTAGCCAGTACTAAGTTACCCAATTATCAAATAAAACAAAATCCCTGTAAGTACACTTTTAAAAAAGTCTCATAGTATGCGAAACTAATATCCTACATCGCATAAAAAATTTAATCCATTGCGTACAGCGTACTTAATACTTTAATAAATAATGCATTACTTGAGAGACTTTTCTAAGTTTCAATACAATCTGTGTAGATACATACGATGTTTCCATATACCTTTCCTAAAATGATTCATAAAAAAATATAGGAAAAGCTATTAATTTGCCTGGTTGTAGAAGGGAATTTAGTAATGTTCATTTGGGCGTGTGTTACTTCTATAGTGAAGCGTATTAATGAATACAAAAAAACATTGAAATGTACTGAAAATGGCGGTGATAAGTCCATTGATCGAGTCAAAGTAAGCCAATAAAGCTTACTCCATACAATTACACACGTATTATGTACAAATTATTTGGATATCTCAAATATACTTGTGTATATTAAGTGAAAGTCTTTTCGGAAAGAATATAAAGTGAAAAAAAAAGTGACGGAGAAGTAATACTTAATAATTAAAACGTCTACAAATAATATAATTAATTTATGGAGACAGAATAACTTTATAGTTAAAATTAATAAGATTAATTATCAGTACTATTAATTCAAGAAATAAAAGTACCTACTACGTACATGTTATGGCACCATTCGCTAGTACAGTCAAGCGCAAAATTGTTAATTCATAGATCTACATTCTAATAAGTCATAAATATTATATATCACATTAAGCTAATGTCAGTTCAGTCAAGTTACGGACTACTTAAATCCACAAAACGGTTTGTATAGAGAAAGCAGATTCCAGAACGTATATCTCAAGCTATTTTTTCAGAAATTATATGCATTTTTAAATTACTTTAAATTTAAAGTAACTGGCGTTACTATTCGCACTAATATACTTTTGATACGTTAAATCTATTCGGTATAAATCTACTGAAATTAACAGTGTTTTATTAGAAGTTTGAGCTTTAGGACTCTTCAGTTTGAAAAGATTTTAAAATTAATTTGTAAGACGAAGAAGTTTTTCAATATATTTTTTAGGACTTTATTTCATACAATTTATTACCTAGTAATGCAATATTAATACATAGTGCGTATAGGTTACAAAAAGTTATGACAAGTCGAATTATTTTTTATCTTTTCCTGGTACATTACATTATGATAACATTTTTTTTATATTTGGCAGTAAAAAAACTTACGTTATTTCGTATGCACATTTTATATAATTTAAGAAATTAGTAGTTACTTAGCTCTATGGTTTATTGTTATCATTTAGCACTATGGATACAGTTTAAACGACGTAAAAAAATTTGACGATTTTTATTTTTACATCTGTCAAATAAACCCACGTTAGAATTACTTTTAGATGTCTTTATTTATACTTCAAAATGAATCATACATAATTACTAAATGTTTAAGTAATAGAACCAGTAGATCATTTTGAATTTAAACTGAAATATATAGATTTTAGAGTAGCATTTTACTTGTTATGGTTGGTCACAAGTGGATTATATCATCGCATGGGATATATTTGTAATATGATATATAAATTTTATCGCACAAGTTTATTCCATCTATAAAATAAAACTCAAAAATCCTGGAATCTACAGTCTTTACACACAAACCAGCAGTATTATTATCTACTTTTTTTTAAATCAAAACGCGTAAATTTCAATGCCAATTAATCGGAATCTGATATGTTCCTATAAACTAAAGTTTTTCATTCTTTTTTCATAAATAGACAATAATACCTTTGAAGTTATTTACACATGAACATATAACATTTTTCTTCCATGAAAAATTGTATACAAATGTTGACCCTACATCCCAATTATTATTATATTTTCCTCCACGCTTACGCAGATATTTCATGTATACTCTAGGTTACTACAGTTAAGTGATAATTTTAAATTATTTAACAAAGAAAAACTGTAACATAATATAGTCTATATTATTCTCCAATTTGTGGAGTTCCTACTTATCGAGAGGTATACACAGAATCCATAATTTCTCTGTTATCAATCTATTCCAATATTAAAAAATAACGTAAAATTACACTCCACAGATTAACAATTATTTAGCTTTATAATGCCAGTTAAATGAAGTAAAATAATGTGTTCTTTTATATAAACTCTATGGTTTATGTTGTTTTACGATATAGTTATATTATGTTTCAGTGAAATGAATATAGTCCGCGTCAAACTTTTTAACCACTCTGAAGTAGATGCGCAGAACACAAATTTAGGTACCCAAGGGGCCGCAGATAAGGAAAAAGAGGAGCAAGGTCACCCGCGCACGTACCTCGCCCCCTATTGCATCCACGTTGACACATATCTCCTGTCAATACTAGTTGCAGTACAGTCGCAATCAGAATAGTTTCCTTGTTGTTAAATCCGTGTTATTACTATTTTCGTTCTTTTCTTTTTCTAGTTTATATTTGTTATTATTAGAAGACCCATCCACTTCGAAAAATGATGTTTCTATGAAGGGCGTTGTTTATTACAAATTATTTATTTATTATGAATGTATTTTATTTACAATAACACATATATGCTATAAGATATATACCCCAGATAGAAACAAATCAAATAAAATCCAAATAACCAATATATGTTATTTGGATTTAATTACAACTGAGAAATACATGATGTGGCGAAGTGTTAATATTCTAGCTTTGTTTAGTATTATATTGTTCGGATACTATTGTCCATTTCTAGGTTTTACTGTTGTTTTATTACATCAGTAATGATTTAATTTTCATTATCTGTTCAATTTTATCTCTAATCTTTTGCTTTATTCTAAATGTATAATAAAGATTAATGACTTTCAATGTTAAATTCCTATATTAATATTTTGATTTTTTTTTTGTATTTACTTCTTGACTGTACTATGCGCAAAGCCGAATTCAAAGCTATATTCAGAGCGGCCAAAACATTTGACTCGGACTATAAATACATTTTTTTACGTGGACTCCCCATCATAGCCCGTGTCTATTCCTAATTATAATTTGTGACTGTGATTAATACACATATTTACTCCTACCATAAAACAATTCGAATATAGAAAACCGACAGTTTATATTATTTCTGGATTTTAGATACCGATTATCTATAAAATGCAGATTAAGCGAATTTATGACATATCTGTATGCCGGTTACAGAGTAAAATTGAAACGCAGATAATGCAATAATTATACGCTCGTGTGTATTTAACTTCAAATAAACACTTTTCAACGTCAATATCCATCCACAGAGTAAAATTTCAAAACATTTTATTTAATAATACAAGTGAAACAAGAGACAAACAGCGAGGTAGATTGAAAATAACGTTTGTTCTGTCGACTATTATAAATCGCGATTATAAATCATTAGACATACACATTTTTTTTATTCACTAGAAACGACACGCTTCACGTATAGTTTGTTTAAAATTATAATATACGTTCATGATAAATACAACAAATTATTAATCAGATAGTTCATAGCAGCGCTGAGAATATGCAAAGCATGAAGAATTTTCTAAACACATAAATATTAAACCTGGATTTAACATTATTATTTTCCATTGTGTTTTATTTGATTAAATATATAAAAAAGAATGACATATATTTTTAATATAGTATGGCTTAAAGTACCGCTATAGTGAAGGAACTACCAGTATTATTATTACATACATATAAACAGTTTGAAATGTATTTAGTTAAAAACTCTTTGAGTGGTGTTAAGAGAATCGTCATTTTCATAATATTATTTCATTACCATAGACAAATATTACAATATTACATTAAAGCTTAGGACTAACAAATTCGTGAACGACTTCGCAGGGAACATCAAATAAGATAACCATCAATCAAGACCTAATCTATGCACTAATATCACGAGAGAACATGACTGGTTTTTTTTTGACATCAACATTTTCAAAAATCATACCTTTTTGTGTTGAAAATTAACTTAACACTCGACAGACACGATTATTAAACATTAAATATATAATACGCTTACACGAGGTTTTTCATGATTACCATTTGAATTTATTAAATTTACGAGACGTCGCATTCATATTCCAAAACAGTCTTGTGATAGAAGAGAAGATATCTGTAAAAGAAATTACCAAATTAATAAAGGAAAATCATATAAATTAAATAAATGGGTAAAAAACAACATATACCAGGTAAATGTTTAAAGGGTGATACCCTTCTATCAAGGGGTGGTTCATGGTCACATTTAACATATAATATAATAATATCAAAACAATACTAATAAACAACAAAGAGAACCGTAGTTAAAGTTTGTTCTAAAACTTTTTAAAGTATGGGAACGATACTTGTAAACGTAAAAAAATCACATCTAGCTTTAATGAACAAAATTCAAGGAGCGCTTTTCAAGGTTAATCATTACGTAATTGCTTATCATAAGAACACCTTACGTTGTACAAAGGGAAGAAGGACGCGAACAGCCCGGAGCACGCGACAAGGCGTGATTCATTTATTACACCAGTTCGTTTTGCGTAAATCACCTGATGTTGAGTGTATATCAGTTTTGCGTTTCTCCAAATAATTTGGTCAAATATTAAGCACCTATTTTTTTTATTGATTTATATCGAGAAGCAAGTAATGAGTAATCTGTGAGAGTATTGCAACTATTTAACCAGTCATGCTGTATAAAGTAAAAACTGACAGAAATATCAACGCACAGCACAAACTAGTCGAAAATTTTGGTTTCTTTTACAATGTCGATGAGAAAGCACTTAGGAAAGATTTTTTGAAATTTACCCCTTAAATTGGCAAAAAAGAGAATTAAAGTTTTTTTTAATCTGTCATTTTTAGCTTATATCTATTAAAATTTAAGCAATTCAGAAGCATGTATTTAAAATCGGCGTGTCGTTCTAAAGTTACCACTTAGAAGTTATGAATATTAAATACAGTTATTGTCGCACACAATTTCTGAATAAATACCTGATATTCATGAAGAGTAAATTGAATAAAAAAATATTAATACGTTAAATTTTTTTAGATAATATCGCTTTTGCTTCTAGAAGACTCAAATTGAACTATACGGCTAAACGCTATATATAATATACACACATACGCTCACCTTTTCCATACATCTTTTTTTAAATACAACAAAAGTTTAAAGTATAGAAACCAAGAGTATAAAAATATGCAGAAAAAATCTCAATTTTCCGAATATGCTATAATGTATATTTTTATTAGTCACTTAGTACATTAGGTTCCACAAGGACAAAGTTGCGGGCACAGCTAGTACTAAATAAAGGTTATTGAGTAAAACTATTATTATTTATTAAAACATACCCTTCGCTGTCTAAAACCTCCCGTAGCGATGCACGAGTGATCATGTGATCATCACATTTGAACCAGCTTCCCTTCATCTGACGCACGTAAGCAGTGTAGTGTCCGGCGTCGAGCGAACCCAGGTGATTGACTACAGCGAAAAGCGAATAACGATTATCCTCGAATATTCCATCCGGTGCATTATTGTTATCCGTTGCACCAACATCCACAGTCCGACGGTGAGTCGACATGAACGGTGTCATATCCAGTTCAGCAGGAAACGATACAAATGCTGAGATCTTGCGATCGATCTGAGAGGAATGCTCGAAGCGTTTCAGGTGGAAACTTGCCACTATGGGGAGAGTTTCAAGAGTTAACTGCTTAGTCGATTCTCTATAAGCCCGACAATTGGAACATTTTATTTTGGCTCCGGAGCCGAGGTGCTCGGCCCTTGTGAAACGTTCCAGACAGGCCTGCAGAGACCCAGGTCCGGCCACGTCAAGGCTGATGTCCCAGAAAGGATCTATGGTTGTCGAGACACCAGAACAAGATGTGCAAACTACATCACTCTGTAGGCCTCCGGTAAAGATTTGATCAATTATACAGTTGCAGCGGCCGTTTTCTTTTTTTTCTGTATCTTCTACTCCATTTATGCAATGCCTGTAATGAATTAATAGATGTCTTATACATTATTTTAAATGTTAAAGTATATAAGTCCTATTTCAAAATGAGATAAATCCAATTTTGTCCTTTCCAAATATTATACGTTATTTTTCAAGATCTTCAAATATTGTGCATGTAAATTATGAAGATCGTAAAAAAAACTAAAAACCTTATGGACGGTACAATTTGAACTTCGCTCCCAGTGTATAAAATATGGAAATCTTAAAAAAGTAAACATGTTATATGCACAATTAAAATTGGATTTAACTCATTTTGAAATGTAATGACACATATTATTTAAGCATGATATCTATTGTATTTGTCCTTGGATATATTACACTGGCCTAATCTGGAAGAGCAAAATTATACAATTTTTTACTAGTACTTTTAATATTACCTATAAAGTGACTCTCCCATGACTAACTTGACACTGGCAGAATTCGTATCTATGAGACGTCATTATTTAAATGTTGAAGTTGAAGCGATATTGCTACAAGAAGCAGTGTGACACTATTCTTTCCATAATCAAAGCAGGAAGAGGTTACTAAACTTAAATAGCCACCATTCATAAAAAAAAATTGTACAAAAAATATCTGTTCGAATTAACTGAAGGATTACATAATTTCAGTATATCACATAATGATATACCAATCTTCATTATAAATAAAAAAGTATATAATAGTAATTTTTAATATAACTAATCACTTAAGATTCTGATGGATGAATGATCCTTATAATAAAAATTTAAACATTTACAACAGGCAATTACTTTGTAACTCCAACAGTCATAATTACGTAACCAATGAGTAGTTATGTATGTAATGACATCATGTATTATTATTCATTTGTTATTGTTATGACACTGTCAAATAAACTCTAACCTACAAAAAATAATTATTAATCAATACATTTTATAATACAGAAGTAGAGAGAATCAATTGACCAGAGTTAATTTAATTTTAGTTTCTCTCTAAAGCACTATAAGTTATGTAAGCTTTTTATATTCACAAGTATATTTTTTATTATTGATTTAAATTGTTACCTGGTATTTGTTATAAGCACCAAATAAATGTCGATACCATAGTCAGGGATATAGTATGTGCATCTCTTATTTTATTTAAATTATAATAATTATTATTGTTACTAACTATAATTGAATATTTTGTTACCATGATTTGAATTAAGTGTTAGGTTAGTGTAGGTACAATTTATTTAATACTTTCTGATACAATATTTTGATCATGATTAAAACCACAGACATCATAGTATATTTATCTCCCTTTAATATTACTAAACTACATTAGTATATAAATGTTTACTGCTACTTTCATGGACTATTTATAATGCAAATGTCTAGTTAATATATGCAATAATGTTACCTGTGTAAAACATCCAAGGTGGCAATAAAGAATTCATGAGCATCTTGTTGTTCATACCCAGCTAAATGACGTGCATGAGTCCAAATTAAATGTAAAAGACGATGCAGCGTCAAAGGTGTCTTAGCTCCTGAATAGAACTCCTATAAATTAGAGAGTGTGTTACTAATTAAAATTACTGTTTGTCATTCCTGTATTTTAGATGTAATTGTATCACCATCATTTATATATACAAAAAATAACTAACAAACATATTAACGTACACACCAAACTATTGGGCCTAATGAAGAGTTTTTGGAAGATCAACGCAGAAGGTGATGAAAACAAAAGGATAACAGTTTGTATAGAAATCTGACATTTTTCTCTTACTAAGTGTCTTAGTTATTCTTTTATATAGATATAAAGTACAGAGTCGAAAACAATGACTGCATAGAAAACACCTGAAATTGAATGTGAAAACGTGTAAAATTGTGGACCAAAAAAATTGTTCTAAACAAAAAAATGTAATTTGTTGTTATCCATATAAACTTGTGATTCCCACCAGAAGAATATTGCTTCAAATATTTAAATTAGTCAAATGAACTTCTCCTATCTGTATCAGCTCCTGGCTAGATATAGATGGATGATCTGTATAAAGATTTAATAGAGAAACAATATGAATTACGAGTCCCATAAATTATTCCACTGTCAAACCATTTCCATTTTTCATATTTAAAATAATATTCTATGAATATGATAAATTTCTTTAAATATATTACATAATTCGGCATAATTAAATTTAGGTACAGTAGATTTTATTAATGACGACCTCGGTTGTATCGACTTTTTGGTTATAGTGACGTCAAACTTACGTCCTTTGAATTTAAAGCATACCTTCGTAAGAAATTCATTCGGTAATAGCGACTTTGGATATAGCGTCAATTTCGGGTATAGGGACTTGTTTTTATGAACCATTTATGACAGATTCCCAGAAATCCTTTAGGGATATTACTATTGAGTCGACAAATGCACAAAAACTTATCCATAAAACTATGAAACTTTCTTATCCTTTGGTTACATTCACAGATGGTCAAGCAGTCCTCTACTCAGCACATGTACGAAGTTAATCTTATGAATCAGTTACGTAGCAATATCCAATTTCAGCTATAACACGTTTTTTTAAATAACACCAGTGTATACCATATTTAAATAAATGATAAGTAAATACATATGTACATGACTTTTTATTATTTCGAACATAGGACCTCCAGATATAGCGACGACATTAAAGTGCCTCCTCCGCCATCGTTATAACCGTAATTCACTGTATTTTGATTAACTATTTATTCTAAATATAAAATTATCATACCTGAAATAATTTGGAGACTTCACAGACAAGACATTTCCCAGATCCTTGTGATTTACATTTGTGTTTCTCTCCAAGAAAATAGTCCCTCAGTAAAGGAGTATGGATTAAGGTCTGAATAAAAATAAAATCTTGTTTAATATGATGATAAAGAAAAGATCATAATAAAACTATTGCCTCACTTGATAAGTATTTCCTACAATAATTTTCAAAAGATATCATTTAATAACAAAAAATACATGGAAAACATTTTCAAAATAATAAAATATTTTCATCTACAAAGGTTGTATATGTAACTATTATTAGCTGTCGAGTTGAAATATACAAATATTAATGTCACGCAATAAGTAAACTATTCTTAAGAATTATTTATTTATCCTACAATTTAGAATTCACTATGACCATCATTCAAACTGCTTAATCATTACAAAATTGCTTTTATTAACCTACTTTAAACTTAGACAAGGATTCAAATCACATTATAAATGATAATGAATTTAAACATTTCCTGTACTACATTTTAATACCAAATTAGCTTACTTGAACAATGCAATTCATGAAGCAAGTAGATCCAAGGTTCTGCAGACCTCGGAGGCCAATAGTGGTATGTGGACTGATAAGACGGCGTTTACGCAAACGTCGGAGAGCCATGGCATCATTGTTGTTAGGTATCCATGGCATAAATGGCACACTGATTCCCAAGGATCTGAAAATATTTGTTTAAAAGATTAAGTGTAAGTATATTAATACTTCAAATAGTCAAGTATAGTTACATAAATAAATAATATTCACATGCATAAATCATTATGTAATGCATTGAGAAACCAGATTCCAAATAAATAACCCTTCCTTTAAGTAGCAAAATTGTCCAAAATACGATTTAAAAGTGGTAAAATACATGGTGGATTCCAATGCAACAAACAACACTGGCACACCTATTTATGCAGCAAAGAATCTGTGCTAAGTTCTTGTTTGAAGGATCTAGTTATAGACGGTGTATGAACTCAGTATTTAGAAGTAGTAACCTATTACTACTGGCCTTATTTGTTGCATATATACATAGTGCAGTGATCATTTAACAATAGATGTACTATGTCTGTATGATAATTCATACAACAAAGAAACAGTAAAGTGCATGACTTATATTCAATATCACAATACATTCTGTTATACCTTAGAAATATAAGTAATAATAATATTAACACTGGAAAGGCTTATTGACTAACATACCAAGGCTGCCAATGGCTCATTAGTGGATTAGTCAAAACACTTTGTTTATTGCAGCTATCAGTAACAACTATGCAGAAAATGATTGTAATTGTTTTGATGTCATGTATGGACCATGCATTTGATGTTCCGAGTAGAAACAGTGAAATAACATCAAATCAACTACTTAACTTATCTACTGTCGATATTGTCAAGAATTTCTACTTAAATTTAAACTTTTACACATCAATCACATTTGCAATATTGTCATCAATACCTAAATAAAATAAAAAAACAAAAAGTATGTATAAAATATTAAAGTAAAACATACTTGGCTTCCTTTAATCTATGGTTCATGGCAATCTCTGTAAATTCCCTATCATATATGTAATCTTGGCATTGAGCACAAAATACATTTCCATAGCTAAGATCAACATACAGAAAATGTTTTTTAGATTTAGAATGGTCTTGAATGTGCCCAGCATAACAAGCAAAGTAAATGCAGTGAAGACAGGAATGAATCCGTGGTCCTGGCTGTCCACAAGTAAAGCAAAGGCATGACGTAGCCTGAAACATCAAAATTTAAGTGGTCATTTTTAAAACTTACAATTTATCATTACATGGTATAAAACTAAGTCCCCTACCCCATCTTTCTGTTTGTCTGTTTGTGGTAAACTCAAAAACTACTAAACGGATTTTCATGCTGGTTGCACCAGTGGTTAGAGGGATTCATTAGGAAGGTTTTGGTATATAATTTGTCAAGGATTTTTTAATAATCAGGGCGGGACAACATCTGCCGGGCCGGCTAGTAATTAATAATTTGATGAATAGTTTTAATAGTTATTCAATAAAATTGTAATTTACTTTATATATTTCTCTTACAATTGTAATGCTCACAATTGTAAATTATCAGAAAAACTTTTTTTAAATCCCTTTACACCAGAAATATACAATATATTGTATTTTCAAGAATGAATTAGGATGTCTTGCACTACCATATTTCATATATAAAAATATATTGATGTGAAAGATTCCATACAAAAGCTCAGTCTTTCACTTAAATGACCTAGTATTGGAATGGACTAAAATAGTCATTAATCAATACTGTCATGTTATGAAATTACTTTACAGCCGAATATTATCGGTATTTATAATTTATACTAAAAGTTTTCACTGATCTTTTTATAGTATACTGAATACTAAGATTATTTTATTCAAAACGCATTACTCATTTACGCATTATATATCAAACGCGAACAGCTGTTATGAGGTCAAAGATCACTAATCAGCTGATTATCATTGCGACTTAGTAATGATAGAAATAAAGAGATTTTTATTAAACATTTCAGAAGAACAAATTGTGTGTAGTAAACAGGAAAATGATAATATACTACTTACTACCTATGGTATTTTGCGTCGCATCTAAAGGTCACAAAGGCAAACGAGATTTCAAATCTTTTATACCCTACATCTGATATAATTGCACTTACCTTGTACCTTCTAGCTTCGAACGATGTACATGACACGAAAAATGCATGTACAACTTTGTAAGGATTAGTACCTTTGGCGGCCTTAAAATTATTCAAGTGTATGCACCCATTGTCATTCATAGTTTTACTTGTAAAATAAACCGGCTAAGCAATTTTATCTCATTTATAAACAATAAAGAATTTTTAGAAAACTATAATAGATACAGTCGGTAAATTATATAATGGTGAAAGAAAAAAAAAACACAAAGGGACCAATGCGAACTCCAAAAATCAGTTAAAATATTCAATAGTAGTAAAATAAAGCAGCAATGGGGGCGTGTTCTTGTAAATCTTGTACAACAAAATACGCAACCAACGCAGGATGAGGCGCAGCTGACTACAGCAACAGTGCTGCCAGATATGAAATTCTACTTATCTGTTTTATATGTAGGTAATTCTATATGTATTAATTAAATCTAAATTTGGTTTTCATATTTTAGAATACTTTTTTATATTTATTTTTGGAAAGCAATCTTCTAGTGAATTATTACTACCGTAGTCGAGTAGGTAATGGTATTACAAGTCTCTTGCGATCATTTCAATGAACTGATAAGATGGTGGCCCTCTTGTTAAAAACTTTCCGGGGAGTTTTTGTGGCAAGTCAGAGACCATACTCTGTGGTATTATTTCCCATCCCCTTCACTTGTACACAATAACCAAACTATGTCAGATAAAACATCACCAGATAAAATATAAAATCCATGACATCCCAAGATAGCCATAAATTTTATGCAATAACCCCAATGGCAACAGCAAAATAGTGTAGATGAAATTATTTATAGATCAGCATATTTACATTATCTTTTATTAGATAAAAAATCTTCATATGCACACCTATTTCATTTATTTATAAAAGCGCTTTTGGTTTTTATATTTCAATACGATTTCTAGAGCCTTCTGGCTCCCAACGGATCTCTAAAGGTAGTGAACCTATCGTATTATGATCGAAATAGGTTATCATTACATTTCTTAGGAGTACATATATAATTTTCTACTATATTAGATAATGAGCGCTGTTTGAAAATTAATTACAGTACTATTAGTATTATTAAATATACAAAAATCTAATGCAACAGAATTAGTAGCACATTACATTATTTGAAACTAGTATTTAAAAGCGATGATAGCTTATTTGATAGTGTGTTCGGCCATTACGTCGATCGATCAAATCCTTGCAACCGAGTCGGTGAAGGAAAACATCACGGAATAAAGGAAAACATTGAGATATTGTAGATTGTACAGCCACGCTGAAACTATTACTGGTGTCATCATGAAAGGGCCGGCTCGTTCAGGATAGTACCACCCTATCACAGAAAACCAACGTGAAATCTAGTGCTTGCATTGTTGCATATCGTTATTTAACATCAAATGAGCTTGTGGTCAAACGCTAAAAGCTATAAGCATTTCAAAATTGTATGTGTTTCTATGTTAATAACGGCCAAGCGTCTACAAAGTAAAATTACTCCTGGAGACTTTAAATTTCTTCGTTTTATATTTTGTTTCTAAACGGTGGTTAAATTTATACTACTTTGTTTCATAAATTGAATAGTACCTTACTAATTAACTTATCATTGAGAATAAATTATATTTACAAAAACAAGAACTGTTAACATTGTTTAAAATATTATAGTAATATGCAAACAAAACTGCCAGTGTACTTACTAGCCATAGAATATATAGTAATACTCCTAGCGAGAGGTACCAGGTGGAAAATTGGATATTTTTTTTTAATATTTTTATTCCAGAAACACGATATAAAATAAAATTTGTATTTGATTTACAGTCCTATATACACACAATTAACATTATTATACAGAAGAGCTAAATGCTCAAATGTATTATTTTTATTTAAAGATGTACGTGGCTTGTATATTATTTGTTACTTATCTTGGTTTTTTCAGTTTAAAGATGAGATTTTGTCTCACATAATATATTGTATAAATATTTACGGCAACGTCAAAAGGTAATTTTTAAAAGTGGATGGATCACCGACAATTATTACATACCACAAATATAATATAACAATTATGTTTTTGTTAGCAAATTTATGTGACAGATTAAATTAAAATGTAGGATAAAAAAGATACAATATTATAAATCAAAATAATCATTTGTCAAGTCTGTACAAAACTGTCTACGGTTGAAAACGTAGGTTGTGAATGTAAATAAATATGGCCACCCGTTACTTGACAACGATGTAAACTTTTGTTTACTGTTTTTAAAATATATAAAGAAATGTTAAGTGAATTTGAAAATTTGTCCCTTGGAGGAAACAATGCTGCAAGTAATCACGGTGATCCTTTCACTCACACAGGTTCGTGAATCGTACAACAATTAGTGATTTTGTAGACGTAGAACAAGTTTTTCAATTATGATGACCTCAATGGCTAGGATTATACTAGACACTGATGGATTTTATGGGCACGGTACGGTTATTTACAGAGTTGACACCGGAGCAGCAAAAGACATTGATTGACATACGACGTAGGAAAACAGAGTTACTGCTGGAAATTCAGGTAAGTCCTAATCTAATCAATCAAGTTGGCTTCACCTGTTATCTTGCAATTACCTCACCTTATAAGCGTTTAATATACTTTATACACATCTGTAAACGTGATACAATAATATAATAGTACTTTTTAGTTGAAAACAGTATACTTTGTTTGGATAAAAGGAGAATTTTGTGTGAAGGTCATGAGTTTATTTCATTGTCAAATAAATATTACGACTTTGGAATTAAAGTAAAATAAATAAACAGATACTTTGACCTAGATAAATTATATATTAGAATAATTAATATATATTTTAATATAAATATATTATTTACAAAATAAATTTGTATATAATAATGACATGATAAGTCACGCTGGTCTAATGTTTTGACTGGTGGAATATTATTTAGATGTCTGCAGGTTCGAACCCCTGTATATAACAACAAAATTTTCAGAACTCGCATATGTTTACTAATTGAAATTGGTAACACTAACGGCTAATGGTGAAGGAAAACGTCGTGAGGAAACTGGAACTTGAGAAATGTTTATGTAGTACTACTTACTATATGTGGAAAAATATAGAACTATGGATTTCTCAGACTTTCAAATTGCCAATACCTTTGGGTAGAGGCCTATGACACTACAGTGGGCCTCTTACAGGCTGATAATGAGTATGTAAGATGTAAGCAAGCAGCAAATCAGTGATAGCATGTTCAAATGTCACGTCGATAAAGATAGGTCTGATCCTTACTGTGATATGAAACATTTAGTGGAAGAAAACATAAAGATGAAAGTATAACATGTTTTTTCTTTTGATTAATTGGACAGTTATCATATTCATGCACTTATAGGTGTGTTCTAGTAGCAAAATTTAAGAGTGAGTCCCCTATATGTCTAGAGTGTTACCATTTTGGCAACATCAAAAGTTTAAAAGTCCAGAATAAACATTCTTGATCTTTAATCCCCATATAATATAATGAGTATGTATATATTGATCCAGAACAAAGATTCCGGCTGATTGCGGTATCTCAAAAACATCACCGGTTGTTACGACTATCGGTTTTTACAACTAAATACGAGTAGCTCCTTTGATGTTGTTATAAGAGATTTTAACTGTAATTAGTATTATTAAAATGCCATTAAAAATATATAATGAATGTGATATTTTATATGATCACTCTGCCTGCACGGCAATTCTCTTATCATTAGATAGTATAAAACAAAGTCCCCTACCGCGTCTGTCCGTCTGTTTGTTCGTGATAAACTCAAAAACTACAGAACAGATTTTTATGCGGTTTTCAACAATGGATTAAATGATTCTTGAGGAAGGTGTTAGTATATAATTTGTCTAGGATTTTTTCATAATCAGAGTGGAACAACGTCTGCCGGAAATGGAATTAACTTTTATTAAGTAGTTGGAAAATCAGTGTTAATCCATATTTGTTTTATTTTTTGTTCATTCATGTATACATGCTACAATTAAGTTAAATGAAGTGTATGTTACATGAGTTCCATTTACTCTCTCTGTTCTTACCTACTTTTTGGTAGGCTAAATGATACTTATCACAATAACTAGAACATTGTGAGGTGTAAAGCGTTTTCTAAATTTTATTGGTTTCTCATCAGTTACAGTATTCGATTCTTCACTGCAAAAGTGGTAGACAGCTCCAAAAGGCTTTAATTAAAAAAAAAAACATTCTTTACCAACTTTAAAAGTGATATGTGTGAAAGCTGTATGTCTACATAATAAGAGTATGCATAATATTAAATTAAACTATATCTAGGATTTAACTTTTTATTATAAAACTAGCAAGAATGGAGTGTGGGGTTGGTTATACTTGTTATGGTGACTTTTTGATAGGTTCTATGTTTATTATTCATATTTTAATTAAATTTTTATACACATAAAATATGCTAAATGATTCCCTTAATGTATTTGATATTTAGCAAGGTACTCTTTGGAATTCATGTAATAATAAGTTTGTATTTCATTGGTGAAAACTGTAGTAAATCTGCTAATGATTGATTTCTTAGTAACATTATTTAGTGGAACAATACACAATTATCTATTTCGTGTCATGGTGATTAAGTCATTACCTGTCTTCAAACATTTGTCTAGAAATTAGAGATTATTGCATTGTTAAATTCTTTATATTGAGGTAACATTAGATATATTTCTTTCTCCATGTCGAAAATATCCAAATATTAACCAAATTTGCAAATGTCATATGTATGAAACTATGTGTGTATTATGTAGGGATAACGAGAATTGTACAGAATTATGTGTTTATCTGACTTTTAATATTAAGCACATATAGGCACCCTCATCAAAATCCTTGGGGAGCGGCACGACGCGGCAATGTTTCATTCAATACGCTCTGACGTAAAGTCGTCGAATATCAATGTACAAGCTCGGGTTGGGTTTACTATACTGCTTGTACTTTGTAGTATAGTAACCACTATAAAGCCAGTATGAGACCGAGCGTCGCTTCGTAGTGACGTATCGTTTGTCGACGCTCTCGCAATTTTTGTCAATACATTCACTTGACGGTTTTAGTATTGTGACAAATTAGGCTTTATTGAAATACAGTGTGCAGTGAATTTATCGTTTTTTTTTCATCAAGAAGTGTGGTATCGTGTATGACTCGTAAGTTTCGATGTTGTAAGGGGAATAATATGTGGAAAATGATTACAAATACGACGTCGGTTGCTGCGGAAATATTTATTTTTCAAGTTAATTTATAAATTATAAGTAAAATGAAACAGAATATTATTATCCTTCGTACATTGACTAGGAGTCCGTTTATTATGGCAGTTTCGATTTATATCTATAAAACAAGAAACAATGTATAACAGATTTAATTACGACAAATTAAGCTTGGATAATGGGTAAATCCATAATGTATATAATGGGTAAATCCATAATGTATAATTTGCAAAAGATATGTTTAATGTTTAATTAAAATCCTTTCTTTTTCGGAACATACAATTTATTTATTGTAATGGAAAACGTTTTGTTTTGTCATTATTTGTAATATTTGAGAATCGATTAAGTACATTTATTTATTCGTAGTACGATTAACGTTTTCTCAACACGCGGACTCAGTGGTCTTTTAGCTTTGCTCTTTATCTTATTGTTAATTTGATTCGATAAGTAAATGTGTAGATAAATATTATTATTCCCATATGAGTGTTTCATTAAATTTAATTTTATTTCGAAGTCTATGAGGTCACGTTATTCAATGTTTATGACGTCATGTTATAATATTAATTTACCTTACTTGAAATAAGGAAGATTCCTTAACATAATATGGTTTATGGGATTTTGCCGTTCATCAAACAATGTGAGAATAAAAGATTTCAATCAGTTTTGTTATGAGTCGTATGTCGATATCAAACGGACAATGACGACGATTCATAGGTTTTATCATGTTTCCTATGCCACATCCGTAACTCGACCGGCTGCTGGTTTCGATAACAGTATTGTAAAATATACGCACTTTATTGCGGAAAATGTGTGCTCAATTGTCAATATAGGTATATTGTATGAAACATTTAACAGAACAGTGGTCTATTGCATGGCACTTTATTTTACTTTAAGAACATTGCTAAACTTGTTACTTTAATCAGGGCGATAAATTATCGTAAAAATCTACGGAAATTTAAACGTGAATAAAATAACGTACATATTGTGATATATTCATCTTTAAAGCGGTAATATGGATACATAGGTGTGCAGAGTTGGCCTTGTTATAGTTGTGCAAAAAGATTAGGCGACATATCTGTAACATATAGGTATATTAGTAACTGTCACGGTGCCAAACACCGGTGGCGCCCGCTACTATATTCAGTCGAGTGTGTTCCTTAGTGGGAAGTGTATGGCGCGCAATGTGTTTGCATGTTCGGCTGCTCTGCGGCGCGCTGTGGTGGCCACTGTTGATGCGTTGCGCTCGCGCAGCGCGTTACACCTTCGACGACGACTATGATCAGGTGTGTCATTGACGACGCTTTCTTTACAAACTGCATCCAAATGCGTATGTTGTGTAGCTTCAAATGCTCTACTTTAGTTGTTAGGATCGCAGCGGCCGGCGATGCGTATTTATTCACTTTTCCACTTTATTTGCTTTATTTTAATTTAGCGATTTAGTTTTTAATTTGTTTTCGGCTTTGTAGGTAACGCGTGGCTGTTAGCTTCACTAATATTGAGTGTTTTCGTGTGGTCGAGGTCCGCGCGCGTTTCTATGTGATGTGTGCTGTGCAGTAGTACTTGTGAAGTAATGTTTATCAAAGCTGGTCAAGGTGAACCCGAACAAGAGCGTCGTGGATCTGTATCTAATTGGTTCTCGTCGCTAAGACGGGGTGCCGGTCGACGTAAACGTGAAGAGGTCACCGTACCATCGGGTTACGGTTCGCTGGGCCGCCGGAAAGACGGCACGCAACCGCGTGGAAAGACCAGATCGGCTTGGGACCTTACAACAGTTTCAAGACTGGTCTGTATTTTAAACATTTACTTTAATATTGTACGTCGCTGTATAACACTGGAGACCAAATTTGGCGTAAATCCAAATACCCTGGATCGATAACCCTCGCCATTTCTGTTAGCAATGAAGACTGCGTACGATTTACGGATTTTTTACTTATTTTGTATGTATTTGTTATTTTGCGCACTACCTATTTGGTTTTGTTGTTGGTTTTATCTTTGACACAGTTGTTGTCGGTGCCGTTATCAGACTGTTAAATTGAAGCGCAAATAAATACTTACTAAAATTTTACGGTATTTATCTAAATTATCTAGTTAATGTATATTTACAAAAAAAAAACATGTAATAACTACAATATAAACGATGATTTCTACTTTAGACCGTAATTGATTATCTGTTAATCTAATCGTAGTTTGCATCGTCACCGATGGCGAAAGAAGATGATTCATAGTCGACAAACTATATCTAATTTATTGATTTTACGCAATAGATCGTATATGACGTGTAATATTAAAGTTCACTATTTATTATTACTTTCCGGAAAGATATTTAAGTAATTGATATTACATTTACTATATTAAGTAAATTGAACAAACAACCTTTTTGTTTTCCCTTATCGTACATCAATGTTTAAAATATGATTCACACAATATTTTATTAGGACAGGTTCCACATCTGTATTTGTATTTACTGTCATTGTTAGCGGTTATTGCTCCAGAACTAAACTTAGTGTGTGCTTTTACTGTTCAAGGGGGAGCATAACTTACTACTAATTATGGACACAGTAATATAATCACAATGTTGTGGGGGTCGCATGTACTGCTTTACTTGTATGTTTGTTTAGCGAATGTGTGCAGATTTTGTAAAGAATAATCGTAATTGATTGATCGCCTGTGGCCGAATTTGAACCAGTTTTTTGTTAACGGAATTTAATTTTTTACATAATTAATTGGGACGTATCTTTATGCAAATTGTTAATCATTACCGTAATGCTACGAGGAAAAGAGTGGGAAGGGGCACCGAAAAGGCAAATTACAATAAATAATACAACTTAGTTCCAGGAGATATAATGATTGAAAACTTCAGTATGATGTATATCTCTCGTGGATAGTCTGCGATCTTTCCCTGAATATAACCTTGTGCGCTATTTGGAAACGTATAATATCAAACGAACGAAAGATCGAACAGTACTTGACGCGACATGTAATTAATTGACCATGCATAAAAACTCGTTGCTATCATTAAATTCCTCGTAATTACGAATACTGTTGAAATAATCATTGGATTTCCTTTTTTTTTTTTGCGAAATACATTATTACGCTATGTATAATGTTGTTTGAGGGTTATTTTTATCGGATTCATTATAAAGTCTGCTTATCATCTGGGAAATCCGTAAACTTTGCCAATTATTTTGTTTTAAAATAGCAACAACTGATTGAGCGTTTGTTTTTTATTTGTATGCCACGTAATTTCAACATGTTGGACTAAGTGCGGAATGCAAATGGGCCTTTTGTTAGAGCAACGGTTCGTTATATCGGCTCCTTAGTTACTCGTGGAATGTATTGTTTGCGCTAAAATACTTTTCAATGCCAACGTTCATGTCGTGAATCATATTTACCCATATAAAGGTTAAAGAGAAAATGTTTTACTCGCTTATATCAAACCAGATTTACCACGCTTGGATTGCATGGTATTTCCGATGTAACACATGCGAAATATTACAGCAATCGACAGCTAAATTCATAGTGTATTGTATTCACAACGGGCTGTTGCTCGCGTTTCGATCACATGAATTTGTGTATGGTATATGTTTTATAATTCCTGCTCAGCATCTATAAAAACACATTGATATGCATATGTATCTTTCTTTGACTTTATTTTCTACAATAGTTTGATAATTACATTCAGATTGGTATAGCTCTTTTCAAGTAATGTGCGTTTTAACACAGCAGAATAAAATGTAATTTAGTACCACCATAGTTACAATTAAGAGATTAAGAAAAGGGAATGAATTTTATTAAGATTGCTAAATTTCACGGTGATTTGAAGCAGTCATGGAGTTTATGAATGTATATATTGAAAATACAGTTCCTTTGAGGCTCAATCATGTTGAAACTACTCAACGTATTGGCACAGGACTATGATCGTTCGATGCGGAATTTTACGTAGAAGGTTCTAGGTTGATTCGATTATCCTTTTGCCGTCCTTTTTTCTAAATTAAAGGCTTATTTATAAAATAAGTTTAATTAACACACATCGAAGCGCGCGGGTATCAGTTGATCTCAAATTTGTATACCACCAAGCGTTTTGATATATACCTGTATACTTACAACAGACGTATATAGGTTATAATTAATACAAATTACATTCACTGTATTCACTGCGTAGGTGTCAAATGTCAAGGTGCAATCTGATGTTAACAAAGCATTTAACAGAGATTTAATTGCTTTAATAGTATGTATTTAGATTAAATATAAGTAAGTGACTATGATTAAATATAAAACAATGCTACATTTTAATTATGGCAATAAGTTAGCATAATAATTTATATTCGTTTATTGTATAATATGTTATCATCATTATATTTCGAAACGGTGTTGATATTCTGGCATTTTACCGTTTTAATTTTTTTAAGCGATATATTCAAAGATAATTAAAAAAACCTTAAATTTAGAGGTGGATGTAATTCTCAAGTGTAGTTGCCAGAACACACCGATAGATGGTTAGTGATAGATTTACAACTTGATTATGGTACATTGGTGCTGCATTTTAATAAATAACACGTAGGAGATTTTGAGTCGGCTTTGTTACAAACGCCTTGTATGTCTTTCTCAAATATATAAATATGTGGAAAGAAATCGAAGTGAGTGCGTCTTTTAAATAATTTGAAATTATAATATTCGCATATTTTTAGTATTATTAAATTATGTAAAAATTTCTTCTAATTTTTATTTCCACAGTATTTCGTTTCCAAATGTATGACATGAATTGTTGTTGAAATAAAAATTATACATAATGAATTCACTCGCTCGTTATAGTGTTCCTTTCTATAATGCTGGATCGTACCTTCATAGGGTAAATAAACAGCCTTAGTTGTACTACGTATTGATTTACCTTTCCGTGAACACGTGTGAGTGTTGAGCGCTTTATTGTGCCAGATATATTCGAGAAATTTTAGTTTAAAATCATGTCATAACTTGCATTATTTTATTAACCTCTTATTTCGCCCATTTTCCTCTTTTGTATTCTTATTTCATCATTCTTATATCTTTACCATATTTTTTCTGCTTCTTAGGTTTGACTGATTTACCACAAAGATACCTTATTTTAAATAACGATCTAGCACAAAATGGTAGACACGCTAAACATAGATTGGCTTTCAAGTGCAGTTTCGGAGCATACCTATAGGTAATTCGCGACAAATTTTCTACTTAAAGGTGGCCAGCTAGCCAGGTGAGGTTAGGAACAGTCCTACCATCATGCTAGGACTTCATCATTATGTTTTCCTTCACCAATAGCTTCGGCTCATTTGCAAGAATTCGAACCTACGTCGATCAACGCCGTGTCCGAATAACCTAACCACTCAGTCTAACTGCTTATTAATAGAGAAAGTTTTTTCGGTAGTGCTGGACTTATAGCTTATTGTTATTTAGTTTTGTAATTCAACGCGGATGAAGTTGCACGTGATTGCTGATATATTATAAATGCGAAAGTACGTTTGGTGTAATTTTTATACATCAATGACAATATAAGTAGTTATTAATTAATTTCAATTACTTTGAAACTTGTTTTTTGTAGAATCTAATTAAATTTAGTATAGGGGCCGTTTGTATAATGGAATAGTATTATGATACTTTTCATTAGCCTATAAAAGAAAATCTCTAGCGAAACGTGTGTGGCTTTAGTCATTATTTACAAATGCTTACAGTTAAACATGTAATAAAATAAAACTAAGTCTTGTAAATTAACGGAAATTACAACACTATGAACAATAATTATATTCGCGTACATTATGGAGGGAAAAAAAATGGTCGCATTACGCGTAATAATCTCGCAAGACGACGTAATTTACGAAACATTAAACTTACTTAACTCATTGAGAATTCTTGCGTTCTACTGTAGCCTGGTGTTTTGTTGAGTCATATTATGGTGTTCTAGGTTATTAACCGACTTCAAATAAAGTAAATTTTCAAAAAAAAGTATTAACCGACTTCAATATCAATCAAAAACCCATAAGGCACTAAAAAGCGGAAAATAAATAGTTTATCAAATTAACCAAATTAAATAAAACATATGAATATGTGTGCTACCTAGAGATGTATTGGAAGTCGGTGCGAACCGAAAATCATATCATCTACATAGGTACAAAGTTTAAGTCCACTCTCGCGTCTCTGTAATACATTTCTACCTGGAACAAATTTGAAATTTCGGTTGGCACCGACTTCCAATACATCTCTAGGTAGCACACATATTCATATGTTTTATTTAATTTGGTTAATTTGATAAACTATTTATTTTCCGCTTTTTAGTGCCTTATGGGTTTTTGATTGATATTGAAGTCGGTTAATACTTTTTTTTTGAAAATTTACTTTATTTTGTAAACTCAGTTTTATGAGTTTAGTAGATTTTGTGCGGCTTCGTTCATAGTAATGTAAATTGTTAATATGATCTAGTCCCCGGGTGCAGTATATTTTTGTGTATTAAAGGCACCCTGTGTCCTTTTCTGTACCTCTAGTAACGTGTTTGCACATTTTCATGATGATTGATTGAGTAGTAAAGACGTGAAAGCGTAAGAAGCAAACAAACAAACTTATTTTCGCATTTATAATAATGGGATTAGGATTTCAATTGCAATTGCATTCTCTTGCCGTATTTTTATTGATTAAGGAGCAATGATAAATTATCTTTAAAGTTCTTTCTTAAATTTAAAACTCATCGAAATAATTTCTCCGGTCAATGAACATCTCGAACATCTTGAAGTGTTTAAAAAATATTTTTCCTAAACAAACTGCTGAATGAAACAATTTTGAAAATATTCAGATGGTATAAATGCGACTGTGAGTTTGTCTATATTGCATCGCATTTTGCATACAGGTTATTAGGGCTACAGAAAATATTCTAAGGTACCTTTCAGCCAGAAAAAAGGATTCTTCCTTAGGCATAAGTCAAATGTACACTACCTTTTGTAGGTGGTAGAGTACCATCCTCTCATAGAAAACAGACGTGAAGTAACAGTGCTTGCATTGTTGCGTTTCGTTCGGTCAGTGAGAGCGCCGGAGGCTTAATTCTCTTCCCCCTTCCCCGTCCCTTCTCCCTCTCTTCTCCATATTGGAAATGTCTATGGACGGTAGTGATCACTTCACATCAGGTGACCCGCGTGTTCTCTTTCATTCTATGATATAAAAAAAAACGGACGATGCCGCGAGCAATAGCTATTATGACATATGTAAAACAGGTAGGTGGTAGAGCCACGCTGAAACTATTACTGGTTTCAGCATAAATGGGTCGGCTCGCCCGGGGTAGTACCACCCTCTCAAAGAAAACCGGGGGAAGTAAAGTGTTTGATTGTTGAGGAGAGCGCCGGAAACCCCCCCCCCCCCCCCTCCCCCTTCCCTCTCCCCTTCCTCCCCCCCCCCCCGGGGACCCCCCCGTTTGGGGTTGTGGGCCTTAAAAAAAAAAAAAAAACATTGATCTTTGTACCATTACCATTATCATGAATGTTAAAAGACCACAGGGTTTTTTTATGAAGAACGTGTATATACTATCGACGTTATATATTGTAATTTAAAGTAAACGAAGTTTCAGGTAACTGTAGATGCTAATATGTACTAGTGTTCGTCGGGTAGTCGACGCTGGACCATAATTCGTTAATAGAAAAAAGTCTAGCCAGTCATAATAACTGCCGAGAGGTGAAAACTCAAAACAATGGAATAACTGTGTTCTTTTTTAAATTATTAAATCAACCATAGTCTGAATTATTTCAATTCTACAATTTTTAAATTGAAATTGTTAATATTCGTCTCGTTTTCATATCTATTGGAACTCGTAGAAATAATTATATGCATTTTTATTACATACAGGTTATTAATAAATTAAAAAATATGATAGGCTTCACAGGCTCAATATAAAATATCAATATTACATGTACACAGGCGTCGCTAATCTGATGCAAGTGCAGTACGTCACGATCAAGTCAAGGTCATCGGTGACGCGAACCCATAATTTTTTGCGCTACCAAATAAATTTTACCAACAAAGTCGCTCAAGGCTGATAAATATGTTTTCGCTTCCAAAAAAAAAGAAGATTTTATTAAAGCTCGTCAATAGCTACTAAACAAAAATAATTAAAAATCTGTTGACACACGGAAGAGAACATTGTATGGAACCGTTTTAATTTTATGTATATCCACATATGGACATAACATGATTTAACTCGCTCTATTATGTAGACTTATTTTAAAAGTATTCGTTGGTGTGCCCCCTTTTTGTGTGTGTTTATGAAGACTAATAATGATTAGGTATATTGCAAATGTTCTAAATATGTACATAGATGGAAGCACTTAACTGTGAATAGCGTCTTGTTAATCTTTTCGCAGCACTAGTGTTAATTTATTTTATTAGAACAAGCATAAGTAACACCGTCACGCCGCCATACCTGGCGCATTGTCACGTGTGTGCAAATTTTCTTGTGATCTACTTACCCTGTTCTACAATTTCAATATGTATTTGATATATTATTCGCTAATTTTTATAGGTATAATAAAACTGCCTATATATTTGTCAATTTTTAATGTAAAATTATCGCTTAAAATATAAATAATACTTTTTCATTATAGTGCTTAACATATTATGTTTTGAGACATCATAGAATTCTTAAATTTTGGTCATTTTACTTTAGTTATCTTAATATATATATTTCTTGTGTGCGTGTGTATGTGACTGAACTCCTCCTAAACGACTGGACCGATTTTGATGAAATTTTGTGTGCGTATTCCAGTGGATCCGAGAATGGTTTAGATTGACAATTGGACCCGGTAGGTGGCGCTGCAGTTGACTTTTAGGATTTTTTTTTATTATCAAGGCAGGACAACGTCCGCCCGGTCCGCTAGTATTTATTTAAATCTTCAATACACTGTCGTATTAAAAATATAAGGCAGCGTTTCTCAAGCTGTTTACTTTCAAATAATTAGATTTTAATTGTCGCTTCTTACCATCGTAGATTATGTGTGTTTTCGGTTTATAAAATGGATATCCCTTTAAAAAAGATCCCAAATACGAAAGTTAATTGTGTTACATGATCTTAACATGTTTTTGCAATTAAAATTCTACAACTTAATAATTTTTATTCTTATTCAATTTTTGTAAGTTTGTATTAAGTAGACCGTACCGCGTAATTATCATAAATTGTTATACTGAGATTATGCGATATGTAGGTTCTTGAAGTAAATAAACAAAGAATATTGCGGATACATTTCCTATTTTGTGAAATAACTATATAATCCTGTGTGGTGCTTATATCATTTGACTTGGAGAAATAATTTCGTAATTTACCCTATTATGTATTTATTTATGTATTCATAATACTTCATTCACGCTCATAAGCCAAGTAAATTTCACAAGATATCTTTCTAATTCCGTAACCTTGTTTGTATAATCATAAAGTGTAATCTCAATATTTTAATCTAAAGCCTGAAATTGTAACTAGCAAGCTTAACAACGTTATGACGTCTGTTCAAACGAATAAAAAAAACATATGCACAAAAACGATTTCAACAGAGTTGCATATACAAATGAGATAGTTGGAATCGTGACTAAACAGCCGACCGGTTTTGTTTGAATGGGTCGTTCCAGGAATAGCATGCATGTGGACAGGACAGAGAGGTGCTTTGACCTTGCCGGGGGCGGCGGGGCACCGATCTGCACGCAGTACGGTCACTGACTCGCTCGACTAGTTTTACTTGAAACAGATGATTTTTGTAGTCCGGTGAAGCTGTTAAGACCTTGCTTGGTCAATAGAGTAGTCAGTTCGAAAAAAAAAAAAAGTCTACATATGTCCGATCGGGATTACTCACTCTTGTTAACTTAAGATCACTGTGAATAACATGGGTCGTTGCAAATAACTACATTTTGAAGTGAAACTTCTTTATCGGCGTTGGAAAAAATTTACCGTCACATTTTTCCGTTACGCGCCATCTTGTTTGTATTCATGTCTATGATAATAAAATCCCTTTGTTTAAACTTTATCTAATTTAACTTTATTTTTTAATATATTAATGAAATTGTTTGCCATAAAGAAAGAAAGGGTTTTTTTTTTTTGTTTTTTTTTTTTTTTTTTTTAAACAATTTCTGGAAAGTTGCATATAGATCATTTTGCGAAAAATAAGGCCTTAAACAAGTTTCACTTCTTACGTGTGTACACTAGTACACGCACACATTTTTTTTTTTATTTGTATGTATAACACACTAACATAATGATTAAATGAAGGAAAAATACATTATAACATAAAATTACAATGTCATCTTTAAGATCACAGGCATGCATTCTATTTATATATGAGGATAATTATTCTATGTGTGTAAATACAATAGGGTTTTTTTTTAAGGCAGTAAGTAAAAGTAATGCATCGAGATAAGTACACTCGGTTATATTTTTATATTAGTTTATAAATAAGGAGTGCTTGTATGGATCGAATACATAAAAATATACATCTATCTATATTGTTCATTGTGCACGGTATCTCGTTAAATAGTCTTGCTACACGTATTAAAGGGATACGTGTACTGTATTCAATGTCGTGGTTGGAATGGCAAAAACATGTGAGTTACGCAACGCTTGGCAATTAGGTCTCAAGCAAAAGTAGTTTAAGGAATGCATCTATAGAACCGTTCACAGTTTTATGAAAGCTTACTAAGTGAGATACATTTCTTCTCACTTTTAGGCTAGTGATGTTGAGTTTCAGTGCCGTTATAATCAGGGATACACTTGTGAATGCCATTATTTATACTCAAACTAGCGGGCCCGGCAGACGTTGTCCCGCCCTGATTATAAAGAAATCCTGGACAAATTATATACCAAAACGTTCCTCGTGAATCCCTTTATCTACTGGTGAAAACCGCATAAAGATCCGTTCAGTAGTTTTTGAGTTTATCGCGAACAGGCAGACAGACAGACGCGGTAGGGGACTTTGTTTTATACTATGTAATGATGTCTAATAAAACAAGTTACAATTCTATGAGCTCTAAATGAGTTGGGATACATATATCTTAGACATGGCTATAGTTTATCGATTATTCTTAGGGCACTGTATTAATGTTTATATTCACACAAAATAAGTTGGATAACATTTTTGTTTTGTATCAATGCAGTAGTCCCTAGCGACTGCGTTTGTTTTTGTAGTACTTGCTGTTTGCATTAAGTACAAGACCTGACTATGAAATCGTTTAGGTTTCTTTAGAGCTAAGTGATTTCTCTTGTATCAACCAGTATGAATAAGGAGGAACAAGTATTCTTATACGCAATGCTCATAATTGCTACCGCGGTGTTCCAGTTAGTATTCGTAGACAGTAAACTTTAGATATGATGGCACAATTACACTATAAAATCAATAATAAGGAAAATTAATTACTACACTTATTATATACATAATATATATCGATAACTTTAAGAGACATTCCAGAAAATTAGAGCACCTCCAATTTATTAGGTGAATGTAGATAAATACACAACTAACAAATAACGACAACACGATAATAGCAGCAAAGTAAATTGGCTTGTTGTTACATTTATCGATGTTTCGGTTAAAAAATATTGTTTTAACCTAACTTAAACATCACTCAATTGTGATATTTAATATTTATGCTATTAGAGAGAGATAAAGAGTAAATAATTGATTAGAATAAAAAACGGGTACTTACTTAAATAAATAAATAAACCTTCTATTATTTCTCATTTTCATGCAGTTTTACAATGTCTACTTACAAATTATTACAGTTATATATCTTATTATATATTAATTTAATATAAAAAAAATTCTTCTATACATTTTTTCTTATTATTATATTAAATGTATATTATTACTTATTACATTATGTTTTATTTACCTTATAATTGATTAATTAGCTATTTTTATCATTAGAGTATACTTCATTTATCAGTTAATTAAATGTGAACCCCTCTGAAGGGTAAAGGCCTCCTCCATTTTTGTCCATTGTCTTCTATCCGTTGCCTTTAATTGCCATTTGTCTCCTGCTATTTCTTTGATGGCGTCGGTCCATCTTTTATGTGGCCTGCCTCTTTTTCTTTTTCTATGAGTAATCTTTTAAGTTAAAACAAAACAGTTTCGTCTCGGTTTGGTTAGATTAGACTTGCGAAAAACAACGCGGGCCGGCAGCGGTCGACGAGCGCGGTGCATTTAATACATAAGTACCTAAACGAGAGAAATACTTAACTAATTCTAAAAAATACTGTAATTAAGCTGTATTTTAGTTTCATAGTATACATTAACGCGAGCCAAGCCGCAAGAGAAAGCTAGTTGATAGAGAGATAGCTTGTTTTCGTCCAATAACAAAATGGAACAGTATCGGTATTTGAAAAATCGTGTCCTTATTTCATTTTGATAACTGAGGACGGACTCGCTTTGCAAGCTCGAATGATGGCCTGAATAAGCTGGGCACTCTCGTAATATTAACAAATTACTTTCATGTCACCAACACGGTCGTCCGCCCTCAACAGCGGCTATACAATAAATTGCCTTTTTATTTCGGTTATATATTTCAGAGAAATGAATACCTACATCGCGCTACGAAAAATATAGTGCTATTCACTTCATATTTGTACTTGATAAATTGGTTAAAATAGGCTAGTATATTAAAAAAGTAATAATAATATTGTATTCTTTTATTTTATAATGCTTATACGTGTAAAAAAAATGATTAAAAAAATCTACACTGGAAAAATACACTAAAACGTCTTTAACTCTATAGTTAACTATTTAGGTATGTACCTAGTTTTCAATTGTCATAAATCTACTAATAGGTGGTCAGTATATACAATCACTATACATCTTCTATTCGATTTTATGGAGTTCTCTGGTGTGTCTTCGAAATCGAAGGTCCAATGCTAATTCGGACCTCCTTGAAAATATACTATTTCCCTTAAAAAAAGTTTCAAATAGCTTTATAATTTATATATTTAAACTTTATTGTATACCAATTCATTTCAAGAACATTTCAGATTTTGTTATTGGCACAATGGGCGGCGTTATTGCTATTAGCAATCTCTTCCAGGCAACCTTTATAATTGATGGTATTCTGAAGTAAACAAACAAAAATACAAGCGAATTAAGAACCCCCCCCCCCTTCTTTTTGAAGTCAATAAAAAATACAAGTACATTGATTTTATCTTGCAGTGAAGGTTTTAGCGTGTCGCAATGAAATGACCGATATCTCCTTGACATTTCAATGGTCTTATACAGTGACTTTTCCCGCAAGTGCTCGCCTGGGCTTAATGGGTTTGAATATTCGCAATGGGATCTTCTAACATCATGTTTCACTGCGTAAAGACTCAATTCACCTTATACTTTCTTATGGCATGGTAGGGTAGAATTTTCGTTACGCGTTAGACGTAAGGTATGTAGGTATGTGTTTCTGTGTATGTGTAAGTATGTATAGTAGTATACCAAAATGAGTAAATGTATAGTTAAGTATTTATACTACGAGACTTTCTATTATAATATATAGTTTATGAACATTTTCATATATTACTACATAATAGGTCTTTACCTATGAAATTGCCGTTCTGCAGTACTGGCCACTTCAAATCAAAATAATTTTTGTTTGGCTAAGAATTCTAATTTCAAATTAATTTTACTTTAAAAACATGGAATTCTTTTTCCAAAAGTAGTCATTTGTTTATTGATTAGTGTTACATTTTCATCGCATTTCAATCTTTTTTGTCATCATGGATACGTTAAAAATTCGAGTAATTATGGAATATGAGTACCGTCGTGGCAGCAACGCGGCACAAGCGACACGCAACATCAACGACGTTTACGGAGCTAACACTACAAACCAACGCACCACCTGTTATTGGTTTGCTCGCTTCCGTTCTGGGAATTTCGACCTGAAAAATGAACCTCGCGGTCGTCCGAAGACTTTGGTCGACAATGACGAATTAAAGGCGATTGTGGATGCTGATGATACACAATCTACGGCTGAATTAGCAGCAGCTTTCGACGTTGGCGTCAAAACAACATTGGTCCATTTGCGTCAAATTGGCAAGGTAAAAAAGCTTAACAAATGGGTGCCCCACGAACTCAATGATCGCTAGCGCGAAGTACGCGTCGAGACGTGCCTTGCACTGCTCAACAGACACACAAAAACGCATTGTTACCTGCGTTGAAAAATGGATTCTGTTTGATAACCGCAAGCACTCAGCAAGTTGGTTGGATCCTGGTTCAGCACCTAAACAATGCCCTAAACGAAAACTTACCCCTAGAAAAGTGATGGTTACTGTTTGGTGGTCTAGCGCCGGTGTGATTCATCACAGCTTCTTACCAAACGGGGTGAGCATTACTGCAGATGTGTACTGTGAAAAACTGAACACAATGATGGAGAAGCTGGCACATCTCCAACCAGCATTGGTCAATCGCACGTCTCCGCTGCTCCTGCACGACAACGCGCGACCTCATACTGCACAGCAGACGGTCTCCAAGTTGCAAGAACTGGGGTTGGAAGTTCTCCGTCATCCGCCCTACTCACCAGACCTTGCGCCTACAGACTACTACGTTTTCCAGAATTTGGATAACTCCTTGGCGGGAAAAAAATTCAATACCCGAGAGGCAGTACAAAATGCCTTTGAAGAATTTGTTGCCTCCCGTCCAGCTGATTTCTTTAAGAAGGGCATCAATAAACTGCCACGGCGTTGGCAAAGTTGCATTGATTGCATGGGTGATTACTTCGATTAATACAAATAAAAAATACATGAAAAAAATTCGTTTAAATTTTTTCATACAAAACGGTAATTTCATAGGTAAATACCTAATATTATAAAGTCCTCTGCCACGCCTGTCTGTCTGTTCGCGATAAACTCAAAAACTACTGAACGGATTTTCATGTGGTTTTCACCAGTAGATAAAGTTTTTTTTATTATCAGGGCAGAACAACGTCCGCCGGGCCCGCTAGTATAATATAATAAATATAAGTCAAAACAATGTCACTTCCTCCGCGTGCACACACTCATATACACAATGTTTTTTTTTGTTACCCCTTTTTTATTTCGTAAGGAATAGACCTTCGTTTGTTATATATTGTTTTCTTTATCTTCTTTTTATATATAAATTTCTTCTGTACGTGCGTATGTCATTGAACTCCTGCTAAACTGCTGGACCGATTTTGATGAAATTTTGTATGCGTGTTCGAGTGGATCCGATAATGGTTTAAGAATTGGACCCGGTAGGTGGCGCTACGGTTGTATTTTAGATTTTTTTTAAATTATCAAGACAGGTCAACCTCCGCTGGGACCGCTATATAAATAAAATCATAGCAGTCTGCCTTTGTGCGTGCATCACTCAAAAATGACTGGACAAATTATGATAATTCTTAGTTCTTATACTTCTTAGAAACGGAGCACTTATTTGGAAACATTTTCACGATATCTTTAATATAAAGTTAAAGGCTTAAGATAATTACGATTTTTTTAGCACTACGAGTTCAGCAATGCGTTTTTTTTATCGTGGAGAAGTGGAAATTATTTATAAAGACTTTTATAAGCTCGGTACATTTTTGCTTATTTTTTTTTTGTTAATCTTTTGTACTTATAATATATTATTATGATAATAAATAACGCAGACGAAGTCGTTGGTATATATGAATAATTATTAGAAATGTATAAAGAATTATGACCCATCGCTTTGCAAAATTTGTCTTTGTTTAAAATGTATTTTTATTGCCAGTATTACTATCGTACTATTAATACGTCAATACTTATATTATTGTTGTTGTATGATTATATCGTTGAAGTTCAAAGGTCACGGTCAGGGTTGTAGTGAAACATCTATATTTAAAACATTTGCTGAGCCATATGGCTTCATTACCATGCTACTTGAAAGAAAACACACACCGATGTAACCTATACTTAGAATATCCTCCCTTACTTTTATTGTAAACTGTGTGCTATTGTATATCTACTATTATATTACGAACTATTGAATTTTATCTCAGTTTAAGTTAGTTTAAGTTTGTATCTTTCATATTACAATTCTTTTATCATTACATAGTATAAAACAAAGTCCCCTACCGCGTCTGTCTGTCTGTCTGTTCGCGATAAACTCAAAAACTACTGGACGGGTCTTTATACAGTTTTCACCAGTGGATAAAGTGATTCACGAGGAAGATTTTGGTATATAATTTGTCCAGGATTTTTTTTATAATCAGGGCGGGACAACGTCTGCCGGGCCCGCTAGTTATGTATAATTTTGTTTTAATATTTGTAAGTCAAATAAAAAAAGAAAATAAGAAAGGAAAGAGAAGAAAGGAAGAAAGAAGGGGAGAGGAGAAAGATATAAAAAAGAAAGAAAAAAAAAAAACACCAAAAAAAAAAAAAAAAAAAAAAAAAAAAAGGGGGGGATCCAAAAAAAAAAAAAAAAAAAAAAACAAAGAAAAAAAAAAAAAAAAAAAAAAAAAAAAAAAAAAAAAAAAAAAAAAAAAAAACCAAAAAAAAAAAAAAAAAAAAAAAAGAAAAAAAAAAAAAAAAAAAAAAAAAAAAAAAAAAAAAAAAAAAGAAAAAAAAAAAAAAAAAAAAAAAAAAAAAAAAAAAAAAAAAAAAAAAAAAAAAAAAAAAAAAAAAAAAAAAAAAAAAAAAAAAAAAAAAAAAAAAAAAAAAAAAAAAAAAAAACAAAAAAAAAAAAAAAAAGAAAAAAAAAGGATTAAAAAAAATAAAAAAAAAAAAAAAAAAAAAAAAAATATCTATAATTATGTCGATGACAACTTTGTATAGCAATTTTTTTGTTATCTATCAACAGGTCCCGTTATAAAATTGATATATTTTTTACATTTATAACTCTAAACTAGTTTGTTTTTTATATTGAGCTAAATATTTCAGAGACGAATGATAAAAACTATCGTATTACATACAAAAACCAACATATTTTCTATATACAAATTTTGACTGCCTCCTGGGTTACTACTCAACGTGTTACAGCAACTAAGTAGTAAAGAATAACAAAGTGAACAAATATAAATAAAATTTAAGTGTATATTTTTTGTACGAGCGAATCTCCGAATGGAATGAACCGATTACCTTAATACACTGAAAATGTCTCTATTAGTAAAAGGGAAAATTGGTTAAGTTCTTTTGGAGTTAAGGTCGCAACTTACACTTTACTTTTATTTATATAGAGATTTCCCCCTGAATATATAAAAATCCTTAACAAATTATATACCAAAACTTCCTCAAAAATCATTTTATCCAGTGGAAAAAACCTCAAAAAAATCGTAGTATTTTATTTTATAGGAAAAAAAAAAAAAAAGAGGGGAGGATATTTTTTTTTATATTATTTTATTTTTATTTTTTTTATAGGGCGGCCAGATTTTTTTTCCAAAAATAAAAAAAAATTAAAAAAAATATTAAAAAAAATTATTAATTTTTTTTTTGAAAAAATTTTTTTTTTTATTGTGTTAAACTTTATCATTACTTACAGAAGTATAATATTTAGACTTTACTGTTAATGACAAAATTACAATAAAAAAAAATACGAATCCAGATAAATGCCGAGCTAGTTTATACTTCTAAATAATAATTATACTAATATATAAAGTGAAGAGTTTGTTTGTTTGTTTGGTTGAGGGTAATCTCAGGAATAGGTATGGTCCAATTTGAAAAAATTTTTTTTATATAAAAATATTTTTGAGGAGGAAGTTTGGGATAAACAATAAAAAAAAAAAAAAAAGGGGGGGGAAAAATAAAAAATATTTTTAAAATGGGTATTTTTTTTTTGAGAGAGTTTGTTAGGTGAGTGATATTCGTTGAAGGTAAGGGTAAGTTTTAAAAAAAAAAATATATTATTTTTTTTTTCTAAAAAAAAAAATTTTTTTTTTTTTTTTTATATTTTAAATTTTTATAAATATAAAAAAAAAAAATTTATAAAAAAATAAATTTAGAAAAAAAAAAAAAAAAAATTTTTACTTTTAAAATTAATTTTTTTTTTGGTTTGGTTTGGGATATTCTAGACGAGTAACTATAAGATAAGGTAAGGGAAATGGTAGAATAAATGTAATTTTTTTTTTTTGTGCCCGGGCTTGCTATCGGGAGGGTTTAAATTAAAGGGGTTTTGAAGGGGTTGATGGAAAGAAAATAAATAAAAAAAAGATTTGTTTTTTCCTCCGGGGGGGAGGAAAAAATTAAAAATAGACTTATATTTCACGGGCATAAAAGAAAAAAAACTATAATAAAAAAAAAAAAATAATATTTTTTTTAACAAAAAGTCTCCCAAAATCACCTAATCTCTAAAACGGAGGAACCGAGTCAGAGGTTAAAAAAAAAAATGGAGGGGAAGACGCCCCCAAAAAAAAAAAAAAAAAAAAAAACAAAAAAAAACCTCTAAAATCCAACAAAAGAAATAGATTAATAGATAACAAAAAAAAAAAAAAAAAAAAAAATGAATGGAAGAAGGAGGATATGTTTTTTTTTTTTATTTTTTTTTATTTTTTTTTAACAATTTTAAATTAATTTTTTTTTTATGATAAAGAATTCTATCTGCTAATAAAATAATAAAAAAATAGAAATAAGAGGAGGTGATTTATATAAAAAAAAAATAAAAAATAAAAATAAAATAAAATAAATAAAAAATTAATTTTTTTTTGAATTTTATTTTTTTATTCACTTAACAATAAAAATGAAAAAAAAAAAAAAAAAAAAAAAAAAAGATAAAAAAAAAAAATAAAAAATAAAAAAAAAATTTATTTAAATTTAATATTTTTTTTTTTATGGGGATAAGGGTGAATTTAGGTATTGATGAATATATCTAATCTAATATATTATATTTTATATAAATAATTTATTATATCTATTATATTATTAATGGTGGGAGGGTGCGTATTTATATAAAAATTTTTTAAAAATTATCTAAAATTTGTTTAATTTCATTTATATAAAAAAGGGGGGGTACTAATAATATAAAGAAGTAAAGTTTGTGAGGTTGTAGGGTGTAATATCTGGAAGTACTGGTCCGATTTGAAAAATTATTTGAGTGTTAGATAGCTCATTAATCGACGAAGACTATAGGCTATATATTATCACGCTAAGATCAATAAGAGCGGAGCACCAATGAAGAATGTTTCAAAATGTTTTTTTTCCTCTTGAGAGCTTCCGCTGTGTGTTAGCGTAAGCCCAAAGTAACTATACCACGCGAACGAAGTCGAGAGCAGAGGATAGTATGATTATATAAACAATTTATGAAGTTTGTATGAAAATGTAGTTAGGTTGTATGAAAACCTGATGCGATGCGTCAAATGTTGTTAGTGTAGCGAATGATGATAAAATGCGTGAAGCAATTTCCATCAAAATAAAGAGATATTCGTATAATAAATTGTGTTAAATTTTTATAAAACACCATGAAACTATAACAATAACCCGCACCGATAATGATCACATTAATTACTAGTCCGAGTTACGTAATGGACAAAAAATGCTTAGGAATTATTATTATATTACGACAGTTACAGATACTTGGTAATTATGAAGAGTTAAAAACATATGATATAATTATATACAATTAGAAAATATCATTATATGTAAATTTAATATTATTTTAACATGTAGTGTAAACATATAAATATACAGTGTCGGTGATACGATCTTCCAATGATTTCAAAAAGGAGGTTCTCATTTCGGCTGTATTTTTTATTATGTTTGTCTCATGATTACGTCATTTATGAGTCGATTTGCAAAATTCTTTTTTCGTTGGAAAGAGGATAATTTCAAGGAGGTTCCGTTTACATTTTATTAGCATTGGACCTTGTATTTTGAAAATACTCCACGAAATACCTCAAAACCGAGTACGAAACGTGTACTGATTCAGAAATTAGTAAGTTTTATGACAATTCAAGACCAGGTTAACGACTTTCTGGTGCATTATTTTAGAATAGTTTTTTTAAGTCGGTATTATTTAAAAATAAATCTATTATTAATAAATATTCTAGATGCTATCTGCATAATAAAATTCATACGGTTTTATTACAAAAAAGTTAAATACTTGCTTTAAAAAAGTTTGAATTAAATGCACCGCGCTCGCCCGAGGCAAGTTCGCGTTATACTTTTTCGCAAGTCTAACCTAACGTCATCAAAGCGAGACAAAAGTGCAAAATGGCAAACATTCAGCGACCGCGGTGCATTTAATTCGAAACATTTTTAAAGCAAGTATTCAATACGTATTTAACTTTTTTGTAATAACACCGATAAAGTTTACTGACGACATATAAACGCGTAGTTTTAACCAGTGGATCTTGAAGTATAACATTTTGCAAAGGGTTTCCTTGCACTTATAAAGAAAGTAAAAACATATAGGCGATTAAATTTCCAGAAATATTGATGATGACAAATCCCATCGGCAATAAGAATGTTATTAATATAAATTTATATACTCTTATCACATATTAACATTTTAAATTAATTTTGTTTCAATTTACAATTAATACTGATTATTAAACTGCACGGATGGTACTACAATGATTCAAGCGGTCCCCCTGCCGCTGCCATCGCGTTCGGTGTTATAGTTACGATAATTATTTGTTTAAATATATTTGTGTAATCCACAAATTATTATTCAGAGTCTGAGTATGTTTTGTTTCCTTGAACTGTTTGTAAAGAAAGCCCCGCCGACACTGTTACAATTATAGTGCGTCAGTTCCATTAAAAAAAAAATTACGTAGCAATAACGTGTTCAGTAATTTCAGTTTAGTTCTCAGTAGATTTGTCATAATTCCGGCCTTATAAGTAAATAGTTCTGTTTGAACTATATGGATTATATTCTATACAAATTGTATTACTAACGCTGTTGACGGTTATTGCTCGATGTCGATACAGTTGACGAGGGCGTTGTCCGTCAGTTTGCATGTCCTCCGTAGCCAAGCTCAAACTAACTGCCTCGTTAGTTGTTCCCTCTGCGAATATATTTTTTATTTCAATTCTTGTATGCCCCTCCGTTATCGATGTATAATGGCGACGAACGAAGCGTATGTCTTGTTTGTTTTCAAGTCATGCTTACTCATTTAATTGAAATGAATTTGTGCTTTTATTCATGTGCGAGGCACTTTAATATGAGTCGATTCTTACACGTATCGTGTACCTACTCAAAATTTGTTTTCTTTATGAGAATATAAATAGTTTTGTTTGTGTGATTTTATCTAAACTCGGCATAAAGTCACATGGATCGTGTTGTCTTATATCTTGCTAATGTCTTTGTGTTTTTGGCTGGCTGCCAGTGTTCCAATCGACCTTAATTTAAACTCTGATAGTTGGGAATCTGTATGGACTATAAGAGTGGAAATATTCGAGTGGCTGAGTTGCCATTTTGTTACAATTGTGGTTAGAAATACGAGTCCATTGTGTACTGTCGGTTCGAGTTTTTAATGTCTGACTAAATTGCAGTATTTTTAATGCGTATTTTTTACGGTCGTATTGTATCATATCCGTTTTTAGAAATAAGGTTATTGAAATAATATGTAATAAAATGTAGCTGTGATTTTTCAGTTCTAACATATTTAAGATCTACTATTTAATTCAAGTCATTCACATTTATAACATATTTTAAAACGTACTGCAAATTCTTTCGATAACGGTTTGGTGATGAAAACATCCGTTTACTGCGAGATAATGTGGGAATTTTTATGAGTCACCGTTGAATCTCTGAGAGTTATATTAACTTATTGATCTTTACCGTACTGTATTTTCATTTTGTATGGCAAATTATTCATAAAACTATTTCTCTTTTACAGGTATGTAACAGTTCAACTTCCAAGTGGTAAGGCTATGCGTATATTCGGTCAAGAATCAGTTTGTTAAAGTCGTAATCCAACTAGGGCAAAGATACTTTCTAAGAGTCTTGACATTTTGTACAGGAATGTTGTGACAGTGAGCTATCGAGGTCTTTGGTTCTTAGATCACCAGATGTTGCTATATAATCAAAATTACTGTGGTATAGCGAAAGGCGATCATTAAAATAAATGTATAAATTCAATATGATTAATACTATACCATACATTCTCAAAATTATCGTAGTTTCTTGTCAGAGAAAAGATAAATCGATTGACTCAAGTGATTTGCAATAAGAAGATAGATTTCTATTTGTTTTAAAGATATTTGGGGCGCTAAATGTAGATATTAAACTTACAGTACATATTTCAAACACACCAATATTTATTTGCTTTAATCTCTATGGGTAAAAAGCACATTCCGATTCATGAGATCATAATTAATGTAATGCGAGTTTACTTTCAAAACAACTATATTAATCTTTAATTTTTAAAACAATAAATATTTTACTCATATACATTATTGACTTATTTATAGTTTGCAGAGTATAAATATTTATATTTGCCCGGATATTATTCGCATACATATAAATTAATTTACTTGATTTAAAAAGTGAATTATTGTGGGCGAAACGATCGTTTCAGAGAACACTGGTAACCGAATTAAGGTTGTATTAGTGTTAAAAGCTAATTTAATCTTTTTCGTGGAAAAACTGTTTTACAACACTTGATAAAAATATGTTTATTAATACATTTCTAGGAGGATTTCTTAATCATTTACTGAAAAAAAAATTGTTTAATAAAACATTCTCATGTACAACTTTAGCTCTTAGTGCATGTAATCATTTTTGGGATGGATATTTAATTGCAGATATAACTTTTGGTTACTCACATCTAAGTTCTAATGTTTATGTCACTAATGATACACGTGATATGTATTTCATGTACATGTTATATTTAACCTTTAAATTACACGGTTTTTACAATAATACTAAGATATCTTTTCATATATCTACTTAATTGAACAACATTAACTGCAATCTTTTATGCAGACACTTCCTCTTAAATATTTAATATAAAAAACTAATGAATCGTTCCATTTATTATAAAGTTTGAAGTTTATTTTAAGACAGGATGTAAAGAGCACTTGATTTTGAGACAAGACAAAAAGATGTTAGTAATAAAAGCAGACACATGAAACCCATATGACGTTGTTTATAGTAAAATTGATGTTTAGGATTTTAAGTACTGAATGCCTGGTGAATTTGTCTTCGAGTTAGCTTGAATTAAACAACATTTGGTTATTATAAGGTTGAATCTTATAACCGTTGTTCTGCACAAAAAAAGTTAATATATTTCGAGAATATATTCAATGCCATTTGTATGTCTATTTCTTTGGCACAGTCTATAGTCTAGATGGCTTGATGGATTTTTACTTATGAGGTGTCATTAGATTGATATGAGGACTTTTGGCGGGATCCTGGTCTGTAATGTGCTGTATTACATATTTTATCCATAATCTTGTGTTATTTGATTCTCTATTTTGTAATATTGGTAGTGTTTTACGGAATATAGTTCGGTTATTATGCGCAAGTGAAGTGGATGGGAAATAATACCAGGAAGCATATGAATTCTGAGCTGCGACAAGAAATCCATGGAAAGACAAGCGAGCCACTTTTTTGTTAGAACATTGAAATTATTACAAGACATTTGTCTTACCTACCTACTCGATAATGGCAGTAGTAAAGAAGGTTGATTACAAAGAATATCGTATGGTAGTTACTTGGGCTATAATTATGGCTAGTGGTCACCCAGTCGTCGAAATTCGACCATCGTTCATTAGCTTTTTAAGTTTCAATACTATTGAGGTTTTTTTGTTAAAGAGTACAAATATTGAAGACTAGCTTTTGCCAGCAGCTCACTAGCATTAATATAGATTTGACGTGTCCATCGTGAATAGTTCTTTTTATCTGGATAAAAGGTCCTAACCATGTGGTTTGTTTAATTCATGATAATCGCTTTAATAATCAAGCCGTGATAGCGTATCAAACAAACTTACAATCGCATTTATAACATCAGTTACGATTATAGGTGTAAGGATCGTGAATTATGATGATTACGGATATATAAATATAACCTTCTACTTGTCGATGACATGAGAATAAACTATTCCTCTTATTAATAATACTAAAGCTCGTCAAAAAACTAGTGAACAAAGATATATAAACAAAATCGGTTGAGAAATAGAGAAGAAAAGGGTACTGTACTGTTTTGTCTTCGCATATTTTATAAGTCTGAGATCTGTGAATCAAAATAGAGAGGCTTGACATTCAAGTTTTTATTATTATTAATAGATCTACTTGTATTTGGTACGGTCTCGATCCGGTTTCAGGCAGACTAAAGTTTGCACCCCAGTTAATTTCGGTGTCGAGGAGTTAGAAAAATGCAAATCGTAATTTGCAAATGTTTATATTATTTTCTTTGTGCATTTTCTGAATTATTTTATATAATATCAATATCTAAGGGGGTTGATCTTTTTTTTGACCGACTTTAGAAAAGGTAGGTTCTCAATTCGACCGTATTTTTTTGTTTTTACCTTGGAACTTTGTCATTTATAAACCCATTTGGATTTTTTATTTAATTGGAAAGAGGATATAATCTTTTTATTTTCATTAGTAATGTGCCCGCGACTTCGTCCGCATGGAATTTAATGCAAAAAACGGTCTTTCGTTTACTGTGTCTCAGATATCATTTATAAATTATATCCTGTTTCTGTAAGAGATTGAATTACATTTACCTACCAACTCTTTTCTCGTAATTAACTCGAGCCGTCATTAAAATTGCAATAACTTTTGACAGAACGGACTGATTTTAATTAAACAAAGACTAAATGTTACTCCAGGATATGTTCTATGATTGTATTGTGAACGCAGTACTTTAGCAGTGATGCTTGATCAAACAAATGGAACTTGATCAAACAGACATTTCTAAAAGTGATTATTGAAATGTATTTTATTACTTAGACACCTGCAGCAATTTTTTCACAAAAATTTAAAATATGACACGTTTGATTTACATTCTTAATATATGTATGGGTAAGACCAGATGGGTACATAGCTAAGTATGGTCCAAGACGGTTTAGTATAATTTTACAGTAGATATTTTTTGTGTTCTAGTTAATATTGTCCTGTCTATTTATATGTTTTATTTGGTTTATAGTGTGTATTATACTATATTATTTTAATTTTTTTTGAAGCAAGTTAATTTTCGTATATATCGGCTGTGTAAATCAAATGATTTTTTTATATTTTAACATACGTTTTGAAAGCAGTAATACTATCAATCACAGTTGCGTGCTGTGAATAATTTACCGTGTGTTTGTTGACTTAAAATTCGACAAACATCAGCCGTCGTGCATTATCAGGTCAGAAGCATGTGAATTTGAGTCGGGCATGTTCGGTTATTTTAACCTATAAACAATGAGTTATGGATTTAACATGTGTGAAACAATAATTAATGTAGTTATGAATAAAAGTAAGAAGACGAAGAAATGAATAAAAATAACAAAAAGTCGATATTTTAGTTTATAACTAGCCCGCCCCGATTTCGCACGGGTTCAGTACAGAAGAAAATGCGAATACATTTTCCTTTTGCAGTAATCCCATGTAATTAAATATAATGACAACTGAACAACTCCACGTAAATCTGTCAATTCTGTCAATACTATTGAAGATCTTACTGTCTTCTCTCTTTCTTATACATTCTTCGTTTATATAGAGATTTTTTAAACAAAATCCTTCAGTTTTCCGTACTATTTTTCAAATGTTATCTTTCACATACAAGGTGTATGAAAATTACAGACACAACAATAAAAGATTTACCCAAATAGGTGCAGCCGTTCAGAATTGATACACTTATATAATATACATTTGGCAATTTATTTTTATTTATATAGATTGTTTTCAGTATTTTTATTACTATATATAGATTGCTATTTCTGTATAAAGCTTTGACGTTATTTTTCAATATGATTTTGTAACTCATAAATCGTGTGTTTTTCAACGTTAAGGTTTTTTTTTTCTGCAGACTCTTGGTCCGTAACTTTTTTTTGCTTTCGTTTTTTTTTAGTTCTGTCAAGAATCGTAATTGTGAGCAACTTTTGTTAATATTTTACATTTTAGATAAGTTTTTTAACTGGGATTATTGCCTTAAAAACCATTTATTTATTACCAACGTTAAGGTTTACTGTATATAAAAAATATGTACTTGATGAAATATAAATATGAAATAGCATGGATAAACTAGATAGAAATCTCAACAGTACCTTTGACAAATGCATCATCACAACCTCGAAACTCGACGATTGCAGTAGTATTTCGTAGAATTATAACAACTTAGTATGTACATTACCTATTCCATTACGCTGCGTCTGAGCCGAAGGTCAGACCGTCAGGTTGTCCCATTCGCATGTCGATGTCGTTTGTATAAAAAATTCTTTACCGATTACCGCATCAGGTGCGAAATAAACGTAACACGGAATGCTTTATAAATCAATAAACTTCTCGGAAGTACTGCAGGTTCTGTTAATAAAACCTTGTCTTTTTATTACACGATCATAAATTATGTAACGATAGCTGTTTTGAACCAGTTTGTACTATTTGTTATCTGTAACTACATTGTATACGTCGGACGTCTATTCGACTATTGTGAAAGGTTCATTTTGGTTAAGAAAAGGCTAATAAACTTGTGTTAGGCTATATGAGTGTCATTGAGAAATGGGACGTATAGAAATATGTTGATTATTCGCTTTCCACGTAGGGAATAATGCTTCTTGTTTTCGTTTAAAGTTAACTTATCCTTACAGGATTAAACCTTTTGACACCGTGGCAATGTACACAGTTTTTGTATAATTTCTAAAAAGTAAAACTAAAATGTTCTCACTCAGTCTATCTTGATCTTAACAGTTTATTAAATTCTAATATGTTGAAATTATTAATATGATAATTTTTCAAACGTTATATATACATATATAAATATCTTAAATCTAAAATATTACACTGTAGAACAAATGTTTAAACTCTTAATATATGAATAATATAAATATGTGGTCATTTTTTTAAATTACTTTTTATCAATATTTAAATTTCGCGTCCGTCTGTTCTTCTAAAATATGCAACACAAAATAATACAAACACTTTCTTTTAGATCATTTCTGCCAGAATGTTTATTTGTATAATATCATAATTGTATAATACATGCTCATTGTTTCAATATACAAATAAATAAGTCGATGTATTATAAGTCATAACAATGTTTTTCGAACCATACGATATGAAATTGTTGCTAAAAATGACGCTTTACCGCGTAACATTTTTATTATGATCTTGGAAGGTATCATAGATTTAAAGTTACATCTAATAAAAAAATGTTTATGTAAAGATACTTATGAAGCCTATATTTTTGACTAACTATAAAACTTACAGATGTTTAATATTAGTGTCAAAATTGGATTGAAATCTTTTAGACCATCATCTATTCGCATTCGTTGAACGCATGTGAAGTAGGGGCGAGCTGCTAATATGAGTCTGGTATGATCTGCGGTATAAACCATTTTGTAGCTTACATCACATCATTTGCTAAGAATAATTTCATCATTACACTATTTCATTACCATTCTCTTTGATATGTATATTGTCTGAATTTTTACTTGCTTTTGTGTCTATAAAGGTTACGAACGAATACGAATACAGCGGCAAAAGATCAGAGTTCATCCAAAAATGGAAGATCTAACAGTAGATTTGGCAGACGTAAAGTTGCGTCGTAGTGCTAAATACCACTATGATTTAACTATACATACGAATTATTTATCTATACATATAATAAGAATGCAAATCTAACGTGTCTGTACTTTTTCAATTTACGTGAAAAAAAATGTTGTAGGTGTCTAGGAATAAGTATTAAAATACATTTTAATCATTTTTAGAAATGTCTGGCTGTCTATCACGCATCGCTGCTAAAGTACTAGGTTCACAATAAAATTTCAATCATAAAGCATATTTTCGAGTATAACTTAGTCTTTGTTGCATTAAATTCGGTTGACTCTATGAAAAGTTATTGTAATTTGAATGACGGCTCGGATTAAGAACGAGAGAAAAGTAGATAAGTAAATGGACTTAATACATTCAGATGATTTTATTAATCACTATTTCTTTACTTAAGGTTCCACGCGGACGAAGTCGCTGGCACGGCTAGTTGTTAAATAGAACGCTTAATTATTGCATAGGAATAACGATTTTGTCCCACAACTTTGTGTAACTTATGCCGTCATCAATAAAGTAGTTGACTAATAAGTGTATGATGACAAATATGCTATTAATTCTAATGTAATTGTTAGATGGATGTTTTGCCGATTCTAACCTTGTGTCTTATTGCTGTTTAACATTTCTTTGAATGTAACGGAACTTGTCTCGGAAACATTCTCGGTGTTGATATGATGAAGGTCGTCGGAATAATATAATATATAACTATAGAATATTTTGTTGATACTGTCCGGGAAGGTTGCCAGGTGCTGGTTGTTCACAGTTTTTGTTTAAAGGCGAATCACCTCAATGGCGTGCAGTTAGAACCGGTTCAGTTTAAGAAGTTGTAGTAAACAATCTTGTCTATAATTTTAGTTATAATTGAGTATTTTAGAGTAATACTGTAACGTAGTTTTGTTATTCGAATTGTTATATTTCTCAATGATTCTAAAAGGAGTGTTAATTTTTATTCTATATAAAAATAACTATTTTGGTTTAAAAAAATATTAAATTTACGTGAACTGATTTTGCGTCGACACCAGATTAGTGTTCTCTATTTACGTTCATTTAATTTTGTTCAGTTTATAACAATTGGTTCTATCTCGTAAGAGGGAGCTGACATTCTTTTTGGGAGCAACTTTTAAAAATAATGCAATGTTAAGAAAGTTTTTGACAATTAATTACATTTTCCTATAAAATACATTCATTCACATATTTAGACTATTGAATTTAGAATATTTAATATTTCTAAACATAGTAGTGCTAGTAAAATATTTATAATTATAAAGTATAAATTAGGCAAAAAGCGTTAGGTGACCTTTGTTATATTTTAGATGCTTAACCATAGTATCCATTACTTTGGAAAAACATAGGAGTACATATAATATAGATTAATGTATATGTAATAGCTAGGTATATATACATTAGTCCGTCCCATTAACCCATAGGCTGTTGTAAGGGTTGAGTGATGACCTAAAATCTATTATTAGACCCACTTTATGTTATTAAAATATTATTTGTAATGAACGATGTGGATCATATAATTATTTTGGAAACTATGATAAAAAATTGATATAATGTAAATAACAATACGTATTTGTAATATGATAGCTAATACCGGCCTATGAATAAATGTTTTTACGTACGTATTTAGAAAAATTACCTACGTGTAAGTTTACGTTACAGTCACATTCTTCCTTACTCTATTTTTAAAATGTTCTATTTTCATATTTCGCTTTCAGTATGCTATGACAACGATCTTTAAATAATAACAAAGCTTTTAGTGGTGAGACTAAATTATAATCAAAAACATGTTTAGGAATTAATAAAAGCTGTCCTCAAACCGATAAACGTACTGTGTGGGACAGACAAAAAGAATGTAGTATTTTATAATAAGCAGTAACTTTATACATGAAATAATAATGGTTAATATAATATGTAAGTTCAATTATATAAAAAAAAGTATTTATAATTTGGCTTGATTTTTCACACTTTGTCTTTCTAACTAATACTATAAATGGGAATGTGAGTTTGTTTGTTTGTTACGCTTCCACGCGTTAACTACTAAACCGATCGTTATTGAATTTTATGTACAGATTGTCAGTGGTATAGAAAAGAATATAGAGAGTACATTTTATTTAGAAAAAAAGTTCTGTTCCCGGGGGATAGAAAAAAATCTACATAAACGCGAGCAAAGCCGCGGCCAAACGCTAGTTTTTTTTTTTCATAAGACGATCTTATATTTTGCGTAATATAGTGAATGTTGAACTGTAAATTAGAAATTTAAAATATTTACAAATTATAGAGCATGCTGTATGTCTATTAGATGAAAGTGGATTATAATGGTCGTGAAATTAGTGAATGTTGGATTAACGACAGAGCGCTTTATGTATTTTATAATATAAATTTCAAAATTTCTGAATTCCTTTGGTTTATTATAACAAAATCCGAATAAAAACGAAAGTTTCAGTAATATAATACACCTTAATGTGAACGTGCATTTAACCTTCAACGCAGCTTGTCATCGGCTCCAATCTCTAAAACTTAATGATATGTAATATCACACTAGTGTAACGTCAAGATGAAAGGATGTAACTTGATTACTAAATAGGTTTTATGTATGTCGGTGTATAATTTGTATACTCGTAAATAAAATTATAGAGTTCTGTGGATGTGGGTGCATTACACAAAAACTGCTGTATATATTTCGATCAAATTTGTTTAGTTTTATTTTAATTATGACAATATCCTCATTTTATATATAGTTTTAAAAACTATGATTTTTAATAAGTGTTAATCGTTCCGCGATTTTTGAAATGGGGCAAGCGGTGTGGTGTGTATGCATAGGAGAGGGCATCTAAACGTGTAATATTGTTTACAAAGAAATCTTATAACTAAAGATTTTTTTTAATGCTTTCTCCTCTGTACAGTAAAAAAAAGTTTAGATAATAAACACAGCAGACAAAGTTAGTATTTACCGACCACTATGAAAGTTGGTAAACCATAGTGTTTTTCCATAGAGAACGTATTTATACTATCCATTTTAAAATTACTCGCCACTACGTGGCTTTTTTTTTTCGAACTGACTACGCTATTGACCTAGCAAGGTCTTAACAGCTTCACTGGACTGCAAAGGCGAGCGCTTAAGGCACTCAGCCGATTTTATTTTGACAACTAGCTCACGGGTGCGCGGCACACCTCGGCTTGGGCTGTTGCCTGATTCATGCAATTCGCGACCTATCTGAGCTAACCTAAGCTTAGCTACATATTCATACTTATATGAGTTATTGAAACATATATGTGTACCAAGCATACATACCTCAACAACTCTTATATGTAAGCCACTAAGTGGCACTACCCCACATCAGCTTCTGTACCGTTCGGTTGGTCGCATAAAATTGCTTTGCCTAGGTATTTAAACAATATCCTTTCTGCTATAATTCAACAATGAATTTACTACAAACTACGTGCAGAGACACGGGCTTAACTAGTTATATAGGTATAACCATCAAAAACTTGAAAGAATTGGTTTAATTTTACAATACACTAGTAATTGCGTAGTAGTACTTATGTGTTGATTGTCTACTGTGGCTCGATGGACTCGGTATTATATTTTAATAATGACAATAATTATTAAAATCTAGAATTCCGTAAAGTGTAATGGTAATCTTGTATTTTTCCGTAACAAAAACACATTTTTTTTCTACTGGATTTTGTTGACTACCCAAGAATGGGAAAGTGAATTAATAGGGGAAAGTCTCTAAGGATTCGCATGCTCGCTTTCATTACGCGTTACCAATACCAGACAAAAGTGTGCTCAAATTGAGTTCTTTGTTATATCCTTTTGGATTGTATTTAATGTATTATGGAAATACGGAGAAAATACTGTTTTTTTATGCCGAAAGGTAAGAATCAGGCAAACGGCACACCTAAATGGTAACCCTGAGGGAAACCCGTGCTGGGTAACTCATTCCACAACTCTAGTGTACCCATAATATTAGTTCTAGAGAACATTACGGTTGTCGCCGTTTTGCTAGATTTTTAAGAGTGCGGATGAGTAGCTTGCTAGCGGCGGTAGATACGAGTTTGAAAAGGCGAACAAGGCACCATATGAAAGAATTCCTTAGAATACTGTCCATTGTACATTAGTTAGCAGGTTAGCTGATTAGCAGGAGTGTTAACCCAGATGTGTGAGCAGTAATCTATATGAGGACGTACTTGCGCTCTATAGAGCACAAGTTGTTGCCTTGGAGTGAAGTACTGTTTGGACCGGTTGAGAATACCTAATTTTTTAGATCCCAACTTGGCCTTGCGCTTTCACACTTGCGTTGACACTAAGGATCCCTATATTACTAGATTTTTTTAGAGGAATGCCCAGAGCAATGTAATTATTGTGTATTAGAGTGATTGAATGGAATTGAACAGTATATTTAGATTTAAACTCATATAAGTGTAAACAACATTGTTAAATTGTAAAGGAACGTATAAAATTGACGATGAAATTGCAAATTGAGTTTTGTGGGTTGAATTACATGATTGCTTGTTACATTATTATTCTTGACGTAGATTTATAGTTCACCCTCAACAGATTTCATAAAGATGATTGCTCAAGGAATACAATTGAGACTGTCCGTGGCTCGGTACGATCGATATATAACAACCGGCCATACAAATATAATGTCTTACATTTAATATTCATAATAATGTTTGCTGTTAACCAATTCTGTTTTTTTTTGTTATCATATTAGCAACCATTCGTGACTTCGTGAATATTAATTACAATATAAAAATTAGAACAAATAAAACTTACCACTTTTTCCCACGACATTGGTATGTTTCATGGTTTGTTCTTAATACCTAACAATGTGGAAGCCTTGATTTTTTTCAAATTGTTGAACGCTACAATGGCTTCCCTCTCTATTAATAACTAGTTTCTGTTCGCGGCTTCGCTCGCATTAATATAAGTTTAATCTATCCCTCTGGAATAATTGTATTTATTCTGGATGAAATTTTCATATTGATTGTTCAATAGTTAAGGCGTGAAAATGTAACAAACACACATTCCCATTTACAATGATTAGTAAGGGTGTTATATGTTCAGTAGTTATTTTTGTATTTCTGTCTTTTTATTATTTATGCTTTTTTATAATTTTGGTTGTTTTTAGGCTTCGCTTCTGATCTTTTTATTATTTTATTGATTTGTAAAATCAAAGATTCTTCCATGGGGCTGATATAAAATTAATAGCGAAATAAGTTTAATCATAAACCCGAATGTTACTTTCTACAGTCATAGATAGAATTTATGTAATCAGAAAAGTAGCTACAGATAATATAACCTTTTACTAAATTATTCATAAACTTTACCTCTTTCTAACATTAGTATTCAAAATGCGTAATAAATCAAATACAGTGTCTTTATTAACCCGTGTGATCAATGGTTCTTGTGTAGTACTACTCACCACCAGTTCAATTGTATACAATTGGAGATCAAATAGAATTAATTAGGTATTGTTCACTGAACTCCACAGGATAACAGAGTACGGGTCACGTGTTACGCTGCTCTTATAAAAAATGAAATTACTAAAGTGATCCATCTCAGTCGCTGTTTCTTAATGTACACATTTCAGTATATTCGTATCTACAATTATTTAAAAAGCTATTCAGATATTTATATATGGAATGATCATAAATTTTAATAATTGGTCTGCTGTAACTCGAGAATCTTAAGCTGTATATCATGCTTTCAGTGTCTATATTTTTAGTTTTATATATTTATGAATATCAATAATGTTTGTATTTTTGATTAATTATATACATTTGTCATTGGTAACAATTTAATAGTTGATTTAGAATTGTATTTTTAAATATATTATACATAAATCTAATACAAACTGTTCTAATTAATATTATAAATGCGAACGTGACTTTGCTTGTTTGTTTCTGTGTTACGTTAGCTACTTAACCTTAAGTGCTTAACCGATCATAATTAAATTCTGCCCAAACATCCTCAGAGATACAGAAAAAGATGTAGAATACATTTCATTAAGAAAAAATGTACTGTACATAAAAACTACATTAACGCGAGCAAAACCGTGATCGAAAGCTAGTACATACTTTATAAAAGCCCAGAACGTTGATACAATGTTTTATCTTTACGTTTATAAAGCTGTCGAGACGACGAACACTTTGATACGCTTACGTTGATCACTTCCTTTGTTAAATTATTGTATTACAATCGGGTGGACCGTCGAGGTTAGGGAAAATTTAAGCTGAGAATAATGTTCTATTCCTACGGTCTCTTGATTAAAACTGGAACTGGCAATGTTTCACAGTCATTAGTGATCCATGCCGTGACTCGAAACTTTTAGATCATCTACGGTTACTTCGTTCAGCACATTTATAATAGAAAGTGTTTCTGCGACTAAAACGTTATGTAAGCTATGACACCGATCACACTTTTACTCCATAGTTCTTTATGGAATAATGATTATCATATAACAGATTAAAAAACGTAATATTGTACGCTCTAGGAGTATGTCGAGAGATGATTAATAACGAGGGTATTGAGTAGGTTACATTTATATTGCAAGCGACTTGACTGTTTTCTACATATAAACAGAGAGAAAATAGTTACATCATCGCCTTCCTCTGTTTTTGCTTAGTATACATATGTTGACAAAAAAATAAAAATAGAAAAAATCATATTTTTCCGTAGCATTGAACCATCGGTCGTACTTCGACTACTGGGCAAACATTAGTACAGTGTAAACTCTTTATAACGTCGTTCGTTACAATGAAAGACCCTCTATGACGTAGAAATTAGTTCAATTTGATTGGTTTACCACAAAACCATTTGTCGCTTCCCTTAGTATAACGTAAACTCTTTATAACGATAAAAAATGCTCGGTCCTTTGAAATTTCTTATACAGTTTACACTGTATATATAAATAAGTGAAGACAAAACGGTTCAGAAGTTTTTTCTTCCCAGATTGTTGACTGATTGTCTTTATTTTATTTCTATACTGTAGTTTTAGTGTTATAAATCTATACTAATATATAAAGCTGAAGAGTTTGTTTGTTTGTTTGGTTGAACGCTATGATCTCAGGAACTACCAGACCGATTTGAGAACATTCTTCGGTTTTAGATAGCTCATTTAACGAGGAAGGCTTTAGGCTATATATCGTCACGCTAAGACTAATAGAAGCAGAGCACCAATGAAAAATGTTTAAAAATCGGGCACTTTTTTCCTTTTGAGAGATTTCGTCAGCGTTAATATTATTTACGTTGCCATGGTAACGTGGTAAGTTTCTATCACAAACATTTTCAAAGTTTATTTTGTTTCCCTATACAAAAAGTTTATACTACTTTTATTTCCAATTTTTTATTTGTTATCTATTACGTATTATAATAATAAAGTTTGTGTATGTACAATTAAAATAACAACTTTTTGATGAATAGATATGGCTACAAATGACCAAAAAAAATTTTTTTAATACTTTGTCTATACTTTTAGAATATTATATTTTGACTGTTTGTTTGTTTGTTCCGCGTAATCTCCAAAACGGCTGGACCTATTTTAACGGGAATTTTACTTTTTACTGGCAGATAGCCGAAAGTATAGCGGTTGACATATTCTATTTTATTTGTCCGCGGCTTCGTCCGCATTGCTATTTCTAAAATGGTTGGACCGATATTCACGGGATATTCACTGGTAGATTGCAGACCTCATAAAAAGTAATTTAGGTTTTTTTCAGCCGCAGTGGAATATCCGAAATGCTTGAATTAATTTTCACCGGAATTTCACTGGCAGACAACTAACTAATGAGCTATTTTATTTTAAGGTAGTGGGCTCGGCAGACGTTGTCCCGCTCTGATAATAAAAAGAAAACCTTGACAAATTATACCTAAACCTTCCCCGTGAACCGTTCTACCTACTGGTGAAAACAGCAATAAAATCCGTTCTGTAGTTTTTGACTTTATCGCGAACAGATAAACAGACACATCAGAGGACTTTGTTTTACACTATGTAGTGATGAACTGTTACCTATGCATTCGTTTGTGTGAAGTTGATCAAAAATAATTTGTTTACTGTAAACAAGCGCGTGAGACGTGCGCTGTACTGGACTCCAAGAATAAATGTATGTAATTTGAATTATATTATCATTTTGGTCAATTTGACGGCCATTTTGTTTTATTTTTTTTCTTATATATTACATAACTCAGTTTTTTTTTCTCGAACTGACTATGCTATTAGCTTTGCGGCATTTACGGCTTCACCGAACTACTATGCATAATTCAGTGATTATAGCAACGTATAAGAATAACACAATTATATTGACAATATGGGCATGTTATATCTATATAATAAGCAATTTAACACAAATTGTTCGATAATGTATAGTTTAAAATTTTCATTACTTTCTTATATAGTGTTAATGAGCACTGAGGGTGGTATATAGTAGCTTAAAGTTCCAAGTATGCTGCTGATGATAAATCCCATTCCGTTCGATATACTATTCGTATTCACATATCTAATGTACACGTAACATAATACAGTAGATGGCGTGCGTGTCGTAGTTACAAATGTGTTTGAAAAAGCATTTCTGTAATGTACACACCTATTTACAATTTTACATTTCTTTAATACATTTAAAAAAAAACGCGTGCGGAGCCGCGGGGGACAGCTAGTAAAATATATAAGTATATGGTGATTATAAAAGTACACTGTTGGACAAAAGTCATCAATAATTTTGAAACTATAATTGATTGTCGTCCACTGGATGTGTTACCAGTTATTTCAAAGTGTATTACTATATATTTCTGTCCCTTTAATAGGTAGTGATTTTATCACTGAATAATTATTGCGCAATTGATAAACATGTTACTTATGGTGTACAATATAAAATATCTGTATGAAATTACTGTAACATTGTAACAACATGTATTGCAGTTTTGACTCACCAGTGTGATTCACATAGAGACGGCGCCGAGCGGGAGCGTGCTGGACCTTTGTAACGATCGCCTGTGTTTAAAGTCGAACCACGTGTTGTCGCCGTTTTCTATACAGCTGCTAACACACCCAGATATTCATATACCAAGTTATATTTGTAAGGCTCGTGACTTTGTTGCTTTTACCCGGTTCTTACTGCTCTGTAACTAGATAGATAGATTTAATAGTAAAAATTGATATAAAACTTTTTAAGCCGCGTTGAGCGATTTTGTAGTTAAATTTTATTTGATAGGGAAAAGCTTATGGATTCGCGTCACCGATTATTTTGATTTTTCACTTCTGTCAGCAATCCTTATGACTACCTTTTTTTAAGATTGCATTGAGAAAAAGGAATATGTTAATCATATTAATGCAGAATCTAAAATGAAAATTCAATTTTTTTTTTACTAAATAGATACAGTAGCATTACTCCATTGAAAACAGCAATAGACTTACATCATAGAAAGCTAATCAGTTCTCTAACAAACTATAATAATACAAAATGCCGTACTAGCAATCGATACTGGTTGGAAACTGTACGAATTAAAGTTGTACCCCATCAAATGCGTCTAGACGAGATAAAGCCTTTGAACGATTGGAGCGATATGGGATTAAGAATTGTCGACCAATGCTAATAAAACTTACAGTAAGTTTGTATAATTATTCTCAGATTGTCGACAGTATTTTCTTTCTATTGCCACATCAACAATATTTTAAGGAATTGATTAGCTAATCGTCTTGATATTAAAAATTCCTATATTACTCATGGTAGGAACTAGGCTATTCTGGAAAGGTCAGTGTGATAAAAACTTAACAAATAAGGTTTTATTCGTTCTTTAACTTATGATGTTTCTTGGTATGAAAATTGTACATTTACCAGTAAGGTTTTGTAGTTATTAAATTATAGAAGCGATAATAGTAATACTAAAAGTTATTGTTCAAAGGCTTCTTCGACTATATAACAAACTAACGCATATTCGCAACTTAAGTGATATTTTATATACAGAATAAAAAACATAAAAAAATCAAAGCAAAAATATACTTTGCTTACAAAATTTATCTATAAATAATATTATAAATACGTTTATTTCCCTCCTCCTGCGCATGCGCACTACACCGCTAGCCCCAATTCACACATCGGTGAACTCGTAGTGTTTATAAAAACCGTAGTTCTTTAAAACCTTAATAACGTTACATTACATTAAGATATCGTATTTTTTTAAATAAGGAGTATGTGTAGTAATTAAAATTTAAAAAAATATGAAGACCTACTCGGTAGTGTTTGCGTAATGAGCGCACAACGATACACCTCTCTCATTTTATTTATTTAGACTAACATCCACTACAAACGTTATGAATTAATATAAACTTAAAACCTGAAATATAAATGTAATATAAGCATCTTATTTTTATAAAATAAACTGTAAAACTAAGTTCTAGCCCATTACTTAAATGACAGCAATCATTTGCAGAACTTCCAACACATCAACTGCAATGTATCTATAATAAATCGGCTGTAAATAAAAATAAGCGAGAGTAAGCAGACATAACTGTATCAATATATTTCATAACGCTGTTTTTATTCAGATATCATGTGTTCCTGGAACAATATATTACATATGATGTAGACTAAAATGTTCATCTATACTATACTAATACTAATAATCTATACTAATATTATAAAGAGGTAAAGTTTGTGAGTTTGTAACGTTGTGACGTTGTAGGGGGTAATCTCAGGAACTACTAAACAGATTTTGAAAATTCTTTTACCAATAGAAAGCCACGTTATTTGTGAGTGTCATAGGCTATATATCATCACGCTAAGGCCAATAGGAACGGAGAAACAATGAAAAATATTTTAAAATCGGGGCTTTTTTTCCTTTTGCGAGCTTCCGCTGCGTCTTAACCCAAAATAACTCTGCCACGCGTACGAAGTCGCGGGCAGAAGCTATTAACTAATTATCTATACTAATATTATAAAGAGGTGAAGTTTGTGAGGTAATATCTGAGGAGTCGGAGAAAAAATGGTCGAATGAAAACGTTTATTACGAACGCTGCCTTAACTATGAGAGATATATTATTGAGTTGTAGAGAAAAGATGTAGCTTGATAATGCCTATACCGCCCAACGAAGTGGGCACGGGTCAGCTAGTTTAATATATAAAAATCTCGTGTCACGGTGTTGGTGTTTGAACTCCTCCGAAACGGCTGGACCAATTTTTATGAAATTTTACATGTATATTTGGTAGGGTATGAGAATAGGTCGTAAAGTATATTTTATACTTTTAGGTGATAAGGGTGTCCGTATCCAGATTTTTTTTTTCATTTTTATTTATTGTTTTTTGTTTTTAATTGCCATCACAACCCCCTAATTTTCACCTTCCTAACCCCACTCTACCATTTTTTTATTTGCGATTTTAATATTTTTGTATGAAAAATATCCAAATGATTCAACGGTCGTTCGTATTTCAAACAAAAGGAAATTATTAATGTGGCTGAATGACAGATAGCGCTTTGTACGTCTCATCGAAATTACTAAGTATGTGTTTGAGTGAGTCCCTGAATTGTTTGGTTTCACAGTTGGAAACGGTGTGAGTCGCTGTAATCGGGTTATAGGGTTTTTAAAGATTTTTCTAGTTTGGAATTTCAATTGGAACCAGTAAGTAGCAGATTTTACGCAGATGAAATTGCGCGGGTAGTAACATTATAATTCCTAAATTCAGCTCCTGTCGGAATGTTAGATCCTAACTCATTTTTAAACTGAAACCTGTCTTGATTTATCGTAACATAAAACCAGAGCAAGAAGAACTGCGAATATTGTATCTCTTTTTACACTGCTTACACTTTATTTTTGAAACTGAAACCGGTGAACGACGATAATAGAAATAACAACAAAAAAATAATTGTATAACTCTAGGATATAACCAACAATAATAGACTGGTTTACCATGCTTTTTCCTTATTTTCAATTCATTCGAGTCATTGTGAGTGAGGCGATAACACTATGTGAGAATCTTGGTAAATAAATTAAATTAGTAAATAGCAAGGGACCCTAAGAAATTAAGCTCGTTAACTTTTATGAAACAACGCGACAGCTGTAAACATTTTGTAGCACTCTAGCTAGATCTTTGCGTGTTAGCACTAAATTTTCAATGGCTCGTTGAACATCAGACAACTAAATCAGGCGTTTAATGCAACAGTACTGTTGTTCCTTGAATGATTGGGAATTATTTATGCTGCGCAAAAATACACGAAGTCACCAAGTGAGCTTTATGTCTCATAAAACATTTAATATTTAATTTTCAGAACTGAATACATAATAACTTCTTAGCTTGCTCCTAAAATCAAGGGTTGTAGCATTTGGCTTCTTGATAGGACTAAGCATAATTATAATTACAAGGACCGTATCTCTGTTGAACCATTATAACATAATGCTGTAAAATGTAGTATAGAGTAGGTATTTTACATATTCCACAGCCTAGGCAAGGAAGGTTCATTTAGTATTTCTCGAGGGAATAGGCAGCCGGATGCAAATAATGTTAGAGGAGCCGACCGTAACGAAGCGGTATGTTTGTTTTGATCCTTTACGAGGAATGTATGTTGTACGTTTAGTATGTTATTTGCAAGTATAATTTATGTGTACAAAATTATACATATAAAAAGAACCATACCATTACGATTTTCCTGTTTCCTTATTTTAGAGTTTCTATTTTTATACCCAAAAGTGAATAGTATACACGAGGAGGTGCATTAAAAGTTTATAATATAATTTTTCGAAAACGGCTCCCTATGTTTCTAGTTGTATGTTCATAGTGTGATGAATCATTTGTGTTCATCTTGTGATTTAATTACACAATCATTTGTTATATGTTATAAGGGTAATGGAGTAATTAATGAATGGATTATGGAGTTCCTATTACAAACGCAGACTGATGCAACGGAACTGAAAATGTTGTGTGATACACATTGAAGATGATAACGATAGGAAACGGAAGGTCCCACACGATTTACTGTTTGGGCATGTGTCATGATTCTGTGATCAGTATGAATTGGGTATTTTATTTATAATGCTTATTGACCAGCAGAATGGGATTCATTAATATCATTAAATTAAAGTGTGTAGCAGATAGAACTACCAGATCGGTGTAATTTATCTTTTCGTGGTTAGCTTTGGTTATATAATATCTTGAAGAATTGTTTTATATTTTTATCGTCAGTATATAAGCATTATAATTATTATATAATTGTTCTGAAATGTTTTCCGTTTTATTTAATAAAAACATTTTAATGTTATTTATAATATGCATGTCAATAACATAACATATTAAATATCTGTTCACCAGACCTTGACGATATCGATACAGGCGTTTTTATGAAGTTAACAACGAGGGGGGAATATATGTTTAAATATGCTTCGTTCGTATTACCGTTAGTTATGAAAAAAATATAGCTATTTTAATATAATTGTTGTTTTTCGTCACTATTATTTCACAGGTGATAAATAAAACTGGCAAAATTCTACTTGTAACGTGTGATATATAGCAGTCCTATGAAGTCTGTTAATTGTAATGCAGTAGTGCAATGAAATAGTATGCTAGTGCGATGTATAGGAGTGATTTGAATTCTGCTAATTATAATTTGGTCAAATGAAATCATATGCTCGTGTGATGTAGCAAACATATGAATTCCGCAAACTATAATTTAGTGAAATAAAATCATGCTCATGTCATAAATAGCCCGCATTTTTTATTCAACTTATCTTGTGACAAATTATCTCTCACATAGCATATGAAAAATAGCAGTAATGCACGAAATGTTCCATCCTTATTTAGTATTAAAAAAATGTAAATATGAGACTATTGTTCTCAGAACTCGACCGTGTTCATGGTAGTATGTATGTACCGTTGCTATTCAACCTGCATTGTTATTATACGAGTAGCTATGCCCGTGACTCCGTTCGCGTGGAACCTAATGTAAAAAAATATTAACTAATAAAATAATCGGGATGTATTATGTCCATTTACTTATCTACTTTTCTCTCGTACTTAAGTCGCGTCGTCACTAAAATTACCATAATTTTTGATAGATTCAATCGATTTGAATGATACCAAGACTAAATGTTACTCGAGGATATGCTTTATGATTTTCTTGGTGTGGTTTTATTGTGGACGCAGTACGTTAGCAGTGATGCGTGTTCAAACAAACAGATACATAGACAGACATTTCTACAAATTATTGAAATGTATTTTATTACTTATTACAAGATACCTGCAACATATTTTTTCACTAAAAATTAAAAAGTACAGACACGTTACGTTAACATTCTTATTATACGTATAGAACGAGTTTGTTTGAACACTAGGTTTACTATTTTTTTTCCTTTATTTTTTTTACGGAATGTAATGGACATTTATGTTATGAAATATATGAATTTATAAGAGTGATTAATTCAGTTTTTGCGGTGTATCCCATCGAATCTATATACTGATATCCAATATCAGATTTGGAAGATATATGTCGTGCAACTATATGTAATTGAGTGATAAGTATCAATTTTTTTTTAATCTCGATATTAATGACGATGCCATGATATAGTAGGTTTTTCGTATTTTCGATAACATGAAAGGATTTTAGAAGTTAATTATCAACAGAATACGATATCAACATCAGATAATTTTTCGCGTTAAGAAAAAGTTTGTGACGTTTGCGTTTTAATTATAAGATTCAAGATGGTGTGGATTTTACCTGTTTCATACTTCATGCGCTCCTCTGATTGTGTGTTTCACTCACTCGAATCGATTTGGTAACGAACATAACAGAGTCAGAGATATACCGCTGGTTTATAGGTATAACTCGTTATCGGGATAAATACTTACATTACGGGTCGATATACGATTTAGCAATATTGTATCAATACAGTTTCAATATTTATATGCGATACACATCACCCACTTATTTCATAGTTAGTAACTAGAGTACATTCATTATAATCAATACATATATGTACACTGTTAACCTTAGACCATTTGTAAGATCATTTTTATATATGAAGTATATTGAAGTACAAATATGCGAATGTTATTAAAAAGTTTGTTTTTACCAACCTCCCATTTTGGTTAACAAATTTTTCGATTTACATAATTATAATGCTTGTTTTAGCACACGTAGAAAAATTGAATTTTAAAATTCGAACTAATAGTAATAGTACTTTGTGCTGTTGTTATTGGTTTTTTAACTACTTTTACTCTAAAATGATTAGTGAATTTATTTTTGTGGAAATTTTACTTGTTTACCTCTACTAATATTATAAAGAGGTAAATTTTGTGACGTTGTAGGCGGTAATATTTGGATCTACTAAACCGATTTTGAAAATTCTTTTACCAATAGAGAACCACGTTTTTGTGAGTGTCATATGCTATATACTCGTATTAACCCGAAAAATGAAATTACTTTTTTGTGGTATTCGAATATGCAAAGTCGGAGAAGAAATGGGCGAACGAAAACGTTTCTTACGAACGCTGCCTTAACAATGAGAGATATATGAATTAGTTCCAGAGAAAAGTTGTAGAGCTTGATAATGCCTACAAAAAAGTCAGTGACAGCATATGTCTAACTTTTATATTTAAGTCACAAAAGGTATTTTTTTATAAATGTTTACCGCCAAACGAAGTGGGCACGGGTCAGTTAGTAGTCTATATAATTATATCAGTAATATGAAGATGAAAATGTTACTTTTCCAAATATAAGATAATCATTTATGCGCATTAGTAGAAACAGTCGTCGTTAGCTTGTGAAAGAATTACAAAAAAGAAAATGTAGTTACGCAATTTAATCTATAAATAATTTATGAAAGCGATTGGAATATATGCATTTGTAATTTAAAAAAGTGGTCAATCCTTTATTAGAGATAACAGGCAGAGTGACATTCTTAACTTTATAACATTTCTCACGCAGAGAGCATTAGCGATGATGGTTGTGTAGAATGCATCGAGGCTGCTCACTGCGATTCACCTTGCGGTTGTGCTGATCGAGACGTGCCATTGCCAGCCAACTATATATTTATTCAACCTAAGAATGTTGATGCATTTAAAGCCTATATATCATATCGTGACTCATAAATGATTTTGTGTTCTTAAAAGTAATTAATTCGCGTGCCAAATGCAAAAAGAGTGTATCACTACAGTTTGGATAGGAACTGTGCAAAAAGTCACATCAAAAAAAAATGTAGTATAAAATATATGCCTTTTTCGCATTTGGAACGCCAATTAATCATTGTCTGGTTTCGATTTATTGTTATACTAGCGGGCCCGGCAGACGTTGTCCCACCCTGATTATAAAAAAATCCTGGACAAATTATATACCAAAACGTTCCTCGTGAATCACTTTATCCATTGGTGAAAACCGCATAAAGATCCGTTCAGTAGTTTTTGAGTTTATCGCGAACAGACAGTCAGACAGACGCGGTAGGGGACTTTGTTTTATACTATGTAATGATTTATTAGGGCATCGGTTTTTATCTATTCCACGGCAAATTTAATATTATTGAAGAAATAGTATGTAGCTTCACAGTTATTCATTGTTTTATGTATACGTCGTATACGAAATAAAATAAAATCTTATTCTGAATCTCGAATAAAAAAAACCTTATTGCGTTTATATTCTGTTATAAGTTCGGTATTTGTTTCGATTGCACAACGATATCTTATATGTGGATCCAATGTAATATAATGAAAAATAGATTTACGCAATATATCCAATAGTCGTAAGCTAAGTCGTAAGATAACAGATCTTGTTGGTTACAGGTGAATTTGAAACATTATTAACTATAACATAAAAACAATCATATGACCAAATATGTAAGACATTGTCAATAACGTTGTAAATTGTAATCATTGTAAATAAAGTATTGTAACTAGTTCAATATGTTTAATTTAGCGGTTGTATAAATAATTCTTATGTATTTAATAAGAAGCAATCAATTAACACACAGACACCCACTCACTTCTCTTTTTTCTCTCTTCTGCATATGACACTTCACATATAGCAATATATATATACTATATTTTATTTGAGGAACGAAATATGTTACTCTGCAGTTGGGCAACACAGGACAACTAATGCAGTTCATATTGGTTCTTTTTCATATTGTACAGTTTTTTGGGGTCCAATAGATAAATGTAAATGTATGTAAGTAAAATAAATAAAATTAAAAAAAAAATAATATTATGACTTGTACTTGATAACAATTAACCGTCATGTTTACATTGAATTTATTCACATACTAGATGGTAACCGCGACTTTGCCTGCGTTGTTCATTATCTTAACATTATGATTTAGAAAAAACATAAAAATAATAAAGAGCAAATATATAATTTGTTTATAAAATTTATTTCGTTTTTTGTAGTACTTATAAAATCCTTAGTTTCTTAAAAGGTTAATAATTTTATATTTGATGGAAATATCGTTATATATATATATATATATATATATATATATATATATATATATATATATATATATATATATATTTAGTTTAGGTAAGAGCAAAGTGTCTAAGAAGTAAAACTAAAAGTTGATCGATATCTATCCAATAGTTTTTGCGTCATTCGCGCACATCGCCACAGTTCTATCATGTCATTAACATTAGATTTGTTTCCTTGCTGCAGCAACTCAAAGATGAACTCGGTGAGGTTGTGGCCGAATTGGAGGCGCTCGACGGGCAGGAGGAGTGTAAACAGAATAGTAAAGCCAAACAGATGAGCATCGGAAGAAAGAAATTTAATATGGACCCTAAGAAAGGTGAGGTTTTCCATTTAGCAATTACTTATAGTTGAGCAAAAACGTTCTAAAACAGATTTTAGTTTTCTAATATAGATTTTGCGTTTCTGCTGAATTATATCCATCTACTAATATTCGTGTACTTTAATTAATAAAGGTAATTTTATTGATGGGTTTAGAACAAAATTTTCATACAGTAAATATATTTATAAGTTGTCCCAGAACTGTTACACCCGGCTTTCAGGTTACGTCATATTTCAATGTAAGTGTAATAAAAATGGTACCAGCTAGAACTCGGTGGAAGAAAAAAAAACAGTTCAATATTTCCCGTTTCGTTACAGCTGCCTATGGCTGCCTGGCTTACAAAACTTGATTACGCAGTAAATAATTAAAATTTTAAATTCATGTTATAAGCACACTATATACAGTTAACTAGAATAAAAACAATCATTAGCATAATGTTTTTAATAAACTTTCAAAATGTTGTAACCTTGCATCGAAAATACAATTTGATGTTAAGTTTCAACACCTTAATTTTAGTACTATTTTCTAACTTAATTAACAAGCAATTAAGCAGTTTATTCTATTATAAGTATATATATGAAAATACAGTTACATTGAGGTTCAATCACAACAATTAAATCAAATCTAACGTATTGTCATAGGATGCGGATTTTTATGTAGATGATAGAACCATACGTACTTTTTGAATTTCATTGACTCTTAGCCTTTTTTTTCGCTTTTATTTTGTATAAATATTTTACCGCCAATCATTGATATACAAATACCCAAGACGCACACTTAACGTCTCACAGCCGGCACACGAAAATGAGTGCACAATTTTGGAATATGCAGTCATTTCATTTTGTCTCCCGTCGCTTCCGTCCTTGTAAAAACAACTTTAAATCATTCAGGTAAGGTTGAATTTGCAAAATCGTAAGTTTATCGCATAACTGTAACCATCATCTTCTTATTCTTATCCCACCTACGTAGGGTCGGCTAAAAATGTTTTCCTTTTCCACTCTCGTCAATCAGCTGGCATCTCAGTATTCACACCTTTTACACACATATCATTTTTTTACACAATCCATCCATACCTTTTTCGGTCTTCCTCTACTCCTATATACATCCACCATCATACTCAAAGCTTTTCTAGTTACATGATCTTCATCTCTCCTCATGACATGCCATACCATGCGAACCTATTACTCCTCAAGGTCTCAACCTATCGCATAACTATAACCACGTATGTATATTAGGGAGATTTTGCGGCTCTTTTGAGCGCTACTTTTCTTCGAGACTGCGTGTCTTGGGTTTTTATATGTCAATGCCGCCAATAAAAACTTAAGACGCGCGTTGCTAAGCGGCCGGGTATCAGCTAGTCTTCTATAAATCTAACCGTATCGTACGATGATATGAATATTTAACGGTGATGTGTTCCAAGTAAATGGTTTTGTTAATTGAATCGCTTTCGGTGGCGATACGACAGGTGTATCTTTCCACCATGAAATAGCTACATATGAAGCAAAATATTCTATTCCTACGATTATACACCTGCACAACGGATGTGAAATTGTAAATGAACCAGACATATTTGTTTACGTAATTGCCTATGTAAATAGGTCTGATAATCATTAAAAGCTGGTCGCAATTAAAATGTTAAGTTAAAACCGGTGACCACATATCCTCAATCCATTGTATATTGCCGACATTCTTATTAGTATTTATAGGGCAGTCGCACGACAAAATATTGAAAACATTTGATATAAATATCTACAATTTATTTATATTCCCACAGACTTTAGACTATTACATGTGTATTACAGTTAAGCTTATCTAACGTTGTTCTCACAGGAAGATATCCAGGCTCTAGATTAGCATATATAGAATAAATATAATAAGAAATTAATTTTAGGCTAGTCTAGAATCTACTCTCCTATGTTTAAGTCTAGTATCGACGATCTTAAAATATACACTTGGAATAAACGGTCTCAAATCGACTTTTAGGTTTTTTTTCAGTTGACGCTCTTCCGAAGTTTAGGAGTTTTGTACTTTAATAATAATTTGTAACATAAATAACATTGTGTTACAGTTAATGTGAATTAACTTTCGAAATCATATATACTTCAACGTCTTTTATGAATATAATAACACACAACGTAGTAGAATCATTTTCAATGTTTGCGATGTTGCAATGTTTAGCATGAAAATTATTAAAGTAATCGGAATTTATTCTAACATTTCATAAGTTTATCATACTGCTATGCTGTTACTGTTAATTGGGTTACATAGGCTGACGTGAGTATGTTATCTTGGCGTAGTTGCTTGTAGGTACAGAAACTGGGACTGAAACTGTGTCCCCGGCTCATCTCGCAGTGGAGCACCTCTCTACTCGAGTTCTTGTCGCAGTATCCGACCTACAATTTCCTAATGATGCCTCTGTGCAAGAATGACTTGCATGATTAAGAAACTCTAATGTCGTGTTTATTTTTTTTTTCACAGAGGTTGTATACTTACATGAAACACACTGTGACAGATTTTTTTTACATTGCGATGAGATGAGACAGACGAGAATCGAAAAATATTACATTATTAAACCATTTTTTAAAGTGATTATTATGATAGTTTCTTTCTATATAATAGCCACGTTATTTATAACTGCAACTCCAGAGTGTTAAAAAACGCTTTGAATAAGTAATAAATAAATTGGTGATAATTAAAAAGCTTTTCTTCAAAACGAAGCAGTTTGTAATATTATGCTATTAAAAATCTAATTCAAAGAAATAAATAAATTATATAATCACTACATATTACAAAACAAAGTTCTCTGCCACGTCTGTCTCTCTGTTCGCGATAAACTCAAAAAGTACTCAATGAATTTTCATACGCTTTTCACCAGTAGATAAAGTGATTCATGAGGAAGGATTAGGTATATAATTTGTGAAGGTTTTTATTATCAAGGCGGGACAACGTCCGCCGGGACCGCTAGCATACAATGAATTGTGGTTTACTTCACGAGTTTGTATTTTACAATTTTTGCAAAGCCTGTTGCTCGTGCTAACGTTATCTAACCTCAAGGGCAACATATACTCGACAAACAAGGTGTACCTACATTTAGCGGAGGTAACACAGTCTATAATGACTGGCGTCAGAATTGTAGTCTAAATTTTATACGTCAACAAAATTCACTATCTCGACGTGACCATGGAAACATGTAAAATTTTTGCAGTACACTTTAGTCAATTTGTTATTATACTGTTGATATTATTGTATAATTGTTTCAGTACTAAGCATATAAGAATAACAGATGAAACCCAATTACATACGGTCGATCTATTAGCCTCGTTGTGATTCAAGGTTGTGGACATATTGATTCTTACCCGTACAATGCTGTCGTTGATAGTATTTTTTTCAATACTAATAGAATTAAATTGGATTGTTATTTTTATTACTTGATCGTTATTATTATTTGAAATGATAAAAACTTTTTACACTACATTTCTTTGTAATGTTATAAATGAAGTAGGTACATGACTGTAACGTAAATTAACAATTTTATAAAATCATCGGGTATATGTTTATACTAGCTGACCCGTGCCCACTTCGTTGGGCGGTAATAAGCATTGTCAAGCTTACAACTTTTTTCTAGAACTCAATCACACATCTCTCTTCGTTAAGGCCGCGTTCGTAAGAAATGTCTTCGTTCGACCACTTTTTCTCCGACTCCCCAGATATTACCCCCTACAAACTCACAAACTTTACCTCTTTATAATATTATAATAATAATATAATTAATTAATAGCGTCTGTCCACGACTTCGTACGCGTGGAATTATTATTTTGGGCTAACACGCAGCGAAAGCTCTCAAAAGGAAAGAAAACCCCGATTTTAAAACATTCTTCATTGCTGCTCCGCTCCTATTGGTCTTAGCGTGATGATATATAACCTATGACATTCACAAATAACGTGGCTTTCTATTGGTAACAGAATTTTCAAAATCGGTTTAGTACTTCATGAGATTACCCCCTACAACGTCACAAACTCACAAACTTTACCTTTTTATAATATTAGTATAGATTATCTGGTTGTCAATAGTTGTATCCAGATAGAAAATAACTCACATTTTTATCTATACGTTAAATAATTATAATAATGTGGTAAGGTCAAATAAATAAAGATATCAATACTTTATTCGGCCTAATGCTTTCTCATGAGGGAAAAATAGTTATCACGTATTATGAGAAGTTGGCAGAAAATCGTTCTACTTTGATAGGTGAAGATCCGTGTAAGGTTATCTGATTTACATTAATCGATACTAAGAGCACTGTAATGTGATGACTGTTTTTATGTATGAGAGTGATGTAGGAATTATTGCGATTTATAGAAAATAGTGTTATTAGAAGTTATGAACGTGAAAAACATCTCTCTACCTTGAATAAAAGCCATGGTGATTCTATATTTACAAGTGTCTTGTTTACTTTACAAATATATTATACTAGCTTTTGCGCTCGGGAATCCCTCAGGAATTGTACCTTTTTTTTGGGAAAGCGGTACCTTATTTTCATTTTTGTACCTCTGCTAAAATGTATACAAAATTTCAAGAATCTCAATTAAGTAGTTTAGACGTATAAGGGTAACAAACAACCCAACTTTCGCATTTATAGTATTAGTTTCGATTTTATATTGTAATTTCACTATACACCCAATAATCTGGGATGGTATAAAAATTCGTTTTTACACAAAGTATCGTATTTTCGAACCGGACAAACATCGGAAATGGAGTAGTTTACATGTAGATTCTCAAACTATTTGTCTACTTAATTAAATTGACAAATAAAGTCTGATATGACAGGAAATGAAGCTTATCATTAAAAATGTATACTTTTATGAGACAGCCTTATCATGCTTACATATAATTCCAGTAAAAGACGTTTCCTTACATACCTGATACCACCTACATATAATATTTACACCGACGAAAGCTGTAATCTATTTATAAAGTAATATAACAAGAGAACAAACAGAATTGCGTGCCGCTCGAAATTGTCATTCCACGTACCGTTTGTAAAGCTCGTCGTATCTCGAGGAGTAACGCGGAGGCGTGTGACGTCATCGGGATCGGTGGATTAGCATTCCTCTGCGATAGTTACGAAAGCGTGACGTCATTCATGCCGTCTGTCGTTCGAATGATCGATTGCCGTCGGCGAAGATTACCGTAAATTACGCCAATGTCTACTCAAAGTATATAGTCAGTCCTCTTTACAATACGAATCCAGTAATGCGAAATTATTTTTAAACACTTCGACATAATCATTTTTTATTTTATCTCACGGGTATTTTTAATTACATATGTCAGTGTTACATAGAAAATGAATGTTATTATTTATTTAGAGTATGATACGAAATAATTTCGCAGAAGGCGTGAGGTATAAGGTCAGGTTGTGTTGTTCAGTAAACATTTTTATTCCTATTAAATCAATTATGAACGCTTTTGACATAACTTCATTATGCACGTATAATTCATTCTAAGAAATTTAGCTGTGTTATGTGTCATATCCATTATGCATTCTATGCCTCTGTGTCCCTTTACCATAAGAATATTTCTTTAAAAAAAAAGGCATATTTTTGGCTTTCTATTTAAAATATGATCTTCTTAATCACTTGTAAGCGATGTTTATATCAATTTGGGTCATTTTTGAAGTTATACTTCCGTTGGCGCGTTACAGAAAAATGATGAGAGTAAATTTTTAAGATGCGCGCGCACACCCTCACGAAAAACCGACACCCTGAAGTTAGATATAGTCAATATTTTGTTTCTTTGTATTAAAACTTTCAATGTATTAAATAACTTATTTCTATTGTTTGTGTCTTTTTTTCTACAAACGTACAAAAAGGCGAAAGATAAAATTTTTGAAAAGATTTTCTCTTGTTACGCCAAAGAAGTATAACTTCTAACGCGTGTACATAAGTACACACACATATTTTTTTTTAAATAACAAAACGTCACTAATCTATCTATCTTCTATCTATCTATCTATCTTATCTTATATATATATATATATATATATATATATATAAGAAATTCCCACCTATATATTGACTCATCACGATATCTCTGGAACCATAAGGCGTAGCGACTTAAAATATGGTAGGAATATTCCTTTCACCGAGTAGAGGTCAGCTAAGAACGGATTTTACGAAATTCCACCCACAAGGGGGGTTGCGGGGGCGTTAACAATAGAGTTTATTTTACTTTTCATAATCAGGGCGGAACAACGTCTGCCGGGCCCGCTAGTTATTTATAATTCTCATCGGGTATTATGTTATTGTTTTAGGTAAGTCAATGTCTCCAAAATCACAAATAAAAGACTTGAAGGATTTCAAGTGTTGCCGAGCTTTGTACAGTATAGTGGTAGTAGATTTTATATAGTTTGTTGAAATCAATTCAAGTTTCAGATACGCACAACATTTTTTCGATTTCGCATCGTTTATACGCTAGTCATCAAACGAAGGCTAGTAACTGAATGTTGATATATTTATAGCGGTTATTTTTTATATAACTTATCAATTATCACTGTAATAATGTAAATGATGATAACATTTGTGTAATTAATAAAAAGAGATTAAATGAAATTAGAAAAGAAAAGAAGTCGAGGCAGTCATAAGGACTGCCGACGGAAGTGAAAACTCAAAATTATGGAATAACTGTGTTCTCTTTTGAGTTTTTAAATTAATTATAGTGTGAATTAATTAAATATCATAATTTTTATGTTTAAATTATTAACATGAGTATGGTTTTCTCATTTATCGGAGCCATAATTATATACATTTTATAAAGTTTATTAATTAATCAAATACAATACAAAATATCAATATTAGATGTACACGAGCCCCTATACAACGCGTCGCTAGCCTGACGCGAGCCGCGTCAGCGCGGTACGGTCGGTCACACTTGATAGCATGTCATGACACGAAATTATAAGTTTATCTCCTGCCAAAAAGTGTGTGTGTACTTATGTACACGCGTTAGAAGTTATACTTCTTTGGCGTAACAAGATAAAAATCTTTTCAAAAATTTTATCTTTCGCCTTATTCTACGTTTGTAGAAAAAACGACACTAACAATAGAAAATAGGTATTTAATACATTGAAAGTTTTAATACAAAGAAACAAAATGTTGACTATAGCTAACTTCAGGGTGTCGGTTTTTCGTGACGGTGTGCGCGCGTATCGTAAAAATTTACTCTCATCATTTTTCTCTAACGCGCTAAAAGAAGTATAACTTCAAAAATACCGTTCAACGCGCCTTTAGAAGTTTTCACTTCAAAAACAATGGCTAAAATTAGATGTTCTGTAACTCGTGGAACATATGTTTTGTCCATTTCCTATGTACAGTTAAATGTAATTAACTTAGGCCTAACCATCTAATTACTAAAATAAGTAGATTTTAACCGTAAACTGTTTACTGTACCGTTATCTTCTTTTTCTATAGTGATTTATTTCCCTCTTGTCAATTGTAATTCTACGCGGTCACAAAGAATTAATTCTGGGTACAAAGAAGCTTTCGCGACTTGTAACGTGATTTTCCAATTATCTTCGCTAGTCTTTTACCTACGTGCTACGAATAATGACGTTAGTACAATAGGTAATTTGGTTTTGTGTTTCTCTTTGTTTTTTTTTATTTCTCCTTGATTAATTTTTACTTTAGATTCGAATGTAATATGGAAATATATATAAAGGCATATAGTTTTTCTTTGTAATAAATTTCATTATGATATGTTGCTTAGGTAAATAAAATGGCAATCAGTATCAACCTTGTAAACTAATTTAAGCATTATAATAAAGAAACAAGAAAAGTACTAATTTTAAAATTAAAACAAGTATATATTAACTTCTGGCCGTAACTTGATCTCTATTGCAAAGATTTTCCATACTCCGCACATATAGCTTCAAGTATTATTCAATTAAATTCATAAAGTTTTGTCAATTTTTTAATACGCATTTAATCCAATTTGCAATTATTAAGACTTATGTATTCGTTATTATTTATTATACTAGTGAGCTCGGCGGACGTTGTCCTGTCGTGATGATATAAAAAAAACCTTGACAAATTTTATACCTAAACCTTCCTCATGAATCACCTTATCTACTCGTGAAAACCGCATGAAAATCCGTTCAGTAGTTTTTGAGTTTATCGCGAACACCTAGACGGACGTGGCAGAGGTTTTTGTTTTATAATATTTAGTGATTTCTCTAGTAGTATATTATTCCGATAAGTAAATATATTAGCATTATCCTTTTATAATTTCACTTTGATTAGCTTACGTATAATTAAATACTGACCTATTGTAATGCAATTGATTGCGGAAATACCAGCAACTCGTCTCTTCCTGCCGCAAAGCAAAAGTGTATGGCGCTTATTGTATTCCGGTTTGATGGTGGTAATTGGTCATACCTACAGTTTAATTCAACAGTAACAACCTATTTATGAATGGCCTCAGGGTTGCTTTCCAGATGTTTTATTCTTAGCTAGTTTCAGGCGCTATTTAACATCTGGTGGACTTTATGCCTATGTGCTACTTTTTGATATTAATCAAAAGCTTTAATGAATTTACACTTAACTATCTCAGTCATCAGTATGCCTTTTTTTCTCTTTATATTTATCGAGGGTTTGTTAAAGAAGAACACGCCAACCTCATCCATACAACAAAAATCAATCAAACAAACATGGTACAAAAGAAAAGAATAACAAAAAATAAATTAAAAATGCGAACCTTGTAATAACTTTCTTGCCCTTAAACCGACGTTCACCAAATTAAAAAATAATTTGGGCCATTCCGATGCTGTGCTTGGTAATATTTGATTACAAACGGCTATATTATAATTATTCTTAAATATCTGTCGTCTTTGGGAATCATTCTGGACACATTCTATTTCGATACGATAAACACCTTCTTGATGGCGAACTTCTCATTTAAACTTTCGCTTCTTTTAATTAAAGAGTTACACTTATTAAACGGAATATGCCCACAACGAATTCTTAAAGCTAAGATAATCATGTTTCTTCTCATAGGAGTCTTGGAACCACGAGACCGGTCCCAGAGATGGTTGGATCGTTTTATACCAAATACCCTACAAAGAGCTTTCATTAAAGTAATCGGAACATTTATGTTGAGTGTATTTCTTTTGAACTCAGCCATAACATGGTTTATCAGTATCGTTTGGATATAAATAATACTACCTATTCAAAGTTACTTGTGAATAATAGATTCATCTACGTAATATTGATATACTAGCTGATTTCCGCGACTTCGTTTGCACCGTTTATTATCTCAATTGTTTTATTATATCTCAAAGGGATTAGGTAGCGTTTTCAACGAAAGCTCCCTGGCGGATTGACTTTTTCCGACACATCCAACATTTATCGTTATATTTCAATGAATTTACAAAAAAATCTTGACATATATATCTAAACCTTCCTCGTGAATCAATCTATCTATTAATGAAAACCACATGATAATCCGCTCAGTAGTTTTTGAGTTTATCACGAACAGATACACACACAGACGCTGCGGAAGACTTCGTTTTATAATATGTAACGACTTTATTACAGGTATAGAATATTTATATGAAAATGGCTTACTCCAAAGAACTCCAGAAGACGTAGCGCAGTTTCTTCATAAAGGCGAAGGTCTCAGCAAGACTGCGATAGGTGACTATCTCGGCGAACGGTCCGATTTCAACGAGGCAGTTCTACGAGCATTCGTTGATCTTCACGACTTCACTGACTTAATACTAGTACAAGCTCTCAGGTATGTTATGCTTTCCATAAGCCATCTGTATTTTCGAATACTGACTTTGAGATATGTAAAATCTATACTAATATTATAATCTATACTAATATTATAAAGAGGTAAAATTTGTGACGTTGTGAGTTTGTGATGTTGTGGCGTTGTAAGGGGTAATCTCAGAAACTACTGGTCCGATTTGAATAATTCTTTCAGTGTTATATAGCTTATTTATCGAGAATGGTTATAGGCTATATATCATCACGCTAAGGACAGTAGGAGCGGAGCACAGTTGAAAAATGTTTCAAAATCGACATGTTTTTTTTTTTTTTGAGATCTTCTGCTGTGTGTCAGCTTTAGCCCAGAGTAGTAACTATTACTACGCGGACGAAGTCGCGTCCAGGGGCTATAATCTATATACTAATATTATAAAGAGGTAAAGTTTGTGGGGTTGTAGGGGGTAATATCTGGGGAGTCGGAGAAAAATGGTCGAACGAAAACGTTTCTTACGAACGCTGCCTTAACTATGAGATATATATGATTGAGTTCTAGAGAAAAGTTGTAGCTTGATAATGCCTATTACCGCCCAACGAAGTGGGCACGGGTCGGCTAGTTATATTATAACTAGAAAGCTTAAAAACCGTTGAAGCAGCGCACGCCATATGATATATTTTTTCCGACTTCAATTACATTTAGAGTGATTAATTATTGAAAATATATGTTTACCACAACAAAAAGTATCATAGCACTCAGGGAAAATATACCCTTCCAAACAATGAAAGAATTTTCAAAATCGGACCACAAGTACCGGAGATTACCTTTAACGGCCAAACTCACAAACATTACCTTTTATAATAATAGTATAGATAAAAAAATGTTTAATAAAAAAGAGATAATCACCATAGGAAAATAAAGTTTGTCCTATATATTTATGAATAGATAAAATAGTATATGTTTCAGAATAAACAATATAATTTTTTTTTCTCAAAAGCTAATGTAAAATATTGGATCACGGATTAAAAGTTAGAACAAACAAAACACGTATTTGAAATAGCTCTATCTATTTATCAAAAACTAACCTCAAATACGTGAACTAAATTTTAGATAAAAAAGTAAGTATTGTTTTATAGGTATGAACTGAAAATAGACGTATAGTGTGAGGAAATATTGTATGTGTTAAATTTAAAACTGCATTTTTATTAAATCAATATGTTAGATGTTTTTTACGTACAACTTCTTCAGAACACTAATTTCGCAGGACAGGGTTTTCAAAGTTTAAGATCTCTTTTGAATGTAACGTTATTTTGGAATTTTATATGTTTGAAAAATATATTTTTTGCGCAAGTTAGTAGTGGCGCTGTAAAAATATTTGGCTACCACACTGATATTTTCATTCACTGCGATCATAATTGCTACCTTTTGTACAGTTTTCTCTTGTAATTCTGTGCGCTAACCAATTGTGGCGGTGTAAAAATATTCGATTACCACCGTCATCATTTTATTTACTTTGTTTAACAATTAACTAAAATTTACTTTTTCGAATAAGCTTTTAAAATTAGCGTCACTAAAGTATTTAAAAATGGGTAATAGAAATAGGCAACGGTTGTAATAAATTCAAAAGAAGTAAATACGTAAACGTAAAAGTATAGGTAAAGTTAAAAAAAGTTAGGTTATTTCATAATTTTAACTACGTTGGATAATTTGAAGACTGAAACATAACTGTGAAAGAATAACATTAGACAAATGAAATCTACTGATTATTCGGGTCCATTTAGCTTTAATGTTAATTGCTAATCATGATTGTTTCAGACAATTCCTTTGGAGCTTCCGTCTGCCAGGCGAAGCTCAAAAGATCGATCGCATGATGGAATGCTTCGCCCAGCGTTACTGCCAGTTGAACCCGGATATATTCACGAACGCGGACACGTGTTACGTGTTGAGTTTCGCTATTATAATGCTGAACACCTCATTGCACAATCCAAGCGTTAAGGACAAACCGGCACCAGAACAGTTTGTGGCGATGAACCGCGGAATCAACAATGGTGGCGACTTACCACAGGAGTTGCTCTTGGTGAGTTTTTAAATAGCTTTATATCGTCCGTACAAACGATTCCACTCACGGTCGATTAAATTTGACTTTGATCCGGCTCGCGCAGAGGTGATTTATTGTACTATATATGACTAGGTATTACTCGCAGCTTCTGACGCGTTAATATAAGTATCTTTTGAGAACAATATTTTTTTCCTATATGAAGGGCTAAAGGGAAAAACTGGTGTAGTCAATTTTTTTTTTGTTTATGGCCAGAAAAATACTCATTTCAAAAAATGACTATGTAAAACAAATGCAAAACGCGTTGTGTCACTTAGTTTAGTTAATATTAGACATATTTTACACAGAAAACAAGTCCAAATACATATAACATATAAAAATTCCTTTCAAAATCATTCTTGCTAATGTATTCAAGTCCATCATTTTAATTTTTTTTTAATTTTTTGTCTCTGGTGTAAAGTTTTGTAATTGTGACTTAGCCAGTTTTCCCCTTTAGCCCTTCATATGGAAATGTGTATGTGCTTTTATATACACCTGACAACGTGTATGCAAAGTTTCATTAAGGTTGGTTGAATAGTTATGGCGTGGTAGCGTAATAAAATCACATCGACATTTATCATATCGGTTAGGATACATTATACTTCTTGCCAATTTGTCCTCATAATAGACGAACTATAATTTGTACGAATTTCCATATCAGGTAACAATATTAGCTAGATAAAATGCTGAAAAATAATAAACTGTAAAGTTAATAAAAATAAAGTGGTAGGGTTATGTTTGTTTGGACTTATCTCCGAAACCGCTGAACATTCTAAAGGACACTTTTACTGGTCGATGTATGACTATTATCTATGCTAAATTCCATCATATTATTTTGTAGGGACTAAGAAGTGACGAAAATTAACAGAACTAACCTAAATTTAGTAATAGAGTTGTATGATTAAGCGGTAATAACAAAATTACAATTAAATTTAAAAAAATAAAACACTGTCCATAATTAATTCAGATGATATACGTTGTTCCCTTCAAACGATATACCATTTTCACACACAAAGACTCGCGCAGTAGTAACTTCTCGAATAAAGTTGTTAAATACTTTTATTCAGTACTACCTAGTAGCAGGTACCCACGCCGGCTACAGACGAATGTTATTAACGAAGAGAAAATGAAACCAAATGTTCCTTTTACATTACGCCATCTATCGAAATAAAATGCCAACTGATCAACTTAACTTTTATCTGTCATTATTTTTGAAGTCATCCCCCCTGTTTGTGTTCTGCCAAATTCAGTCACCAATTATATGTGGAGATTTTTTATAAGTTTAACTTTACCGTGCGATTTTGCCTATATTTTCTTTCATACAAACCTTGTCTTGACAGTTACAAACATTTCAAACGATTGTTAGCGGAATAGTGATGCGTGATCCATATATAGATTATATATTGGTATTACTCGTTATGTTTAAATGTATATACGTCGAACGGTACGCTATGCCACTGATTGACCGATTGTAACTCTTAAGATGAATTGACTTTATTGCTTATCCACCAGTGGTATATTACTCATGCCTAACAATAATAATCAATTTAGCTTACGCCTTTGTGTAGCTCCGAGTCGTAACTCGATTGATCATCGACTAACATGTCCTTCGCATGCTGAAGAGAGAGAGAGATTTAAATGCTGATTTATAAAGATACTTTCCTTTGGCCGAGGGTTTCACTCGCTTTAATATAGAGTTCACTTATGTCTCAGTAGTAATATTTTTCATTTAGATTAAAGGTATGTTCTTTTTTGTACCCCTGACAACTTTGTATGCAAAATTTCATGAAGATTTGGCGGGAATCTGGTAATGTTTTTTTTTTTTTCGAACTGACTACGCTATTGACCTACTAAGGTCTTGACAGCTTCACCGGACTACCTCTGGTAACGTCATGTAGTGGACTGCATATTTTATTCATAACCTTGTGTTAGTTGACTCTATTTCTTGTAATAGTGGTGGTGTGTTACGTAATATAGTTTGGTTATTGTGCGCAAGTGAAGTGGTAGCGAAATAATAAGTACCACGGAGAATGGATTCTGACTTGCCACAAAAACTCCCAGGAAAGAGGGCCGCCATCTTGTTAGTACATTAAAATAATCGCAAGAAACTTGTAATATAATTACCTAATCGACAATGGTAGCAATAATCAACTAAAAAAACTAATTGCCAAAGATAAAACTAAAAAAAATCAGATGATCGGTTCTGTGGTTGAGGCATGAAAGAATAACAAACAAACTCACATTCGCATTTATAATATAACTAAAGATAACGTTATTTTTATCACGAAACATGTTTAACATATTTCGATTTACCAATAAAATTATACTTCTGTATATTTAGAACATATGACGTTACTTTGTAACTGTAATAACTGTTTTCAATCGGTGTTATAGTTATTGATACAGTAATGACAAATAATTAATTATTAAAGCGGTTGCGAATTTCTGAGTCATTAAAAATTACAGTACGTTATATATGGCGGAAAGTTTAATTTAAATTAATTCAAAATGACTCCGTTACTCAGTTTTATATGTTCTTATTTATTTATGTTTACGAGTTTAACTATTAAATACTTTTAGAAGTATAAAATTTGTTTTTATTATTACGCGAATGGTGTAATAATTAATTTGGAATAGAATAATACATTTTTTTTATTTTTTTTTTATTTTATTTACTGGGATATACATTAATTTAAGTACATATGATATAAATGTTGAATAAAAGCATACGTTAAGGATTCGTCGAATACTAGAGAAAATTCTTCTTAATATTATACGAATACTTAGAAAAGAGGAAAGGGAGGTGATAGGAAAGAAAGGAGTGACTGTATTTCGCGGAAATGTCGAATGAATCATACATAAATACAATAAACAAACCTACATAATACCATTACCTACTGATGGTATGGAGCAGTATACTAACCGTGTCCTAACTGCCCTTATTGTTAATAGGTAAATTATAAGAAATATATTGTAGTTTTTATTATAATATTGCGCGGGTTTACTATGTAAGTGTATGTATGTAAATATATATAGTTGTTTATCGATTACAAATTTACAATTAAAATAAATTCGATTAATTAAGTTTATACGCAATTGTTTGGGTTATGATAATTATAATTAATACAGAACAAAATACAAATGTTATAGGAATCTAAATGTGTCATTTATTTATCCTTAAGTTGTCTGAATATTAATAATATAGTAATATCTTACGTATTTATACCAAATTTGTGTTCTGCGCAAATATTCAGATAATAAATATACAGAGCGGTCAAAAAGGTTGGCGAGGACATTGTACTTGCGCGTACAAAGAATTCTTTACCATTTTTCCTTATTATTTTGTAACGTTTACCGTGGACGCAACGAACCGATGTTTTAATACTTTAAACCTTTTGACTTTGTTATATGGTTGTATTTTTGTCATATAAAAGCTTAACGTAGATGCCTACTGTCTTAAAGTATTATAAATATTAACAATACTTCCATTAATTTTCTCTGAACATTATTGAAGATTGCTTTTAATATCTATCAGTTATTTGTCAATAATCAAATTACTAGCTTTTGTATGCGGTTTCGCTCGTGTTTATGGGGATTTAACAGACCCTTCGGACGAAGGATAGATGAAGGGTACCTTTTGTCCTTTGCATAATTTCATGATGATCGGTTGATTAGTTACAGCGCGAATGCGTAACGAACACACTTACATGCGAATTTATAATATTACTAACTTCAGCCCGCGACTCCGTCCGCGTGGAATAGCTACTTTGGGCTAACGCTAACTTTAACTCGCGACTTCGTTTACGTAGAAGGTGAAAAAATATTTTTAAATAACACGTGCGTTAACCCCGATTTTGAAACATACTTCATTGGTGCTCCGCTCCTATTGGTCTTAGCGTGATATATAATATAAGCCTATATATAGCCTTCGTCGATAAATGAGTTATCTAACACTGAAATATTTTTCACATAATTAAAGCGGATTAGAGTAGTTCCTGAGATTAGCGCGTTCATGCAGACAAACTGTTGAGCTTTGTAATATTAACGTCAGCCTTACCTTACCAGTATTGATTTTATACCCCCTCATGTAATATGATAGTTTAGTATTTTAATAATCTTGATATATAATAAGAGGATTTATTCATAAGTCCTAATTAAGCGACTTTGACATAGATTCGTTTTTTATAACATTGATAAAACGTCCGCGTTTACTGACAAGACGAACATTGACGTAAATAGGAATGTAAACATGAATTTATGAGGAAACGTTATCTGCGAACCGAGTGAGCATGATAATCAGCCCGATCACTTGAAATTCACAGTTGATGTGTCGTGCTTTAGTAAACAAGCTGTTTATTTTGTATATTGTTGAATTTGTGTATGTATTTTTTGCATTTTTGTTACGTTAAAGTGGTCTAAAAGTCACGTATCTATGGTGTGTTAAATAAATTAAATTATTGGGTCTCTCTTTAACAACCTTGTGCAATAAAATAATCATAGTTACTAGTGACGTTCATTTGAAGAGTCATGTTGTTTATTAACATACAAATTGTAATATGACTTATGTTAATTATAACCTGTAGTATAAAGTGCACAACTCCGCAAGAATGATCAGTCATAATTAATCTATGTATTATACGTATAAAGTTAAATCGTTTCGTCAAAGGAGCCATTTACAATACATATACGCTATATTGGTTTTAAATATATTTGGATATATCTAGATTTTTAACATGTCATTAATGGTTGGTATTTTAATTATTAAACAATATACTTTCAGTAGAAATCTAAGGATTATTATAATTTTTATATTATGAAATTAGAGAGTGACATAGTAAATATATAGCTATACATATAGATTGAAAATTTTATATATATCGCTTTTCTTGAAAAATTTTCTGTACACATGTTTTTGTAAAGAATCTGTTCTTTATGACGTTTTATGACGTCACTGTATGATCATAGTATTATAATATAAGTAATTATTAACAATATCAATTATAGAATATATTTTTCTAATTATTATTGACGTTAACATTTATAAAATTTTGGGATGTTTGTAATCTCCAGTCATTGTACGAGTCTATAAAGACGGAGCCATTTAAGATTCCTGAGGACGACGGAAACGATCTCATGCACACATTCTTCAATCCAGACAAGGAGGGTTGGCTGTGGAAGCAGGGTGGCAGGTAGCAATTTTTTTTTAAATTATGACACTGTAAAATAACCTTAATGTTACTAGCGACAAGCGCAATGAAAATCAAAAGTAACGGCAAACATTGAGAGAGGTTTATATATAATCTATCAACAGTCGCCCACTTTTTTGCTGAATTCATTGAGATTAATACAATAAACAAAACTTTTTGAGGTTTATATTGGAACAATAGGTTTTATTTAAAAAAAAGTACAGGCAAAGACACTCATAGCATACAGCCAAGATGCACCGCAAGTAAGACTATATGACATACCGCATAGTGGCGCCAACAAATATTACATTAGAAAAATGAACAGAACTCTCATAGCATAGCATACAGCCAAGTATTAATATAACATTTAATCCAATAGGATATACAGCACGTACCAGTACGCCGGGTATTAAATCTCATGTATAGTGATTGTAAACAAATCGAACATATTTAGTATGTCCTTTCACACAACAAACTATACTTGAGTAAACCAAATAATGAATTTAAATGATTCATAGAACATCGTTTAACTGTATGGAGGAGACACTTTAATTTTTATAATAGAAACCCAATTGGCATCAAATTTATATGACGCTGAGCGAAAATTACCGCTTACAGCTATCAATAATCATTATTAGGTATTCCTAATAAGGAATAGATTGTTAAATACTTACTCTATTGAGACCAAAACACAATAGCGTCATCATTATTACTTGCTGCTAAAAATAGATGCGATTGTGGCGGTTCTGTAACACTTAAAACATTAGATATAATCTTTTAAAAACATAGCAGAATTGATTATATAGTGTCAGTACGATTTATTGAGAGATTCTTACGAGAGACTCTTACTTACTACATACTTGATATTTTAAGTCCGCTTAATTGGTAATTACAACATAATTACTAGTTGTATGATCTACTGACCATGTTCATTGGTTTTATGTAAAAATCTAAGGTAATTCAAAATTCATTCATTCCTCATTTATTCTGTAATACTTCGTATATAATTTGGCATACATTGTTAAATAAATGACGTTGCATGTAACATTGCTTTTAATGTTATGAAAAATAAAGAATTATGAATTCATAGTAAAGAAATGAAATTTAGTGACTAACGACTTTGTACATTTAACATTATTGGAAAGCATTATTATCAAAGTAGTGATTTGGGAAAACTTATTAAATACTACTTTACACTGTATGTACTTTCAAAGGGATTTATTTCTACATGATTTTTGTTTTCGTTTCAGATATAAATCGTGGAAGAGACGGTGGTTTATACTGAACGATAACTGCCTATACTATTTTGAATATACGACCGATAAAGAACCGAGGGGTATCATTCCATTAGAAAATATATCTGTAAGTACATATAGTTCAATATCTTGGTTATTTCTTATCATATCATTTAATAACGGTGACTTCTGTTTTTGATTTCTAGCATCTCCGATGTGCATTATGTGTTAATATAAAGTACCTGAAATATCAGGCAGTCTTTAAGAGAGCTTTCCCCAACATATCACGATATTATTCTTTTGTAACATAAAGAACATCTATATATATAGTCGATGCATTTTAAACTGAGTCGTCGGGCAATAAATGTCACGGACAGTAGGAATGTGCACGCAATGCAACCCGTTATCGACGATACTCATTTGTTGTTTTTCTATAAATATAAGATTTTTTGTTATGACACTCATTACATTACTTACGCTTCGTTACGCAATACGCACAATGGAGAATATATTTACTAACGTGGTTTTGAAGAAGGAAGATGGTTATCGATATGCACCTCTACAATTCTTACGCACATCACTACACCTCTCCATAAGACCCGTAAGTGCGAGCGAGACAGACCGATAAATATGATTTATGACCCGAAGCCTCAGTTCATAATGCGTCGACTATAGTATTATGTGTAAAAGTTACGTTTAAGTTAAGTTAAGTTTATAACTTTAATAATAAATATATTATAACTAGCGGGCACGGCGGACGTTGTCCTGCCTTGATAAAAAAAATCTAAAATTCAACCGCAGCGCCACCTATCGCGTCCAATTGTGAATCTAAACCATTCTCGGATCCACTTGAACACGCACACAAAATTTCATCAAAATCGGTCCAGCCGTTTAGGAGGAGTTCAGTGACATACACACGCACAGAAGAAATTTATATATAAAGATTTATTTGATATACAGCAAATTTGTAAAGAAATATTTGAACGAATTGAATGGCACTCGAAGATATTTGACACAGAAAAGCACTTCATCCAAATACATAAGTATGTACATATGTATTAATATTGTTATAAACATCTAACATGTATTCTGTGTATATATTATAGAATCACACATCCCTCGAAAAATCCCACGAAAAATCGTGTATCACGTGAAATAACTACTGGAACCAAACATTTTCTTGTTTAAATATCAAAGATTTAAAATTACGCGCTCTAAAAACAAAAGGTCTTTGTGTAAAGATTCTTCATCTTTTATAACTTTGATGAGCTGTGAATGTCAACGTGGCAGAAAATGAGTCTATATCACTGAGGCAATTATGAGGCCACATAAAGCACCCATGCAAAGCCGGGGCGGGTCGCTAGTGTTAAATAAATTTAGTATTCACTTTCCAAATTGGTCCATTTTATCAAAAATCTGGCCTCTACAACTTTGATGATCTGTAGATATCAAAGTGCCAAAAATGGGTCTATATCACTGAGACACTTATGAGGCCATTTAAAGCACCCATGCAAAGCCGGGGCGGGTCGCTAGTGTTAAATAAATTTAGTATTCACTTTCCAAATTGGTCCATTTTATCAAAAATCTGGCCTCTACAACTTTGATGATCTGTAGATATCAAAGTACCAAAAATGGGTCTATATCACAGAGCCATATGAGGCTACGTAAAACAATCATGTGAAGTTGAGGCAGGTACCGCTAGGTGACTAGCGACTAAATAAATGTGGTTATTCACTTTGCGACTTCGTTAAAATTTTCAATATTAATCTATAATAATATAGATTTTTATAATATTGTATACCAGGTGCGACCCGCTAGCGACAGACAGCGTCCGCACTGCCTGGAATTGTACGCGAGCGGAGGCGCTGATCTCATCAAAGCTTGCAAGACGGACTCTGAAGGGAAAGTCGTCGAAGGAAAACACACTGTTTATAGGTAAGAAAGAAGAAGGGAAGGAAGAGAGAAAGAAAGAAAGAAAGATTTGAGATTTTGTAGGTGGTAGAGCCACGCTGAAACTATTACTGGTTTCAGCATAAATGGGTCGGCTCGCCCGGGGTAGTACCACCCTCTCACAGAAAACCGACGTGAAGTAACAGTGCTTGCATTGTTGCGTTTCGTTCGGTCAGTGAGAGCGCCGGAGACCCACCTCCCCTCCCCTTCCACTTTCCTCTTCCCTTCCTCCCCCCCCCCTCCCTACACAGGCTAGCAACGCACTTGCGACTCCCCTGGTGTTGCAAGTGTCTATGGACGGTGGTGATCACTTACATCAGGTGACCCACCTGTTCGTTTGCCTCCTATGATATAAAAAAAAAAAAAAAAGATACATTTGAGTCGTTACATTTCCAAATGAGCTAAATCCAATTTCAGTCGTTCCTAATATTTTACGTTATTTTTCATGATCTTCAAATTTTGTATATGTAAAATAAAGAGATCATCCAAAAAAAAAAAAACTAAAAACCTTATGGACGGCAAAATTTGAACTTCATGTTATATGTACGATTCAAATTGGATTGTTATGTAACGACACATATTTACAAGTATGTATATATATATAAAATATTTCAAGTGGGATAAGTGCTGAATGAAGTCTAAAACGTCTTAGGGTGAAATCTATAGAGCGTACTCAGCCTTAACCTATCCTTAGCTCAGCTTAAACTTCGCTAAGTATTTACTCAGCGAAATCTTAGGTTTCGAATTTATAGTCGAATTACTTACGTAGAATGTCTTTAATTGCAATAAATACATTGAACTATACATGTTGAGAAAATAATGAAAAAAACGAAAGAAATTAGTCAACCGAGAATGAAAATAAAAACAATGGAAGCCTTCTTGACATTTCTGGATCAAGCCAAAATTACGATCGGTTAATTATGATAATCAGAAAAGAATAAAAATGTCGCTGTTACATTATTATTTTTGTTATTTTTTTTTTAATTCGCATAAGTAACACCCATGTTTTTCGTAAGACGTTGAATTTGATGACTTGAACTTAGCTCAGCACAAGCTAAGTGAATGCTAAGCTTGTGACTATAAATTAAAACACCGGACACAAGGCTGAGATAAGTGTTAGTACGCTCTATAGATTGTATTCTAAGTCTCCGGATAACGCCGCAGGTTTGCAAGCGCTTTTTTAAATATTTTCTTTCACACAAACCATGTCCTGACAATTAGAAACGCAACAAAGAAAGAATTAGCCAAAGAGGTGCGACTGTTCTGAAGCGATACGCTTTCGGCATTTGATTTTTTTTTTATATATAGGGATATAGCGTGTGTTTGTTTTTTACATTTAGTTTTTTTTGTTTTATTTACAGAATGTCAGCAGCTACTGCAGAGGAACGTGACGAATGGATAGAATGCCTACGGCGGTCGATCAGCCACAATCCGTTCTACGATATGTTGGCACAACGGAAGAAGAAAGCCCAGCACAACGTCCACTCCGGCTCACACTAGTCCGTGGGACTGATATCCAGGTGCCATCCTACACTGTGCTTGTGAAAAAATAACGTAAATAATACCTACGAAGGACAATATTATCAAAATATTCGTGGGACTTTAAGGGCCGAAAAGGGTTACAATAATCATTGCCATAATGTTATTGGAATAGTGTTGGGACTATAAAGGGACAAGAAGGGTTACAACATCCATTGGCATAATTTAAAGTATGTGATTGCAATAGTCTCGGGACTACAAAGGGTAAAAGTGGTTATAATAATTTTTGTCATGTATGGTCTTGAGATCAAGAGTGGACAAGAATACAGTAATAATTGTCCTAATGTTACTGAAATAGTCTTGGGACTATAAAGGAATGAGAAGGGTTACGAAATCGATTGTCATTACGTAAAGTATGTGATTGTAATAGTCTTGGGACTATAAGGGGATAAGAATGCTTACAATAATTGTTGTCATAAAGTATGTGATTGAAATAGTTTTGGGACTATGGGGGGGACAAGAAGGTTTACAGTAATAACTAGCCTAATATTAGCGAAGTAGTTTTGAGACTGTAAAGGGATGAGAAGGGTTACAATAATCGTTGTCATAGTAATGATTTATAGGAAATGGATCGTATGCTTAATCAAACTTGATTCTTGAGTTTGTTTTTATTATTTTACCACAAGTTATGGTTACATACAAAAATTGAAATGTTTTTTCGAGGCTTCTATGCGATTATTTTACTATCAGATCAACCATTTTCTTAGATGACAACGAAAAGAGAAAATGGATTGTTGATTTTGTTAAATGATTTCGTAACCAATAAGTTAATAATCAAAGCCTAGAAAATTAGATTACGTCCATCTAAAGTCAAATAAAATTGGCGCTAGCGAATAGTAATAAGTACTCCAATGAGATTGTGATATTTTCAGATATGAATAATTAAAAAAAATCAGTCAAACAATTATACATCGTAGTGAACATAAAGTATTTCTAAGGTCAAATTCACAAGAAGTTTTTTACTGTCGCATATAAAATAAATTACAGTCGAGCGGTTCAGTAATTTGTATGTTTTATAAAACAACGTTAAGTTAACAAAATAAGTTTTTGAATACAGTGTTTATAATTTATTTATGTTATATAAATTTTTATATGGCGACAGTTAAAAACGCATGTGTATAAATGTCGTTTAACTTGTCTGCGGCATTTTATTGTTGACAGTGTCCATGTATATATAACAAAGGTAAGACTGAAAACAAAACAACGTGAATAAAGGAAATAAAATATGTATAGTATATAAATCAATTGATTCTTGCACATGGCAGAGATAAAAAAAAGATAGTGTCACTAAATCGATTGTAGACAATGTTGAAGAACTTTTCGGGTAGCTATTCAATCGGTAGACAGCTATAAATATAATGTGCGTTTTTTAATAATGATTTACCATATAATTAGTTAGAATTCGTACGCGTTCCTTCGTTGCGGTGAGTTTAATTCTAATGGGCCGTTCATAAAATACGTTCGCGCTTATAAGGGGAGTTCGCACTTATAGGAGGAGTCCGCACTTATAAGGGGAGTTCGCACTTATAGGAGGAGTCCGTACTTATAGGAGGAGTTCGCACTTATAAGGGGAGATCGCACTTATAGCGGAGTTCGCAGTTATAGATGCTGTTCGCACTTATGAGGGAGGACTCACTTAAGGGGGAAAGGGTGTCGCGTACTGCAAATTTTTGTCTCGTTTTTTTTTTAAATTATTTCTTTGTTACTATAAAAACTGATTTGTTTCAATTTGTAAATCTATAAGTATTACATATATATTCATACATGTATGGAGGGATCTATCATACGTGACGCAATATTAATAAGGAGGAGAGGCTTAAAAAAGTAAACCCTTATGCAACATATTTTATGAACGGTCCCTAAATCAAAATCGAAACTGACGAATATAATAATAATAAATTATCGTTTAAGCTGAGAATCGAAACTGAACTAATCGACCGGATTTTTAACGGACCATCTGACCTTACTAAATAGTCTAATAAAATTATTATAACGAATTGCATATTCAGTTAGTAACACTCTCGTGACTAACTGCGATCGGTTCATTTTTCCTTAACAACACTTGCAATAAAATCCTTTAAGATATTAAACATAATATTCTCAAAACAACTTAAAAAATTGTTTTCTTTATAGCTAGCTATATATTCGACTATTATTATGTCGCATCTAATAACACGGGACATGAATCGTATAAAAAAAGTATTACTTTTATCATAATTATTTAAGATCCAAAACACTTGTATAGTAACGGTTTTGTAGCATTCGTTTTTATAGGTATCTGCTTCTGTTATCCTATATATATGTAAATAGCGGCTTAAGATTATAGTGTTTATCATAACTACATTAAACGGAATAAATAATACAATTTGTACCCTCGCTCGATTAGTTAAGCAGTCGATATATCGATGTAAAGTCTTCCGATTATTTTGTGCTGGGGATATATTATTAACTAGGCATGGAAATAATAGCTATAATATAGAACGTCGTGATGTTATTTTTTATGTCACTGCTACATCAAGTGTGATATATCACGAACCGGTTACTTTTTACGTGGTTAAGAATAATACGGAGACGGAGCATGGCACAGCGATGACAAATAGACTGCAAGTGAAGTAACGTCTTGCACACAAAGTTGTTTGGGAGTTATAATAAAATCGTCCAACGAAACCACTTTTTAACTGATGGCGCGTGTATCACTGCGGTGCTATTGCTCCGTCTCTGTTCTAGGCGTAGGTTAGGTATAACACGGTAGAATGCTACGAATTGTTGTTATATAGCTTAGGTCGCGTGAATTTGCGCCCCTACGATATGTAACAGGCATCCTCGATACAAGTAATTAGCACGTGATTTATCATATCACTTGTTATATATAACCAATGATGCGTTTAATGCTCCGTGCCTAATAATAGAACGAAATTGAAATTAGTGTATAAATGTCACTTTTTCTAATTTCCTTTAGCATTTTTTAAATTATAAAGTCTTATAAATCGATGAATGCCGGCTGCACGGACGAAAAAGCATGACTCATTGTCACGTTCCGCTTGAGCGCTCGGTGCAAGCCAGAGCGCGGAACAAGCGATAGAGAGGCGCGATCGGCCTAAGCGTTCGGCTTGTATAACATCTATCTGTGTATAGAATAATTCAATTAAATTCATGAAAATATGCAATTTTTCATCAATGTTTTCATATGACGTTGTCACGTAAAATTATCGTCCGTAAACCGACTTTACAGACAACCAATTTTTTTTTCTTATTTATTGTTCAAATTGAAAAAATGTGTGTAGTCTGAAATAATTATTATTTCTAATCATGATTTATGTTTTTTTCTTCGTAAATACTATCACGCAACTATAATTAATAACATGGTCGCTATAATTAACCATCATAGTCATATATTAAAGAGTATGTTATTATGTATAATGTTTATTATTTTTGTGTGATATATAAGATCACCGTATTTTAGTTTTAAATTTTTAGCGAATAAACATTTAGTTCACACATTCCTCCTTGTATTCAAAAGAGTCACTTATCAACTATTATATCTAATCTTTCTCCTGGTTTTTATTTAATGTTTTCTAACACTTTAACTACTTCTAAGAACATTTATCATTGTATATACATCATTATAAAATAGCATTAAATTTGAAAGTGTGTATATTGTGTCCATACGTTATGATTATATATCGATTTTAATTTTTGATATATTTTGTACTAAAAATCTCAACTTAATGGTATTAACGAATTGGATATCATTTTTATGAACGGCCATTGATTTTATGATTGAATTTTTTTAAGGCACTTGATATATGGTGAGCGACTGTATAATTATATGTTTTTTTTTTCAATGTTAGCTAACGTAAACTCCATATTTTTTGTGTTTATCGTATCATATTTTTTTTTATATTGGGATAAGTTTGGAAATTCATTTGTACCTACTGCCTTTTTTGTGACTGCAATAAACAAGAGTTATAAATATGGACGTTAATCACCAGTTATTTTTATTTATTTACACTAGAAGCTATTTTAAAGTAGGTAACAAATGTTTAGAATAAAACCTATTTATGTTCTTTAGCGGTCAAATGTTTTTGCTATTAGGAAAGTATATCACGTTATTGCTATATATTATAACATATATATTATGTCAATGCAAAAGTATCTTTATTATAAACAATTTATTTTTACAGTACAGTGCCTAAAATTGATCTGTAATTAGGTGTAGCTAGTTTTTTTAAGTCTAGAGTAAAAAGCTGTAAATTCGCCTACGGAAATGTTAATTTATCTCAATTGTAATGTTTTATATGACAATGGATATGTGCATAATAATGGTGTTGTAAATAATTTTGTAAGAAAATGAATATACATAAATATCTTTATTTATACCTTGTTTTAATTGTAATGTTCCAAAATTCTTGAGAGCTTATTGTTTTTTATAGTAATCGTCGAACTCGGAGGTTTGGTTTGAACTTTTTGTTTAGGTGGTATGGTGTCTGTATTCGAGTGGGTCGTGACTACATACATGGTAATAAAGACAGACACAATGACTGTCTTTTAGCTTATCGCTAATATATGTATATCTTTTTTTTTCGAACTGACTACGCTATTGCTATTCTTCACAGCTTCACTGGACTGCTAAGGTGAGCACTTAAGTACTTTGCCGCTTGGCAATAAGATCAATAGTGGCCGAACCTTGGCTTGATCCTTGGATACAAATTTGCGAATCTGTCTAAGCTAAACTAAGCTAGCTATTCATACATATAAGAATCACTGAGACACACATATGTACCGGCATGTGAGCCTCACGAATTCAGACGTGTATTTCGTGTCTGACAACTAGGCTAATCTAAACTAACTCAGTTCGAAAATAAGTGAAAAGTTAAAAATTCTTCCACAATATGTATACCTGCGTGTATGTGGGGGTGATACGTATTGTGTTGTTCAACTAGTGATTGAAAATATCTAATGTCACTAACCGATATACGTCCAGTAATTGAGAAATTTTTAGGCGAGCATGATAGCGACGAGTTCACATGGGTCATGATCTCAAATCGGTCAAACTTGTTTTCGTATTGTATTATGTCTCCCATCAGATACACTTATAGCCGTTTTCACCAACGCTACTTAATTATACCTCTAATTAATGGATCCATAAGCTAAAGTGTTTCCTAAATCGGATATATGTAGTCTCCGTCAGTATTTTTGGCCGTTCTGAATATAGCCGTAAGTTCGGGCTTGCGCATAATGTCGTCAAAAGTTTAATAAAAATAAAGTTAAAATATTATAAAAGAATTTTTGGCGGGATCTTGGAATGTCATGTAGTCAACTTCATATTTTAATCATAATCTCGTGTTACTCGTCTCTATATTATGTAATATTGGTGGTGTTACGTAATATAGTTTGGTTATTGTGCACAATTGAAGTGGATCAGAAATGATACCACGGAGCATGGATTCTGAATTGCCACAAAATCTCCCTGGAAACTTCTAACAAGACGGCCACCATCTTGTTAGTTCAGTGAAAATGATTGTAAGAAACTTGTTATTAGCTGCTCGACAATGGCAGTAATAATCTACTAGAAGATTTGTTGCAAAAATAAAATTAAAAACAGTTTAATAATTATGGGAATCTAAAATTGGCATTTATTTATGCTTATGTTGTCTCCATGTTATACATGTATTATATAATTACGTATTTATATCTGAATTTGTTCTGGGCAACTATATTTGGAGCAGGTAAAAAGTTTGAACGAACTGTATCATACTTGTTTCGATATCATTTTTATGGTATACTGTGCGTCGCTTGACCTCAGTCACACCTGATGAAAATGAGGAAGAAGCCTAGTATGTAATGTGTTCGGGCAATAAAATACGTCCATTTTTCTTTTGTGGACTGTTTATTGTATACTTTAGGAAAAGGTGGAAAAAATTAAGTGCTATTTACTAAGGTCACATCTCATTAAATGTCAGTTCTTCCTACAAACCAGTGTTGAAAATTAGGCACCAGGTATTTACTCGTAAAGATGTCAATGTAATATTTATATATTTCTTATGAAAATAAAGCCAATACGATTTGAAGATAAGTGGTTGCAATGTATATTTAAAAAAAAACCTTTGTTAATTGTTGTACTGATGCAGGAATCACCATTCAGTTTTATTGGGGAGTCCAATTAAAATATGTATGTATAGGTTTATCTTTTCGCGTTTTGTACAAATATATGATTTGAGGGGTCTTGAACGCGTTGGGTACTAACTTTGAGTACTCAATGTAAGTGCTTATAATGCGTTCTAGATCCGTCAAATCATAATAATATGTATAGGGTTCTAGAGACGAAAAGTCGTACAGTAACCTTTTTCACACGCGCCACGTCCTATCTACACAAAACAGCAACTGAAAAGATTTACTATCAAAATTTTTTTGGTTGAAACTCGACCACTGAACGGCCTCTACAACTAATTAGGTTGGATAATAAAGTTACATTACATTAATTTTCAATTTAACATCTGCCGATGGTCAGCTCGTATGCTTACTATTCAAATATAAGTTAGTTTAATAAACCGTTCTGCGTTTAGTGCATGTAATTATTGTTACCCAAAGAACTAGTTATATGTGTACCTACGCGTGTAATATCACGAACGCTTGTTTAATTCTTTAGACCGTGACGCGTCCGCCTTCCTTTTCCGATGTCGGTGAAACGTTCGGTTGCGCAAATAATTCGATTTATAAATATGAAGCCACTGGTACATAAACGTAAGATTGGCTTACATCTATAGACACTTATATAATATAGCTATAAATCTATGCTAGTGTAGTTAAACGTGAAAGTAAAAGAGATTGTTACACATTGTATACGAATTCCGTTTACCATCACAAAATTTATACCCAAATTGAATTTAATGTACGAAGCGTTCAGTATCTGCATATATTTTATCTATGTCATATAATAGAATCGGGATATTTTGAATCTCTTTATCACCATTGTGATTTGAAACTCGATGAAACGAAAAAGCGACATTTAAAAAAAGGGACAAACGAATACATTTATAAGATTTAACGTGCGAGAGAATGAGATAGAATATATTATCGTTTATATAAATATTTTATTAAGGTTTCACTTCTACAGTTCTACCGCATGTGAAATGAAGAAATTTTTTTTTTGGAGTGAAAATTTTTAAGGCCTTTTGTGATTACATTAATTTTTTGATGTGAAACATCTATAGGCGATTGTAAACCTGATTCATGGTGTGGCGAGACGTGGCGACGCGATGCCATGCGTAAGTGACTGGGCGCAATCTCTCATATCGCACTAAGTTCGCATACCTATAGTGTATACAGTGTTGTATACTACGTTACATATGTGTTTCACATCGGCCAGGCGTCGCGTGACGGCATAATTTTTTTTTTTACATTAGAATTACATTAAAAACAGACAAACACACAACTATAGGATTAAACATGCGAGAGAATGACATTCGTTTATATGAATATTTTATCATTTTTTAAAGTTTCTCTTTCACTGCGGATGCACTGCACACTTTTTGCCTTATTCGATCCTTCATTATATACTATTGGTGAGATTTTACATAATATAGGTAGTTTGCTCATTGTGCACAGGTGATATCATAGAGTAACGAACCTGCGAGTAGTCAATGTAAGCGGTTTCATAATTCTATGGGTGATATAAATTAAAGATACTAACACAGAACATAAATTCTAAAATATCATAAAAACTACCTGGAAAGTTCTAACAAAAGCAACACCATTTTGTTGACAACTGAAGTCGTTATGTATAAGAACGAAATACTTTGCAATAGTTACCCACTTAATGACAGTACAAACTTCTATAGTGACGATAATTGAAAGTATTTCCTATTCAAGTATGAACATATCAATTTTCGTAAAATTTGTCTGAACGGTACAAAAACAAAAGTCTTGAAAAATACCTCATAGGTGCCAATTTACTAAGTAATACAAATTTAAATGATGTTGCAATTTATCAATCTCAGATATAAGTATATAAGATCTTAACCATAAATGGTTCGCAAAGGTATAAATGAATAATAAATGTACTGATGGCTTGTATTATTCTGTAGTTAAACTATTATTAATTAGCGAGAATAAATAAATAAATATAGCTATAGAGGGGCGTAAACATTATATACCTATGTACGATATGGCTTTTACAATGTTGTGTGGTTAAAGGTCACACGTTTATGTATTTTTCAGATTCAATTTGTATTATTGCGGTTATTTGCTTTGTAATCTCTACATATTCGAGAATAATAGTAGTAATAATGTTATCATAATGGTGAGTATTAACCGCATATAGGGCTCAATGCACCAGTGATTGTATATTTGGATTTTTATTGTGTGTTTATGAATATTAAATTACATTAATTCTTTGTCTCTTACATATATTGCAATATTCATTAACGGATGAGGATGTTACTTCTGAATTTTATTTGCGAAAAAATAATATAATATTAGATTTCATTACAGCTATTTGTTCTCACTCTGTAGGTATTAGATGTCTAATATATGAATCTCTCATTAGATTTACTTATGTGAACTTTTTAAAATTGAATATCTTCGTATTAGTCCTAAAATATTTCCAAAAGCAAAAGTTTTTGTATACGGTTATTTATATCTATTACCCGCGTTTGAGTCACAAACAAGTGCAATCCGTTTATTTTTCAGTACCTAACTTGTATCGCGTACGGGAGAGATTGTGTCAGCACTTTCAGATTTTATTCGACTTTCATTGAACTCTTCGTATTTGAATTTACGTATATCCAACCAAATCGAATTATGAATGACTCTCAACCTTAAAAAAGGTTGTCTGTTCTTTTACGAATATGATTCATTGTTAAGCATTTCAAATGTTTAAAGCTTAAAAGAAAAACTTCATTTATGTTTTGAAATATAATGAACACACAATAACTATTCCTACTCGAGATAAGCACGTAATTTAAAGATAATATGTTCTTGTAAGAACCGAGAACAAATCCACAACAATGTTAGTCAACTTATTTTCAAGCCGTTGAATGATAATCACTACCAATATTATAAAAATCAGTTTCGGTTTGTCAGATGCAACTAATTGTTTGTGCGGCATTTGTTAATAAATTATTGAACGGATGATCGGGTTTCAAAACAGTCTGTAAACAAAGGTGTATTCAATGCCATTTGTAAGACAACTTATTTGCTTTAAGATGATGCATATTTTATTATAGCATGCATTCTTTGTAGGTAGAATAAATAGTACAAATGAAATGGATTATAACATCTTTATTTCTTACTACATGTGCTTACCGAAAGATTGTTCATAAGACAGTACTAATTATTGCTATAGTTTCCTGATCCCTAATTATGTTTTTCTAAGAGAAGATTTCGGTTAAAACATGTATTTACTTCCACTATTATGAGCCTATTTCGTCAAAAAAGTAAATTCTGGTTTAGCCTTAAATTAAGTCTGATTGTGTCAAAATATATGGAACTCTCAGCCTTAATTTTGATTTAAACCTGATTTAAGGTTTTACTCGCGGCTTCACTTTAATGAAGAGTTAAATTATCCCTTGGGAACAGTACTTTTTATCTAGCTTAGAGGTACCCCATGTCCGCTTCTAAATCCCTGGCTACAGTACTTTTTATCTAGCTTAGAGGTACCCCATGTCCGCTTCTAAATCCCTGGCTACTTACATGCAAAATATTATGATGATCGGTTAAGTAGTTGTGAACGCGTAACAAATAAAGAAACTCACATTAGAATTTTTGATATTGGTTAGGGTTGTCATTGTCTCATTTTATGATATGAAGCAGCTAACATGCATGTAATTCACTTGATGTTATTGTAGCTTATACCTGTTTATAACCTATTTCACAAAAACCGCAGTCCAACTGAGGCTTGTTATTAAGAAGTTCCCACTTCTGACGATTGAGTTGGAACGTCTCGTGTGACTGTTCACACCTTAACACCTCTGTATGTGTTAAGGTAAACATAATGTTTTAAACGACCATCCATTTGTAACATAGATATATACAGCATATATACATAGTATATGTATATGTCTATATAAAGCCGGCTGTATTATTTTACTACCTTTGCCCTTGTGTATCTGTTATTAATTATTGCTATTATTATTAGTTGTAATAAATATTTTTGTGATATTAAAATGGATATTGTGTAAGCATTCATCAATTTTTGTGACGATCGATTAAACTGCAGTGCCATCTAATGGCGAGTATCATCAACTTCACATCAAACATTTCAAGTGATAACTTACATGATGATCTGTCAAACGACATTGGAATTTATTAATCCAAGATCATTACATATTACAATACAAAGTCCCCGACCGCGTCTGTCTGTCTGTCTGTTCGGGTTAAACTCAAAAACTACCAAACGGATTTTCATGCGGTTTTCACCATTAAATAAAGTGATTCATGAGAAAGGTTTAGGTATATATTATTTGTCAAGGATTTTTTTTTATTATCAGGGCGGGACGACGTCCGCCGGACCCGCTAGTATATATATGTATAATACATTTTTATTTTTATTTCTATTTTTTTTAGTGGGACGGGCGGACGTTGTTCTGCCTAGATAATAAAAAAAAATTCAACCGCAGCGCCACCTACCGGGTCCAATTGTGAATCTAAACCATTCTCGGATCCACTGGAACACCCACACAAACTTTCATCAAAATCGGTCCAGCCGTTTAGGAGGAGTTCAGTGACCTACACACGTACAGAAGAAATGTATATATTAAGATAATCGGCATCATCATTACATAGTATAAGACAAAGTCCCCTACCGCGTCTGTCTGTCTGTCTGTTCGCGATAAACTCAAAAACTACTGAACGGATTTTCAAACGGTTTTCACCAGTGGATAAAGTGATTCATGAGAAAGGTTTTAGTATATAATTTGTCAAGGATTTTTTTATAGTCAGGGCGGGACAACGTCTGCCGGGCCCGCTAGTTTAGTTTATAAAATAGCAACAAATAGGTCGGTATCAGATTGTCGTGTATTCTATAAGACTAATTACAATTTCAAATATCTTATAAATACTCACTTTGAATTAATTATAACTATGAACTATCAGTGCTTGCTTGTTAATAATATTTCGAATACAAATAAGGTCGTATTTTTTCCATTACATCAGCATCTGTTTATTATAATAGACGCCTGTCATGGTTCCGATTTTTAAGTCACGCTTCACGGTTTCCTATTACCAATGCTAAGTATTTAGTCAACGATGATCAATAAGCAGTTATAAGTCAGTACTTAAGTTTTTTGTTGAAGCAATCGTTGCATATTACATTTCTTTTGTCATACAAAAATGGTCGCATTTTAACATCATAGGCCCTGAAGGTTTGACATTTTCCTATCGCTTTATTATCTATATTCTTGGGTAAGTATAAAAATTTGGACTGCAATAAAGACAATATATCAGCTATCGTACAACTATTGCAATTCTAAGTATAAAATTTATATTCCTCTAATTATTTTAATGAATTATAACGAGCATCCTGGGTATTTTACCTAACTTATTAGAGCTTACGAAAATAAATTTAACTGTCTGTTGTTGAGCTCTATATCAAAAAATATTTTATCTTCAATCTTTATCGCATATGATATATTAATTGACTTAAAACGTAAAGTTGCTTTTCCGTACAATACATACATACAGAGTTAATATATTATTTCACCATTCTTTACAACCAATTCATAGTAATATTAAAGTCGTGGTAGAAAATAGAATAGTAATTGACTTCGGGTTGGGGAGTTTTTGGCGGGATCTTGGAACGCCATGTAGTGGTCTTTATATTTTATACATAATCTTGTGTTATTTGGTTCTATATTGTGTAATGTTGGTGGTGTTTTACGTAATATAAACTATATTGTGCACAAGTGAAGTGGATCGAAAATAATACCACGGAGCGTGAACTCTGACTTGCCACAAAAACTCCCAGGAATGTTCTAACAAGATGGCCACCATCTTGTTAGTTCATTGAAATTATATAAAGAAACTTGTAATGTCGTTACTCACTTGACAATGGCAGTAATAGTTTACTAGAAGACTGTTTGCCAAAAATAAAATAGAAGAAGAGACTTCCAGTTGCCTTTTTAGGTTATCAATTAAAATTATAAAACCATGTTTATTGTAAACTAAATCTATTAAATACGGATGTGACGTGTTTTTCTATTTATCAGTGGACGACCAATTCACCTAAAATAGAACACAGTTTTTTTCACGTACTAATATATAGGTATTATTATGTACATATTTTTTTTAAATGGTATAAATTGTATTGATTGCAAACGTTGAGATCTCGTGCCGCGCCCCAACTATAGCCGCGAATGTACACCGTGAAGTTTTAGTCCGTGCGAGTCGGACATAACCCACTCTCTCCCTCGGGAGGGTGGGAATTCATAAGGGATTTCACCACGTTTAAAAAAAAAGATTGTGGATGTAAGGAACATGAAGTATGGCAAATAGACTTACAAATAAATGATTCGCGTCGTCGATGTTACGGAAAGGAACTATTTAAACCTTTTTTATCTATAACACTATATGCTAACTAATGCTAACAATAGCTACTAAGTAAAAAAAAAGAAAGTTGGTTGACTTAAAGAAGAAAAAATTACACTGAACTGTTTTATCTTCGCCATTCTATAAACATAAACTTCGTTTTAATTTTGCTGCAATAAATACAATCGGCTGGCATATTTCTAGATTCGAGAGATGTTAAATTCTGTGTGGAAATTTTAGAATTTTTTTTTTACAATTTTGTCACATTGAGTTAAATCAATGTGACAAAATACATAAAAAATAACAATTTAAAATAATATAACCTATCAACAATTCCTAATCTCTATTTTCCTTTTAATGAATGATTGTCTAATAATTTAATTCGTTGATTCCAACCGTATAAATTCTTGAATTTGCTGGTATTATTAGTGTAACAATATCTTATGTAAGAGGTTTATATAACCTTTATATATGCAAATATTAGTAAGTGGTATTTAGGTATTATTAGTAACTTAGTTTGAATTAGCGCTTAATTTAGAAAAAAATCGTTCGTTGTGAATTGAATATAAAAGTAATTGCATTTTATATTAATTATCAATTGTTATTACTTTCGTCGTCATTCTTTATATATAAACCTGTCTAATTGATAATGTAACTTGAAAAAATAGTTTACATACTTAAAATCATCTAAATTGGGACTCTTAAAAACGTAATTTTATCACGTAGCTTTGAAAACATCCACAAAATGTTTACAAGAGCATTGTGAGTTAAGTGTTATTGATTTTGTTAAGAGGTTAAAGTACAATGTGACTTGTTGCTGTAGCGTGTTTCAGTGACTAAGCGCTTAGATAAGACTGTGAGCCTACGCGAGAGCTAAGCGTGTCGTAGTAATATTTATTATTCACATATTTACTGAAAACAATCAATACGCAAGAAATGTTCTAAAGAATTGTGCATGTGTATTTTCTTTTTTGTTCTAAATATAGACAGCAAAATTCTTTGTACTATTATTAGCGACCCGCCCCGGCTTCGCACGGGTGCAATGTAGATACTAATATGGGGCAGTGTGGAGTGATTAATAATATTATTTAAAACTAGCTGTACCCGCAGCTCCGCACGCGTTTTTTTAAATCGTATTAAAGAATTATAAAATTGTGAGACTATGTACAATTACAGAAATGCTCTTTAAAGACAATTGTAAGTACGACGCGCACGCCACTAAAAGTAACATGTTACGTGTACATTAGATATATAAATACAAACAGCTCGCCAAATGAGGTTTGTCATCAGCAACATATTTGGAACCTTAACCCACCATATAACTACCTCAGTGCTCACGTACAATGTATAAGGAACTAATGAAACAATAACTTAAAATATTATTATAAAGTTTTCATTCCCATTATTATAATTAAGATTTTGTGACTATACAAAAAATAAACGCTTGTCTATTCCACAAGAAATTTTATTACGGAACTCTTTACGTAATACGTTTATAATCTAAGATCTTATTAGGAAGAACTCTATATCCTTAAAGCTATTAATAATTATAATGTCAAATTGTAAACAATCGCTATCTACCAGTGAAAGTCCCGTGAAAATCGGTCTAACCGTTTTGGTGATAGCACTGCGGGCGAACCCGCGGTTAATAGCTAGCCTAATTTAGAGTAGCCTAAGTAAGCCGCTGTAATTTCAGCTATCTACTAGTGAATTTCCTGTCAAAATCGGTCCAGCCGTTTCGGAGATTACCCGGAACAAACAGACAGACAGACCGACAAAAATAAAAAATAAAATGCAGTTTTGTTATCAGTAGCGTGTATACTTTCGTATCCAATCAGTATTTTTTTTTATTTTGATATTACGTAAAGACATTCCATTTTTATTATATGTATAGATATAGATATACAATTCCGTAGTACATCAATTTGATCTATCTTCGAAGATTTAGCCAGCGTTCGCGATTTAAGCGCACAAAAATGTGTTTGTTACGACATTACAAATCTTTGAATATTTATATATATTTTTCTGTACTATACTATGTATGTATTGTACATATAAATCTTCTTCTTGAATCGCTCTATCTATTGCTGAAAACTGTATTAAAATCCGTTGAATAGTTTAAAAGATATAAGCGAACAGACAGCGGAAGCGACCTTATTTTATACTATCCTAGCGGACCGGGCGGACGTTGTCCTGCCTTGAAAACAAAAAAAATCCTAAAAGTCGATCGCAGCGCCACCTACCGGGTCCAATTGTGAATCTAAACCATTCTCGGATCCACTCGAACACGCACACAAAATTTCATCAAAATCGGTCCAGTCGTTTAGGAGGAGTTCAGTCACATACACACGCACACAAGAAATATATATATTAAGATAATGATAATGTAATCAATTAGAAGACTGAAAGTAACAATAAAATTCAATTATCGTGTTAGTTTGAGACAAGCGAGACGGCATAAGAAATAATTGTTTCCGAGTTTCTTATAATAATGTGAACTATAAGGCCTCAAAACAGTAAAAGCCTCATTTTTACATCACGTCAGCCTGTAGAGACCTTCTGTAGGGCCAGAGACCTCTACCCGAAGGAAGGTATGGACATGCTACTCCACTACGTATTGACGATTTCAAACTCCGAAAAATCCACAGTTCTATTTCTTTCCTACATACGGTGATACTACAAGAACATTTCTCAGGTTTCCTCACGATGTTTTCCTTCACCATCAATCCATAGTGTTAACAGTTTAAATTAGTAAATGTACGCGATTTAGAAAAATTGGTTCCTATATGCCGGTATTGAAACCTGCCGACATCGAATTTCCATTACACCGGTCATATCACTCGACCACCACGACTTCTCGTTTTGTATTTTGCAAATACTTATATAATTATAAGGATGTTGTTATTTTATTCGCTTTAATAAATATTTACTGTTTAAGCTGCAAGCTGCAAACAACATATTATATTATCAACAAAGAATTTCGTTTAGTCATAGTATTTGTCGTGAAATACGTACTGAATTATACATTTAGTAGGTTATTTATTGCCTCCTATCCTCCTTGCTGTCCTATTTTTCTATTCCCATTCGCATCGACGAATGAGAAGTAAATAATTATTAATATTTTCAGGTAAATCTCGAGTGGCAATTGCATGTTTGTACTAGAATTTCGATACAGTCAAACCGTTTCGTGTTAATTATTCCTAAAAAACTGATTGCCGACGTAACGGACGCGGACGGTAAGATAGTAAGGCAATAAGTTATTGCCCACTTTATACCAACGATAGGAGTCACGCAACGGGTACACGTCACTAATGCCGGGTTAGCTTTGTAAGTGTATTTTAGTGGTTTTTAGGAATAACCAACTTTATCTGTCTAACTAGCCTCTGCCCGCGACTTCGTCCGCGTGGAATAGTTACTTTGGGCTAACGCTGACACGCAGCGGAAGCTCTCAAGAGGACAAAAATCCCCGATTTTCAAACATTCTTCATTGGTGCTCCGCTCCTATTGGTTTTAGAGTGGTAATAAATGTAATGATAAATGAGGTATATAACATTGAAATAATTTTTCAAATTGGACCAGTAGTTCCTGATATTACCCTCTACAAGCTCACAAACTTTACCTCTTTATAATATTAGTATAGATTTACATTTAGAGGCATATATCATCTTAACAATTAATAATAATGAATTACCTAATTATATAAGCGAAACACTTCACAACGGATACACCCATTTGGCGAATTCTATATTTGTTGTGTTTGTAATTAACAGGACAAGGTTTGCATGAAACAAAATGTTTAAAAAATCATACGAAAAAGTGAATTTTTGGGTTAAAAGATCTCCATATAAAAAGTAAGTAAGTGAGACAGAAGACAATAGCAATATCTTCACAAATATTGACAAAAAATACAGATTGACATTGAGTTGTTATTCTATTTCATTACTTGAAAGATTTTGGTCATTTTTTTATTTATTTTACTTCTTATATTTACTTCTTATAGTGCAGTTCAGAATTAACTTTAAAATAAACTGTAATCATTTTTGTTGGATTGATTATCTTATATGGTACAAGACAAAAAAGCATTTATAAGTCAAAAAGTCATTCAACTCGCCAGTGTCCAATCGGTAGACCTAGGTATGAACGATTCCACACAGGTGACCAGTGAAAATTTGAACAGGATCGTTGTCAGCTTTGAATACAAGCTTTGTAAAAAGTCATATGACTAATTCTGAGTTCCTAAGCTAACATAGTAAGTAGTATAAAATTTAACACGCAATCTGAATACAAAACGGAATTCGACGATAAAATCGGAATCATTTATTGTTGTTTTCAAACCATTGCTTTAGTTAGCTACGTGACGAAAAAATAATAAACATTAAATAGTATTTTGAATTTTGATAATCTATTTCATATAATTCTTAAAGCTTACTCACCAACGCATAGCACTAGAAGGTCAATAAGTATGAATGTAGTTACAGGAGTACTTTATGTACGTAGGTGAGCCTGGTGAGCACTATGTAAGGATTTTAGAGATTCTATTGTTTAGGGGTATATTTACAGTTAAAAATTGATATACAATTAACGTAGCACTAGTTGATACTCATGATGCAGTCTGTATCGTTTATTACCTTAACCACTTATTGAATCATATGTCTATTTAGCCATTAGAGTATCCATCTTTTATTATCGTCCATTGATAGGTTATTCTATTTATACCTGCGAGGTTCGGTTTATATGGGACAGTGCAGCGACCGAAAATTTGTTAGTCTTTACGTCTTTAGCACCACCCGGGGAGCATATGCAGAGAAATGAGCCTCGACTACAACTATACATATATATTAAATATATCTCATGTACGGAGGAAAAAACTACTAGGAGGATAATAGCACTACACCGTTAGCCATACTTCTGCACGGCAAGAAAACACACACTGCTGAACGTGCGGAAAAATTGTAACTTCTTAAATCTTTAATAGCTTTATGTTAACTGAAGCTGATATATCCTGATATAATTTTTAGGTAAAGATCACGTCTCTAATAAATAAAAGTAAATAAAAACGGAATCCATCAATAAGTTTTTTAGTGATGCGCGCACAATGGTAGAACTCTATTATTTTGTTTATATATAAGATAAAAAAATAATAACTTTCCAATGGATTAACTACTGACTAACTATTAATTCCTGGAAGTCAGTATACTGTTACTAAAACAATTTCCTGCGAGCAATTAATTTTTACAATAAACAGAATAGATCGTCTCCAATAAAACAAATTGTTGAAAGCAACAATAACAAAAAAAAATCAACTTTATTTCTACTACGTCTACACTGATGTTTGGTAACAGACAATTTCAGAAACCTCGTCCATGGTTCAACGACTATGCATTTAGCAATAAACTGTTTCGAATATTTTTATAACGAATTATGTAAGAGTTACAAAGCGATTAGTTCAAACAGTTTCTATTTTTTATGAAGTTTAATATAAAATATTATCATAATAATTATGAATAACGTTTTATTTTAGATAGTATTTTATATAAAAACTAGTTGACCCGCGCAACTTCGTCTGCGTGAAATCAGTTACCTACCGGTTCCAATTGTATTTGCAAACACGAAAAATCTTAACAAAACTAGAACCCGATTACAGCGACTCCCACCGTTTCCAATTGTGAAACCAAACAATTCAGGGACTTATTCAAACTCATACCTAGTTGGTTTAGTGAAATGATTTAGATATACGTGGAATAAATTTCAATGAGGCAGACATAACGCCATTTGTTCTTTAGCAATATCCGACCGTTGAATCATTTGGATGTTGTTCATACAAAAATACTAAAATTCCGAATAAAAAATGGGAGAGTGGGGTTAGGAAGGTGAAAATTTGGGGTTGTAGGTATTTTTTGATGGCAAATAAAAAAAAACAGATGATTAAAATTTTCAAAAAAGTTGAAAAAAAAACTGGATACGGACATCCTAATCACCTAGAGGTATAAAATATACTTTACTACCTATTCTCATACCTACCAAATATACATTTAAAATTTCATAAAACTCGGTCCAGCCGCTTCGGAGGAGTTCGACCACTAACACCGTGACACGAGATTTTTATATATCAGATATAAATACACTATCTTTACTTCTTACTGTTTTTTAAATCGTTGTAAGATATTTACGGTAGAATTTTCGTAGGTCAATCAACATTGGCACGGTCTACAGAATGTACAACTAAGTTCTTTCATTTTCTAAGTATGCACTACCAGTTAGACACTGTTGCTGCGTTCTGTAGTGTATTTAGTTGTGTGTGCTGTTCATTCATTTTTAACCGACTTCAAAAAAAGGAGGAGGTTATCAATTCGTCTGTATTTTTTTTTTTTTATGTTTGTTACCTCATAACTTTGGACTGGGTGAACCGATTTTGATTATTCTTTTTTTTATTTGAAAGCTGGTACTTCCCGTGTGGTCCCATTTTAATTTGGTCCAGTTCCAACAACGGCATCCAGTGCAAAACCGTATAAGTTTTAAATTTGCATTAAGTAAGTACACGACAAATAGACGAATAACTCAATATCACGCTAACCGATTTCGATGATTCATTTTTTATTGGAAAGGACATTACCGATTTCCAATACATCTCTAGGTAGCACACATATTCATATGTTTTATTTAATTTGGTTAATTTGATAAACTATTTATTTTCCGCTTTTTAGTGCCTTATGGGTTTTTGATTGATATTGAAGTCGGTTAATACTTTTTTTTGAAAATTTACTTTATTGTATTATATATTTTACCCTTTTGATATCCTGTATGTAAAGTACTTCTCACCTTAAAAATCATATGAATTTAATTATTTATGTTGCGAATCATATTTCATCACTTGGTTATTGGTAGACGATTTTCTTTCAATCATTCAGAAAAACAACTAGCGTAGAAAAAGCGGAACTAGGACAACATTTCTCTATCCAGCGACAATAAGTTGATCTTTGTATATTTAATAAAATATTATGATTGATAATACCTTAAAATACTAATGTTCTTATTTATTTATATTGTAGGAAATAATGCCAGACTAAGGAGGAATTCTCTATTTGTGGGGTTTTAGGGGAACAAAATTGAAAGATGTGACATTCAGAAGGTATTTTTATATTGAAAACCAATACTTTATTCAGTGTAGGCCTTGAGAAAGTGTTTATGAACATTAAAGCCACAATTGGATCAGAAAACAAAGTCCTCGAGAAGAACCGACAAGAAACCATACATAATATACTATAATAGAATAATAATACATAATATTTACATTCATATTGGTGGATGCACAGAGAGGAATGTTATGTCGAGACACTTGTTCATATATTGATCTACCCAGCAATAACAACCTTTAGATATCTGATAATAAAAAAGCCTTCACAAATTATATAACTAAACCTAATGTATAACTCTATCTACTGGAGAAAATCGCATGAAGATCCGCTCAGTGGGTTATGAGTTTATCGCGAACAGACAGACAGGCAGATATACGTGGCAGATGACTTTGTTTTATAGTATGTAGTGAATAGGATTGATTGATTTAATCAGAACAAATTCCAGGTCACCCTCAGTGTATTTTATTAAAAACTAGCAGTGCCCGCGACTCTGTCCGCGTGGAACCTAATTTTAAAAAATAGTTACTAACAAAATCATCTGAATATATTAATTCCATTTATTTATTACTTTTCTCTCGTACTTAATTCGAGCTGTCATTTTTATTGCAATAACTTTTGACAGAGTAGACCGATTTTAATGAAATAAAGACTAAGTTACTGAGGATATGCTTTATGATTTTATTGGTAAGGTTTTATTGTGAACCCATTACTTTATCAGTGATACGTGTTAATACAAACAGACAGACAGACAGACATTTCTAAAAGTGATTGAAACGTATTATTCTATTACTTATTCCTAGATACCTGCGACAATTTTTTTCGCCAAAATCGAAAAAGTACATACACGTTAGATTTACATTCTTATTATATGTATAGATATTGATACACTTAGGAAGTTATTAATCTTACTCCACGTTAATATATTATAGCTGAAGTGTACTCGTAACTCATCCGGCAATACATTTCAACATTATTTCGCTTTCATAGTACTACGCGAGTATTGCTCGTGTAAAATATTTACGCCATTATGATTACGCGAAATACAGAGGCGGACAAAATATATTTCAGCACGCTAATATATGCACATGCGATGTTGTGACATTTAATACGAAATGGGAGCACTTTGAAATTATGTAATATATTTTTACAAATGTACACATAACTAGTTATTACTTGCGGCTTCGCTCGCGTTAGTGTTGATTTGATCTATCCATTTTTTGAAGTTATACTTCTTTTGGCGCGTTAGACAAAAATGATGAGAGTAAATCTTTACGATGCGCGTGCACACGTGCATGCGTCACGATAAACCGACACCCTGAAGTTAGCTATAGTCAACATTTTGTTTCTTTGTATTTGTTGTTTGTATTTCTTTGTATTAAAACTTTTAATGTATTAAATACCTTTTTTCTATTGTTAGTGCCATTTTTTCTACAAACGTAGAATAAGGCGAAAGATAAAGTTATTGAAAAGATTTGTATCTTGTTACGCCAAAGAAGTATAACTTCTAACGCTTGTACATAAGTACACACACACACTTTTTTATATTATTGAGGGCAAACGAACAGGCGGGTCACCTGATGGCAAATAACCACCGCCGCCCATAGACACTAGCATCACCAGAGGAGTCGCAAGTGCGTTGCCGGCCTTTCAAAGGAGGTGGGCCTCCGGCGCTCTCGCTGACCGAATGAAAGGCAACAATGCACTGTTACTTCACGTCGTTGTTTCTGTGAGAGGGTGGTACTACTCCAGGCGATCCGACCCATCCATGCGGAAACCAGTAATAGCTTCAGCGTGCCTCTACCACCATCTATCCATCCAATTTTTTTGATTGCAAATTTTCATGATCATCGATTGAGTACTTATACGGTGTGAAAGCGGAACAAACAAAACTCACTTTCGCATTTACAGTATTAGTAAGGATTTGCTTAACAACAAATCCAGAAGTAGGAAACATTCAATTGATGAAGGCGTTACTGTTTTCTTACTGTAACATATACCAGCATTGACATAAAATATATCAGTGTATACCTACCAGTAACAGAAAGGTTAATGCTCTTTATGTTTACCTGATAAAGCTGAAAGTAATGTTATACAAATATTCTATACTAGATGACACCCGCGACTTCGTCTGCGTTGTTTATTATCCTAACAATATATTTTATGTACAGGGGAAAAAAATGGAAGCGAAAATGTACTTATTATAAAACCGTGCTTTCTTAAAAATTTGATAAATGTATAATAGAAATAATATTTACATATATATGTACCTACTATGTGTCTAAGAAATAAAACTAAACAAAATCGATGGACGTATAAAGACATACATCTATTATTTTATTTACATAGATTATTTTGAATAATATCTCATTCAGTAGTAGATCGTAAGTTCGTAGTCATAAAAGTGTTTTTTTTTATATCATAGCAGGCAAACGAACAGGTGGGTCACCTGATGTTAAGTGATCGCCACCGTCTATAGACACTTGCCACACCAGAGGAGTCGCAAGTCCGTTGCCAGACTGTGTTTTAGGAGAGGGGGAGAGAGGAGGGGGAGAGGGGATGGGGAAGTAGGAAGGGAAGTGGGCTTCCGGCGCTCTCACTGACCGAACAAAACGCAACAATGAAAGCACTGTTACTTCACGTCGGTTTTCTGTGAGAGGGTGGTACTACCCCGAGTGAGCCGACCCATTCATGCTGAAACCAGTAATAGCTTGAGTGTGGCTCTACCACCTACAGGTTTTCTGTGTGCGTCTTTAATGTAACTCAACAAAAATCAGTAGTCCCTTTACTGTATTTCCGTAGATTACTATTAATTAGTTAAATGTATTTAATCATAAATGTGATGCATTTTAAAGTATACAAAAAATGTTGAATTTTTATATTGTATTATGTTTTTTCATTTATGACGAAGTTTTATCAGCAGAAAATGTTGTTTCATTCAAGGTCAAGTCAAGTACATACTTTAAGGTTATTAACTTTATGCTTACAATGAATATTACGCAGTTATAAATATAAAAATTGTGAGAATTTTAATAAAATAATTTAATGTTCTGTATGAAGATGGAAATGTGTTTTTATTTATTTGTTGTTTTTGGATAATTGGTTTCTCAGAAGCAGCTCTAAGGATCTGGAGGATATTTGGTATTTGCATAATGTTTTTCCTTTAGTATACAGATGTTTTCCTGATTAAAAGACGCCGAACGAAGCTCGACTGGCCAAACATTTTTATTAATACGTGATAATTGTTACACTAAATTTTTTCTCGCACTCCTTGCTACCCTTTCTTATGGTAAGTAGTAAAAACCTTGTAATACTGATTAGAACGCGAGTCATAAAAACAGTTACGGCTTAATCGAAATGTAAAGTAAGAAGTTAGTTGAAGGCGACGTGCCATGGGGTCAAAGACATTTAGATAAATTTGTCTAGATATGAAACATAATAGGAATCGTGTAATTTTTATAAAATATAATTGCTAATCTAATGACAACTAACACCTAAAACATTGCATGTGGTTCTATTTCGTCGCGGGCTTATCGTGCAGCGAGCGTTCCCGTGAACAGAAGAACTTGACAAATAAATTTTTTGGAAAGAAACAATGCAAATCGTTGCCTAGCAACACAAACATAATACAATCGTACGACGCAACTGCTCTCTAGCAAAAATCTATTAAACACGTAATTTTACGTGACCTGCGCTCCAATAGGCTACGAAAAACGTAAAGGTACGTTTATCGCATGCAATGTGATAAGTTAGGGAAGGCACACTTAAATTAAATTTCTTAAGATGAGGGAAATCTTTTATACGTCACTCAGGTACCACAGTTCACGAGCTCTTTGATTATTAATATCAAACTGATTAAGGTAAGTCCGATTTGGTGAATCGTGCTTTCAGATCAATCTCTGTATATCTGTGGTACTACTATAGGGTAGTATTATATGACAGCATCAATCGTCTTCTTTTATGTTATTAAGTAGTAAACAGGCACGCAATTCACTTGTTGATAATGTGTCTGTTTTTTACTAAATGTATATGATTATAAAATGTATATGAAAGTATATACTGTGATAGTTACAACAAAAACCAATTTTGAATTTAAGTCGTGGTGGTCGAGTGGTTTGACCCAAGGATGGTGGACGTCAATTCCATATACGCAGGTTCGAATCCTGGCATATACCAAAGAATTTTGTGGAATCTGCGTACATTTACCAATAAAAATTCGTAACTCTATCGTCTGACGGTGAAGGTAAACATCGTGTGGGAAGCTAAACCTGAGAAATGTTCTTGTAGTACTACTGTATGTGTAAAAGATAGAACTGTGGATTACTCAGAGTCTAAAATCGCCAATACGTTGTGAGCTGGTGGTGAGTATGCCCACACCTTCCTTCGGGAAGAGGCCTATGGTCTTACAATATGTCTCTTACGTCTCTTAACGATGATGTTGAATTTTTAGAATTTTTGTATGTCTGTTTGTTCCGGCTAATCTCCAAAACGGTTGGACCGATTTTCCAAGGCCTTTCACAGGTAGATAACTAATATTATCCGGAGTAACTTATATTTAAGACTAGCGGGCCGGGCGGACGTTGTCCTGCCTTGATAATAAAAAAATATCTAAAATTCAACCGCAGCGTCACCTACCGGGTCCAATCGTGAATCTAAACCATTCTCAGATCCATTAGATGTGCGCGTGCACACAAAATTTCATCAAAATCGGTCCAGCCGTTTAGGAGGAGTTCAGTGACATACACACGTACAAAAGAAATTTATATATATAATAAGATAAAAATCAACGAGCTATGCAAATGCAATAAACAGGTTTCGCCCTACGCACACTGAACAATTTTGTTTTGCTAAATTTCACGTGTCAGAAGTCGCGGGTAACTATTTATATTATATTACTTAAACAATCGTTATGAAATAAAGCATAATTACTACGATTAATTAAATTTGTCCTCAAGGTTCAAAGAATAATATCAGGGCTACCAGAAGGCATCGTAAATAATTGTTGGTCACGATAAAACTACAGTAACCTTTGTTTAACATTGTATAGCAACAATGGTGTTAGTTAAAGACTTACATTCTTTAGCTGATTCCTTTGAACTACTATTACTATATAATCAGTAATTTGTAACACATATTTGGCATATTTAAAATTTCATACGTTGGAATTTACATTATGTAATTGTATACAATATGAAATAGTAATAAAACTGGACAAATACATGATATTTACATACGATACGTACCGAATTAAAAACAACAAAGTAGAACGGAAGTATGAATTAAATAAATATGTGAAAAAAAAATAGATTTTATAGTAATATGTACAAATCAAATCAAATCAAAAATACTTTATTCATTTTGGTCCCTAATAAGGCGCTTATGAACGTCAAAACTACCACCGGTTCGGTAAACAATCCAGTCATCGAGAAGAACCGGCAAGAAACTCGATCGAGTACATCTTTTTAACATATATATATATATTTCGAATACATTATACGTTACATTACCGTTTTAGAGGATGCACAGAGAGGAGTCAACTCCAGAAATCACCATCGTTCACATATTGGTCCACTCTATAATAGCCTTTTGACACCAAAACTCGCCTGACGTGTTGCTTAAATTTACAGTCCGGCAATGCGGTAATATGCTTTGGGACTTCATTGTAAAATGTAACACTATTACCTAAAAAACTATTACCAGTTTTACTAAATCTGAAACATGGAACGACCAGTTTGTTACAGTTTCTAATGTTTAGATCATGCCGGTCTTATACAAATCTTTTACAAATAAATGTTGATAGAATAACCATCATGGATCTATGGGTACCATTAAAAAAATCCATTTTGTTCAAAACCTATATGGATCTACTTTATCATTTTTGATTCTATGCCACTTTTATAATAATATCTGTGCTTTCTAAACTTTATGAAGATTAGATATATTTATAACGAATAATATTAACTATACATATACTAGCTGACCCGTGCAACTTCGTCTGCACCAAATTGGTTATCACTGGTGTCAATTGTATTTTTAAACGCGAAAAATTTTAATAAATCTTTAACCTTATTGCAGCCACACCTACGGTTTCCAATTGGGAATCGAAACTATCAAGGGACTTAAACATATACCCAGATGGTATGTGGTATGGTTTTAAAATAAGCCTACAACCCGTTCGTAGCATCATCTACCGGGTTCCATTAAAATAAAAACTAACCTACATATATTGGCGGTAATGTGAAAAAAACCTTTAGAGGTCTATGGACCCCCAGGTCCTAACGAAGTTCCTTTCCCTTTTTTGTAAACGTTTACTATACAGTCAGTAGAGTTTACATTATAAAATATCAAGTTGATAGAGTTAAATTGTAAATTAAACGATAAAATATATTCATAAAGTAAATAATGATAAATGAACCATAAATGATATCATAACTATTTTCAACTTGTATTAAAACTTTTTCACACTCCATTGTATTGAAGAAAAAAAAAATATTAAAAAGATATGAGCACGACGCGTCAAATATCACTTGCCTGTAACTATTTGTCTAAGAGCTAGGAACGGTTTTGACAAAGAATTTCAATAAGCCAGTTTTTTATATATCATTATGTTCTTCCGAACAGTGTGCGGGCTATCTGGCTCCCGGTAAACGTTGCGTTTATTAATGCATATCGCACCTTTATATGCAAAAATATTGATTTTTATGTAATTTTTGAATGTTTTGTTTTCTACTAACTTTAAAACGCCACTAAAACATGAAATTATTATTGCCAGACATTTTTGTTATTAACAATAATGTGCCCGATTCTATTTTTTGGTAAATAAAATAAAGTATGTTCAAACCATGTTAAGATAGCTGCATTTCTAATATTATTATTATTATATTTTTTTAATGAAGGCTTAGTCGCCTTCTCGGCTATATCGCCTATGTGACATACAACTATATAACAATAAGAATGACAATAAACTTAACAATAGCTTACATTAATTTTGTACAAGTCCTTAGCATCTTTCGAAGTGGGGTCAGACAATAACGAATTGTACAAACCAGTATGGAACGAACCAGAGGCATTAAGCCGAGATCTAATATCTTCGTTTCGAACACATTCTGCCAGGATGTGGTGCACATCATCAATGAACTCACAACTCTGGCAGAGGGGTGATCGTACTTTACGCATCAGGTAGGCGAACTGTTTACACGGGATATGTTCTGAGCGTAATCTTATTCCTGTGATTGCTTTCCGACGGCAAATCGTACTGTCATCAATCCATGGTGACCTTAAGGGGCGTGGCTGAATCGTTCTGTACCATATTCGTTTTATTTTAGAACGCTTATCAAAGTATTCCTTCCAATGCGAGTAACAGCTATTTTTAAATACTGAGCATACATCCAAGTAAGTTGGTAAAATATTAATAGAAGCACCTTTGGACGATCCTTCTCTGTCTAAAAAATCAGCGCTTTCATTCCCAGTTATACCTATATGAGAAGAGATCCATTGTAAAACAATTACTTTGTTCTTTGCTTTGAAATCTAGTAATTGCTTCAAAATAGTGTAGGCTATCAGTATTCCTCGAAAAGTCGAGGTATATTGAGCTACGTGTTGAAGAACACTTTTTGAATCGGATAAAATAACAATCTTAATGGACTCCGTTGATTGTGCAAATGATAAAGCCTTTGCAATTGCTATCAATTCAGTGTGCATAATTGAAATATTTTCATCAATTTGAAATTTCATAAAAGTTTTGGAATTTGACTAAAAAATGCGGCTTCTAAATAATTACCAGCTTTAGATCCGTCAGTGTATATTTTAACAAAATCTTTTGTTTAAGGAATATCATATTGACGCTTTGGCTTCCAAATACCATCTACATTTATTTTAATTATATTGTGCAAATCAATGTTATCGACCCAGGTGTGTAAAGTGAACATTTCATGTTTTATACTTGTTTCAATTGGAGTATTTTTATATTGAGAAAAAATAGAAATTAATAATGAATTTTTTCTGTTACGCTAATAGAGTGATTGGAAAGAGATGGACAGTTCTTCTAATACATTAGTTAGTTCGTTTTTTTCTAATGACTTAAATTTAAATAGAATTTTGCCAGCTAAATATTGTCTCCTAAGATGTAACGAACATATGCTCAACTTGCTTTCCATAACATGCATTGGAGTACTTTTAATGAAACCCCCGATAATTCTCATGGCCTGATTTTGGACTTTTTCAAGTTTATAGAGGTCAACCTGAGCACTACTATCATAAGAAAGCTCGCATAGTCAATTCGACTGCGTGTAATATTGAAGTATAAGCGAACTAAATGTTATGGATGAACACCCTAATTAAAACCGGCTAATGCTTTGAAAACGTTTAGAAACTTAGAGCTAGATTCTGCAACTGCATTGATATGTTTACCCCATTTTATGTATGATAAAGATAGCGATAATTGTGGAAACGCCTATTATAGATGCATGTATTCAAGATGGCTTCAGTCTCAAGTCATATGTCTACGTTTATCGTTGTTTTTCAGTGTTTACGGTGAAATCTCAATATCGTAATGGTATATAAAAAGAAAAATGTTCTTTGCAATGGAAAAAATAAAATGGTTTGAAATGAGTTATTTTATTTATAAAGAATATCATTGGGCACATTATTGTCAATAACAAAATTGCCTGGCAGTGATAGACTCATGTTTTAGGGTTATAAAGTAACCAAACATTTTTTTCCTAAAATTATTTATAAATCAAAATTTTGACCTGTAAAGGTGTGATGCGCATTAAAAAACACAACATTAACCGGCTACCAGGTATCCTGAATCCTGTTTGGAAGGGCATAATATAATATATCTACATATTAAAGAACCAGCTTTTCTAAAATTCTCGTTCTTCCAACGTTGCTGGCTCTTGTACTAAAGTGTTGCAAAAAACCCTAGTTACATTAACTACAATTTTTTGTCTTTCGTTATCCTGGAGAACCCCTTGCGTTTTATGGGACAAAATGTATCCTAAATGTAACCTTGTAATATTAGTTAAACCATATGTCAAGTTTCGTCCAAATTGGTCCAGTACTTTCAGAGTGATGCGTGCTCAAAGGGACAGACCGACAGACATACAAAAATTGTAAAAGGATAATCTTTGGCTTCTATATCGATAACAAAGTCTATCCCAACTATAATTTTCAAAAAATATTTAATGTACAGATTTGGTCTTGTTACAGTAAGCTGAAAAGTTTGTTTTCTTGAACGCTCTTATCCGATTTGAAGAGTGTTAGATAGCTCATTTATCGAGGTAGGTTATATATTATATAGCATCAAGCTAAGACCAATGGGGGTGGAGCATCAATGAAGAATGTTCCAAAAAAGAGGTTTTTCTCGGGTTCGGGGGCCAAAAGTAACTATTACACGCGGACGAAGTCGAGAGCAGAAGCTAGTATGTTATATCGATGTATAAACTACTACCTTACAAAATTTCGTGAAAATCTGTCTAGTAGTTTTTGTGTAAATTTCTTCTCTTTTATGTTTTCTTAAAAGTAAAATAAACAGACATACAAATGTGATATATATGTAAAACATGGCTTAAATGTTATACCGGTGTATAAGCTACCAACATACCATATTTCGTCAAAATCCGTTCAGTAGTTTTTGCGTGAATCCTGTACAAACGACAGACAGACAGACAGACAGACAAAAATTTTAAAAACTATAGCAATGTGTTCTGTCATTGATTGTAAGCACTCCCAGAGTATTTTTTCTTTAAAATATTTAATGTACAGATTTCGTCCCGTTAGCCTTTTATTATATGTATAGAATTAATAAAGTTCTACTAGTATTAAAATCAATTTATAATTATTCTAGCAAACGCTGTTTAAATTTTATGTTAATGTACTCGAAGTTATTATAATGTGATTATTACAATTAAACAAAGTAAACACTTGTGTCACGTTTAAAATATGTACAAAAAATTACGTAATTCCTTTTTGCATAATTAAGTGGGTTTTGATTAATTCAAATTGTAATTATATAGTACGGTAAAACAACAATAGACTAACAACCGCCCACGGCTTTATCCGCGGTAAATTATAAGATAAAATCTAATAACAATAAAATATATCATAGCGTCGCCTACAATAACATTATCATAGTGTTTAATAATGTTGATTTTTAAAATTGTAATATAATTGTTGTTATATATCAGTGTATAAATACAGTGAAGTACAAAGATTTTTACTGAACATGAAAATTTATAGAATTGCTTAGGCGTCTTTTAAATTTAGCTTAATATAACGAAATATTAAAGAAATAGTTCACTTTTGTTGATTTCGTTCCTTTAGTGAAAGCTCCGTTTGTAGATATATTAATACTAATATATTAGTGATAAATGTACGAAAAAAAAACATAACTATATTATACACACAAAAAAAAACATATAACTATGTATGAAAATTTAGATTTTTTTTTTAAGTTGGTTAGAAATTGATGGATTCTACATGATGACCGCCGCCACCTAAACTAGGTAATCCTGTGTCTCACAACCGCAGTGGATATATTACTTTGAAATTGTATAAAAACAAGTGCATGTTAACATTCATCTTAATATTCTTACATTTAAGAATTAGTGCTTAAATATATTGTATATAAAATTTTGATAAAAGTTTTCTTATAATATGAAATAATCATCAATATTTATTAGATTTAATGATACTTGTGTGAAAGAATAAGGTAATAGATACTCTCTATAGGTAAATTAATTGTCAGTAATATTTTTTCCGTTTCATTATAATTTAAGTTTTGAAGCCAAGATTTATTCATCATTTTGCATTTGTGTTTGTTTAAATGTATAATATCTAACAATCTAAAGACAATATATCTAACCTCTGAAAGTCTGTAAATAGAAATATGTTTATAGATAATTTGTTTATTCAGTACAACAATAACATCATTATTTTAAATAACGGCTGGCAGACTGTGTCAAACTATTTCGAAACTGTACGCGAGGTGTTCTCAGCTCTCAAGGTTTTTATCAGACGACAACCTGTACGCTTTTCTTCACAGAGGTCAAGGAGTTAGGACAAATATTTAGTTTCAAATAAAAATTGCTTATGCATAATGCTGCTAATACTCTGATAAATATAGCGCCTACTAACGCTTTTACATCGATATTAACAAACATGGAGAAATTTATTCATTAATTGGATAAATGAAAGATACAAATAATACAGTTGCGCCTTTGTAATGTAATGTCCATACATTGTCTCACTGGGCATGTTCTACCATCATCAGTATCATGGCGAGTGTTCTGTAAAGCTATTCAATTTAATCCCTACCTTTCTTTTCCATAACTGAACCACGCACGCTGAGCATCGCAGGCACAGTTCTACGTTAAATTTTATCTGGGCACGAACTAAAAAGTTCGCGACGTCTTGTCTTTACCGTACCGTGAAGCTGTGGAACAATATCCCAGTCAGTGTGTTCCCACATTCTTATGGTACGAGGTCTTTCTAGCGTAACGTGACGAGACATTTACGCAGGCCGGCATGAGAGTCGCCACTGGCGATGGATAGTTTGTCTCTCGATGGTCGCTGTTATGTCTGGATTGTACTGTGTTTTCCATCAGTCATAGTGCAGTCAATATGCCGTGCTACAATAAAAAATAATGGGTGGATGGATGTGTGCATGAATGAACGAATGAAGATTATGTGCCAGCCATAACATGAATTGCAATTTTCAATTTTCTTTGTAGATTCAAAGCTTGGTTGTTATATGATCCCATATCACATGACATAAACCGAATTTGTTATCTTGAAGTGGATATTGAGTATTTCTTGCTACCGCTTTGTTGTTGCGAAATATCTTATAAGGAATTCTATCTACAATAATTACAGCCCTGCTTTGATTGAAATTATGATGGTTAATTCGCTACGACGTAGGTCAAAACGGTAAAGGAAAACACCGTGATCAAACCAATAGCTTGATGTAGGACTTTTCCCAATGTCCGCCTGTCATATTGCCTTTAAATTGAGAATCTGTAGCGAAACACCTATCGATGTATTCCGGCAGCTGTACATGAGAATCAGTCTCTTCTCTAGGTTTATCGTGTGGTAAACACTTAAGGCAGATCGCTGTTTAAAGTCATATGAGATTGTGCTTAAACGCTTAATTCCTACAAAGTAAAGGGTAAGATTTCATTAAGTAAGTACATGTGACAACAGTATTTATATTTACTGTTTCAATATTTTAATTATCCTTAACTATTTATGATTAAAATTATTTTTCTTCATTGTTCGTTTTTAAGCAAAAATAATCGTTGGACATTAATCACATTTACTATTTATAGAAGGACACAAATGTTTTACTGATATAAAATAATTAATCTTCTCGGTGAATTTAACCGCAAATAATGAAGATAAATTTGGATAAATTAAGGTGTGAAGTGTTGAGTTGAAATCGGATGACCTTCTTAACCGCAACGAAACAACAGTTAAACAAAAAGGTTTAATTAAACTTTTTTTTTACTTAGGAAGTGAACCAATACAATAGATTAACAGATTAGTTAGTTCTCGGAGTTAATCTTGAAGCCTGCTATACTATAGATTTTTTTTTATTCATGGTTTACATTTATACACTTACTTCTTATTATTAATATTGGGTAATATTAAGTAATATTGTGACTGAATATTGTAATTCACCAAAAGTAAAAAAAAAGTATAGTGTGAATTCTAATATGTGCCTCTCAGAACACACGATAATTTTCATTTTCAATTTCAAGAGAGCACTTAAAATATACACCACGATATGGGTTTGTCACGTTGTTGAATCATCGAAAGAAGGGACTCATTGCCAGATTAGAACCTACCATATATCGATCAAGAGATATCATAATTACATTAAAATTTCTCTTCAACTAATTTTATACACATTATAAATAAGAATAATTAATTAATACTAATAAACTCCTGTGATTTCGCCCACTATTAATTGCAAATATAAAACTTAATAAAACAGCGA